>JAEUYN010001588.1:0-277626 GCA_018257835.1 Euura lappo | reverse complement strand
TGACCTTAAAAGCGACTCAAGTGATCAAATCTTGGAAAAAGTGACTTCGATTGAAAGAAATGACTAATAGTGAGAATAGTGACCCGCTACCAGCCCTGTCTTCATAATTTGAAAAAAATTGTATTATTCCATCACCGTATAAAGGGGCCATTCAACAACTACGTTCGCGTTTTTGGGGGATTTCAGACCCCCCCCCCCCTTCGTCGCGCTTTTTAGCACCCCTTAAGTACACGTTGTCAGAAAAGTCAGACCCCTCCCTGCCCCCCTCGAGCGAACGTATTTCTTGAATGATCCCAAACAAATGAAGTTCATGGTGCTTTTAGTTCATAAAAAATGTGCACTGAGTATGAATTTCCTATACGCCAACCGCATTGAGGAGAAAAAAGACACTAGTATGCGTGAGATCCTGTGATGCATGCGATATCAGCGCCACCATGAGTTGATAACTATAGTTATTGTTTTTATGTGACAACACAGGCTTGCCCACTGTGCTTGTGTAGGTACTACCATACGATAAGGTACGGAAGCCCGGTCCGGCCAACTCGTACAGACATACTCTGTCGATAAAAAATCAGGATTTAACGTCGTACTGTGTCACTATCGACTATTAGTTAATGAGTTTTGAATTCGAATTTGAAAATATAATGATACTCAAATGCTGATTTTGATGATTTGTGTTCAATCAGCTTGGGCACCGAGGAGATACGTACTAATCGTAGTGCAACGAAATTGAACATAAATCACAATCAAAGACGTTCGCAATCAATTTTTCTCTCATATCATCACTATCACAAAAGTTTCAATATTTTGGACCAATTTCAATTTTAGATACAAAAAAAGTTTCAGTACATCCCGATTTTGGCGACAGTGTGTGTCGTTAAATCCTGATTTTAAGGACATAGTTAAGGGCCTTGATAGTTAAAACGGCCTATTTTTTATCCCACGCAAAAACACTGACACGTGATTTTTTTAATTTGCAAAACTGATTCTTTCTTCTGAAATTCTGAACAGATCCGCTGAAATTATAGCCGAAATGACAGATATTTGAGTAAAAGAAATGTTCATGCGACGGCGACATGCGTGTTGCGTTATCTCTGTTTACACGCGTAAAATCGACGCACGTGATCAGACGGCGAGAAGCATGGTTAATTATATTACGTATTAATTGAAGATAATTGTACCTGTCTGCTACTAGTATCCTCCTCGAGTTGGCGAAGGTATGAGGAGATAACTGCCCCTTTTCGTAAATTTATTCGCCGACCAAGTACAGAAAAGTAGATATTTGTTTACAGAACGCGGCTTCGACAGTCGGAACACCTCGTGGTTGTGTTGTTGTGTCTAGTACTCTAGTGTCTATTCGAAACAGTGTTGCCAGGTGGTCAGAGTGATGCTCCTATCTAAACTATAATCTCAATTCCCCCTAAAAATCCCCTAGACAACCCCCACCAATCAAATAGCGGTCCGAGGGACCATGATTTAAAAAAAAAACGGCGGTAATTTCAAGACATGTCTTCGCTTTCCGAGATCTAAAAGATAAAATTTTATAAATTCCTACAGAATGACTAATTTGTTATGGTATATTCGAAATTGGTGTGTTTGAGGATGAGTTTTTCAGTTCAAAGGCGATGAAAAAGCACAATTCTCGGGATATTGAAATACCCCAAAAAATCCCCTGAATAATTCTTTCCCCTGTTTGTCCCCTAAACGTGATCAAATTCCCCTGAATCTAGGGGGAAATCCCCTAATCTGGCAACACTGATTCGAAAAGCAAGGACCGACGAAACGGTGAACCGGAACTCGCGCGTGAGTCAAAATACGTTTAATGCGAGGTACGGACGGATAATGGAATAAAATTTGTTGATGTGAAATCATCATCGACTGATATAATCTCTTTATATATAAAAAAATCCTTCGTCGTCGTTCGCCACGTAACTATGGGTAACTATGGACGGTTGTTGATTTTATCTGACACTGACACTTGTTGATCTGTCTGTGTGTGTGTGTGTATACATATATGTGCAGGACCATCGGCCATAGTTCTGGATGTCCAGGTCTCAGTTCCGGGTGTCCAGGTCTCAGTTCCGGGTGTCCAGGTCTATCGCTCCATAGTTCTGGATGTCCAGGTCTGTTCTGGATGTCCAGGTCTTAGTTCTGGATGTCCAGGTATACGGCGCCATAGTTCCTGGTGTCCAGGTCTATCGCGCCATAGTTCTGGGTGTCCAGGTCTACCGCGCCATAGTTTTTGGTCTCCAGGTCTATCGCGCCATAGTTCTGGGTGTCCAGGTCTATCGCGCCATAGTTCTGGATGTCCAGGTCTATCGCGCCATAGTTCTGGATGTCCAGGTCTATCCCGCCATAGTTCTGGGGTCCAGGTCTATCGCGCCATGTTTTTCTCCAGGTCTATCGCGCCATAGTTCTGGGTCCCCAGGTCTATCGCGCCATAGTTCTGGGTCTCCAGGTCTATCGCGCCATAGTTCTGGATGTCCAGGTCTACCGCGCCATAGTTCTGGTGTCCAGGTCTATCGCGCCATCGTTCTGGATGTCCAGGTCTACCGCGCCATAGTTTTTGGTCCCCAGGTCTATCGCGCCATAGTTCTGGATGTCCAGGTCTACCGCGCCATAGTTCTGGATGTCCAGGTCTCAGTACTGGGTGTCCAGGTCTATCCCGCCATAGTTCTGGGGTCCAGGTCTATCGCGCCATCGTTCTGGATGTCCAGGTCTACCGCGCCATAGTTTTTGGTCCCCAGGTCTATCGCGCCATAGTTCTGGATGTCCAGGTCTACCGCGCCATAGTTCTGGATGTCCAGGTCTCAGTTCTGGGTGTCCAGGTCTATCCCGCGTCTCAGTTCCGGGTGTCCAGGTCTATCGCGCCATAGTTCTGGATGTCCAGGTCTGTTCTGGATGTCCAGGTCTTAGTTCTGGATGTCCAGGTCTACCGCGCCATAGTTTTTGGTCCCCAGGTTTATCGCGCCATAGTTCTGGATGTCCAGGTCACAGTTCTGGGTGTCCGGTCTCAGTTCTGGGTGTCCAGGTCTATCCCGCCATAGTTCTGGGGTCCAGGTCTATCGCGCCATCGTTCTGGATGTCCAGGTCTCAGTTCTGGGTGTCCAGGTCTATCCCGCGTCTCAGTTCCGGGTGTCCAGGTCTATCGCGCCATAGTTCTGGATGTCCAGGTCTGTTCTGGATGTCCAGGTCTTAGTTCTGGATGTCCAGGTCTTAGTTCTGGATGTCCAGGTCTACCGCGCCATAGTTTTTGGTCCCCAGGTTTATCGCGCCATAGTTCTGGATGTCCAGGTCACAGTTCTGGGTGTCCGGTCTCAGTTCTGGGTGTCCAGGTCTATCCCGCCATAGTTCTGGGGTCCAGGTCTATCGCGCCATCGTTCTGGATGTCCAGGTCTACCGCGCCATAGTTTTTGGTCCCCAGGTCTATCGCGCCATAGTTCTGGATGTCCAGGTCTACCGCGCCATAGTTCTGGATGTCCAGGTCTCAGTACTGGGTGTCCAGGTCTATCCCGCCATAGTTCTGGGGTCCAGGTCTATCGCGCCATCGTTCTGGATGTCCAGGTCTACCGCGCCATAGTTTTTGGTCCCCAGGTCTATCGCGCCATAGTTCTGGATGTCCAGGTCTACCGCGCCATAGTTCTGGATGTCCAGGTCTCAGTACTGGGTGTCCAGGTCTATCCCGCCATAGTTCTGGGGTCCAGGTCTATCGCGCCATCGTTCTGGATGTCCAGGTCTACCGCGCCATAGTTTTTGGTCCCCAGGTCTATCGCGCCATAGTTCTGGATGTCCAGGTCTACCGCGCCATAGTTCTGGATGTTCAGGTCTCAGTTCTGGGTGTCCAGGTCTATCCCGCGTCTCAGTTCCGGGTGTCCAGGTCTATCGCGCCATAGTTCTGGATGTCCAGGTCTGTTCTGGATGTCCAGGTCTTAGTTCTGGATGTCCAGGTCTACCGCGCCATAGTTTTTGGTCCCCAGGTTTATCGCGCCATAGTTCTGGATGTCCAGGTCACAGTTCTGGGTGTCCGGTCTCAGTTCTGGGTGTCCAGGTCTATCCCGCCATAGTTCTGGGGTCCAGGTCTATCGCGCCATCGTTCTGGATGTCCAGGTCTACCGCGCCATAGTTTTTGGTCTCCAGGTCTATCGCGCGCGCCATAGTTCTGGATGTCCAGGTCTACCGCGCCAAGTTTTTGGTCTCCAGGTCTATCGCGCCATAGTTCTGGGTGTCCAGGTCTATCGCGCCATAGTTCTGGATGTCCAGGTCTATCGCGCCATAGTTCTGGGTGTCCAGGTCTACCGCGCCATAGTTTTTGGTCCCCAGGTCTATCGCGCCATAGTTTTTGGTCTCCAGGTCTATCGCGCCATAGTTCCGGACGTCCAGGTCTACCGCGCCATAGTTTTCGGTCTCCAGGTCTATCGCGCCATAGTTCCGGACGTCCAGGTCTACCGCGCCATAGTTTTCGGTCTCCAGGTTCATCGCGCCCTGGGTGTCCAGGTCTATCGCGCTATAGTTCTGGGTGTCCAGGCCAGGGCATACAGGTCTTTTAACAATAATTCGTCTGTTTTTGCAAGAAGGGTTAGAAATGGTTAGAATAGCCACTGACGGCTAGAAAAAGTTAGGCCAGTCATTCCTAGGAAAAATGAGTGTCCCAAGAAGGGTTAGAAATGGGTAGAACAGCCACTGACGGTTAGAAAAAGTTAGGCCAGCCATTCCTAGGAAAAGTGAGGCGCGGAGCGCCGAACAGCGAGGCGCGAAGCGCCGAGTGCCCGAGGTAACGATAAATTATTTACGGTACAACCGTTTTCGAATTTTGTTAATAAGTCATACGATTTTAACCACTATTTGCAGGATAAACGCATTCGATTGATTGCAAGAGGAGGTATGCGCGCGGTTCCCGAACCGGAAGTCTCAGGTTTGAATATGGAGAAGCAATGAAAAAGTTAGAGAAAACATCGCGAATTTACTAGAACCCGTTTTATAACATGAATTATGATTTATTGAAAGATCAAAGACCTACGATTTTCACGAGAAACATTCAAATAACTTGGAATGATTTAACACATGGTTTAGACATTATAATAGGTTCAATCATTTAAAAAAAAAATCATTTGCGTCTTTAAAAATTTATTCAACCTCCAATATATGGTTCAAAACACGTACCATGATCATTTTGATATCATAATTACATTCAAAGCATTGATATAGTTCGTAATTTTAGAGAAAAAAAAGTTCAATTATTCGTAAAATTTGTATAACAGAATAGAATTGCAGAGTTTAACTTGCAATAATTAATATTCTAGCGTGTCATATTCAAGTGCACCCATACCTATCTAATCTATGAAATAATAACAAGATTGAATGAGTTGTTACATTTTTTTCACACATCTGATAACAAGATAACATGTGTGAGAGATAGCACACAAACATTTTTTCAAATAATAGAAATATCCATCCATTGGTAACAAGTAACTCATTATGTAATTCGAAATACTGCATGGCATTATTGTGTCGGAGAAAAAAATAATATTCCGGAAGATTGGTACGATCGTATACCTAACTATGAGACTAAAAAAAATCATAACTCTTATAATATGTTCAGATCCATTTATCTGTCGTACTAAACTGAAATTAGGTCATTTTCTATCATAGAAATATCGCGTGTCTAATGGTATAAGGACGTATGCGCCAATATACGACTTTTTACCATGCATAAAGGTAAAAGGGGATATCAATTTTTTTCTCCGTATTACTGCAAAAAATGTGAAAATACGTTCAGAAAACATGAAATTGCGAAATTGATCGACTAACGGTGAAAGGTCGTAGGTACGGGCGGTTACGTCCTTTTATTTCCACTTGAAAAAAAAATCGTGTTCACTAATGATAAAAGGTCGCATCGGACATTTTTTTATGGTATAATTTTTTTACAAAACCTCTAAAAACCTTTGAAACGCATAGATAACCTGAATTTCGGACAAAATTCCAAAATTTTTAATTTTCAACAAAAAAAAAATTAATAAACTAAAGGTATAAGGTGTCGCGTCGCATCGATATTTTTTTACTTTTTATACTTTTTTTCAGAAAAACTTTAAAAACCTCTGAAACGCATAGATAGATCGAATTTCGGATGAAATTCCAAAATTTTTATTTTTTAACAAAAAAAATTAACAAGCTAAAGGTAAAAGGTCGCATTTACCATTATTTTTTTTTTACTCATTTTTTCAAAATACTCTAAAATCATGTGAAATGCATAGAAAAATGAAAATTCCGATTCTCAAGATGAGAAAAACAATAATAATAATGGTGAATGCGACCTTGTAGCTTTAGCTTGTCAAATTTTTTTGTTAACAAAAAAAATTTTGGAATTTCATCCGAAATTCAATTTATCTATGCGTTTCAGGGGTTTTTAGAGGTTTTGTAAAAAAAAAGTATAAAAAATAAAGAAAATATCGATGCGACCTTATACCTTTCGTTTATTAATTTTTTTTGTTGAGAATTAAAAATTTTTGAATTTCGTCTGAAACTTGATTTATCTATACGTTTCAGAGGTTTTCAAAGGATTTGTAAAAAAATTATATAATGTATAAATGAAAATGGTGGCTACGATCATACATCATTGAACACGATTTGTTTTCTGATCTAGAAATGAAAGGATGTAACCGCCAGTACTTACGACCTTTAACCTTTATTTTTTCTTTCGGCTTATTTTCATAGATGTATGCGTTTTCGACACTATAAGAGCGAATGGCAAAGGACAAAAAAAAAATATACGACCTTTTACCACCAAAATCAACTTTTTGGCGCATAAGACCTTATACCATTAGACACGCGATATTATATAAGAAGATTGTATAAAAATTCTTTGGATACCGTTAGACATATGCATAGGTACTGCGTTTGCTTGTATTGTTCGGATACTGTGCAACCTCACTTATACGTTTTCCAAGGGGGAACGCTAAAAATTACGTACAAGTGAGAATAACGTTCGAGTGAGACTTCGGAATCCATAAATCGATAGCTTTCACGTCAGCATTTCAATGATACAAACAAACACATCATCGTCAACAGGCTTGGTCGACGATGAGGAAAATACGGCCTCAGGCGCTGAAAATTTTCGGTCCTTTAGATTGTGCGGAAAAAAAATTATTTTTTGAGACAAACATACAAATATTTTCGCGTCAATCAATAAAATATTCTTGATATTGGGATATATCATTTCAATTGAGAATATTCAAATTCTTGATTCCGATCACAATATAGTCAAACTGGAATTTATGGACGGAGATATTGAAAGCAATAAATTGTCCAGTGTCGTGTTACGAAACATTCAACAGCATACTCATTTTATAGCACATATTCTGCAGGTGGTGAGATTCATCGAATCGTTATCTACACTTGCATGTCACGGAAACTGAAACTCAGAACCGTAAAATGGCAGATACTGAAGTGGGAAATCGACCGCTCGTGGAACTTATGGATGTTCATCAGAGCCATAAATTTCTCAATTGTTATATATATGTCACGAATCATTTAACAGTCGTAGCACGCGAGATCCATTAAATTGTTTTGAATAACACGTGTACGGCATCAAGCTTTTGGAAAAATAAGTCGTCTCGCCGTTATACTTTTCTGTGGGAGCATTTTATACACTAAATTCATATATTCAGATAACGATTCTTCAAATTTCATTTATTCGACCTACGATCGGCCTTTTTCGCAGAGTAGTCTTAGGTTTCGTCATCACCCAATCTGGGTCCGGCTGTCATAATTACGTGCAATGTAGGTGCAGAATATAAAATAACGCTAACGGAAACAATTCGGGTATTCATGGTGTTACAGCACTAATTTCTGATTTTCGGACTATTAAATCACCGCGTTCAACCTACTTTTTAGGATTATTTCTTCAAGCTCCTGATGAGAACGGTGAATTAACTGTCGAAACGTTGAAACCTTATTTGTGGTTTTCATTGACTCGAATTGATCGGCTTCCTTCACATGGATTCGTCGAGGGATACAGCCTGTTTCACTAATTTACTCATTTTCTTCAGGCCGGATGAATGACAGCCTCGATGACGGCAAACTGAGTGTCAAATTCCGATTCGAATTGTGAAATGTCGAAGCTCATTTATTTTTCTTGGATTGCAGGAGGGGTCATGAGGATCGTTCAGATTGAGCAAATATTTGTGATTTTCAATTTTTCGAATAACTACAATATGGAAAAATGTGCTAGAGGAACTGACTTTTAGGGATCAAAAACGAAAAAATTTTTTCTCCATTCGTTCTGCGACCTTATCTCGAAATTTTATGATCTCAAATAAATGATATCACTAAAATAAATGATAAGGAATTAATATTGAAATTAATCTTTCGTTTCTGTAGCTCAAGGAAGGACCGTCTCTATTATTAGAATTGATCTCAGAGACTGACCAGTGATGACAAAGATTCTAGAGATCGCTGGAATCACTTGGAATCACTTGACTAAACTCTAAGCCGCATATATTGGGCTCTAAGGACCCTAGTCCTAACGTAAACCAGAACATTATTTACACTAACGTATTCTAACGCCTCGACTATCTGTTTATTTGACTTTGCCTTTCTGGCATTCCAATGCTGATTTGTTTTTGTCATTCCTGATGACTTGATAATTCAAAACTATGCGCCCTTTATGTTGGATTAAACAAATTCTGTACGTTTAGGAATTGTTTGGTATAGGCTTGGTTATGTGTTGGAATAAAATTTTATGGCCAGCTTACTGTCAACAAGAATACCAATTCATTAAAATGCGATTACACAGATCGATCACGATCAACTGTTAGTTGCTAGGCACAGGGCTTCCTCCTAGTATAGTGCTACAGAACAGGTACGCACGCAATGATCCAGGAATATAATGAATCAGTGAGAATCAGAAATGTGGAAACGCAGACTCCAATTATAGTACGTTTGCACATTTTACCCCAGGTTTTGGTCTATTTTTTTACTCAGTATTTAATTTTTGTAATTTTTATATTTTTCAAAGGATGAGGTTGAAATATTGTTCATTTTAAAAACTTAACATTTTCATAGGATTCTGAGGTTCTTCAAACACAAAAAGTGAGAAAATTCCGTCGAAATTTTTCATTGCGAATGAAAATTTAATTTCAATCTTTTCGTAGGAAAAACTGGGTTTAAAAAAATACCCGCTGCAATTCTTCTCTACCCACGTGCCTAGGTGTTATTCTACAGTGATAAGCGTACCGAACTGATAAAAAAATACTCATTCGTAACGTCGTAAACTCGTTAATTGCTTTGCACCTGTGTACACGCACGAAAAACGTGAGAGGATTGGTTCGAATTGACTATAAATAGCGGATTCAGTCCCGGTGACTCCAGTCTCACAAGTATTTCTTGCAAAGTACAACCAACTCGATTCGCCATGAAAAAAGTCGCCTTCTTGCTCGCCGTCGCCCTGGCCCTATTCCAGCTTGCACAGGGCGGAGACCCTATAAGAAATTGACGATCCTCGGTTCATATATCGGATAGGCCCACGTTTGTCTCTTTCATACCTATTCGAGGTCGATGCGAGTCGTCTAGTCTTAAGTCTGTAGTCTATATCTATCGCCTCTGTTTACACGCTGTGTGGAAAAGAATTCCCTAGATGTACGTTTGAGTATAAAATAAAAAATTACTACATTCAATCCCGCGTTAATCAATTCCTAATTATGAATCCGAAACTACCCAGCAAACCCAAAATACAACATATCATTATATTCAGTCGACAATATTTTTGCTCAATGTGACAGAACAATTTCGCCATTACATGAATCTATACGTTAAACGTGACAGATTGACTGTACAATGAGGGTGGAATTGTTACTGAATCACTCTACGGAGGGAAGAGAGCTACTTATATTATATACCTTCGACCCAACGTCCCAAACTTTAGCTTTCATACACGCGTCGCGCCTGACTTGCGGCGGAGTATCGAATCAGTTCGGCATTCCGATTGAATCCGTTGTCAGATAGGTCTTTATGACAGTTAACCAAGACACAGGGCAATATTAATAGCAGCCGTCGGTGTGTCCTTTGCCTCATGTGTCAGACAATTTTTCTATTTTTCATTCATATTTGTGTTCAAATTATAGTTATTCAGAGATTCGTTATTTTCTATAACGGAGTCAGGTCGCATAACCTACGATCCTAAATGAGGTATCGGATTCGTTCTGAATCCCCGTATGATACGGGCATCTTTGTGGAAACACGCAGAGTGATGAAAAATTTGTTTTTTTAATAAAGCTTTTGGCTATCTATAGTATAATGACGTTATCCAAACACAAGAAGTGGAAAAATTCGACCTCAATTCGTGATTGCAAACGAAGATGTCATTGAAATCTTCCCGTGGGAAAAAACTTGGTTTCACAAATAAACCTGCTGAAATTTGTCTCCTCTACACAGGTTACTTGACAGTGATGAGTGTACCGAACTGTTAAAAGATTCTCATTCACATCGCCGCGCCGTCAACTCGTTACTCGCTTTGCGCTTGAGTACAGTTCTCCACTAGGGACAGCACTTTCTAGGTTTATTTCACCGTTATCGTGGTGACTAGAGTTTTTCTTCCCGGTGGCGAGATTTTTTCCCGCGGTTTATTTCCCCGATCGAAAAACTGTGACTTCCATCCCATTAGGATGGGCAAAAAACGCGAGTTTCTAATACGTGTGTAGTGGAAAAGAATGTCGTGCGTAACAGGGGATCACTATTGGCGATTTGCGACGAATAATGCGCAGAGCGGCACCAACCCCTACAGGCAACCAGTAATGTAATTGCAATTGTACAATGGATCACAAGATGGTGGGGAAATTTTCAATGCAGTCAAGATTCGTAAAAAACTATAGGAGAAGAAGTTGGGACTTGAAGGATTCACAAAGATCAAATTACGTGTTTTATTTCATGCCAAAACGAAAGTTACGGAATTACAGAAACCTAACACGAATTACAAAGTTAGCAGTGAGGGTAGCCTAATTCGTAGGTTCAGTAATGTGTGAGTAACAAATCAAAATATAATAAGGCCGACTCGCCCGAAAAAGAGAATTGAAGCGTAGTTGATTTTATTCCATCCATGACCGGTAAGGCCGATTTCGCTATCTATTTTCGGGGGCCAAAGAGCGGTTTTACCGACCGAGAAGTTTCTACTCCCGCTGTGGGAGTGAAGACAGTGAATAAAGAATTTATCTCCCTAGGGTATGTGACGTAACTACAATAAAAAATTTATCTCCCTAGGGAGATAAATTCTTCATTGTAGTTACGTCACATAACCTAAAATGTAAGCACTGATCTGCCCGCGAAATCGGTTTCCGTTCATGTATGGAATAGTAAATATCGTGTGCACCAGCTATTGGTGCACAATATACTATTATTATATATATATATGTATATATATATATGTATATATATGTATATATATACTATATATTAACGTTATATATAATATATATATTAACGTTTTCAAAACGTCTGTTAAACGTTATAGTAACGTTTTATATAATATATTATATCGATGCTTATATAGTACTTAAGGAGTCACAGTGGCTCAGTGGATTGGCGTACGGACTGCCACCCGGGAGACGTGAGTTCAAATCCCGAGCCCGGCAGTCCCGAGATTTTTTTTCGAATACAAACTTGTAATACACGTTGTTAATACAACGTTTATAATTCGTCTCCCTAAACGTTATTCTAACGTTCAAAAAACTTTAGAATAACGTTATCAAGACGTGTAAAAAACGTACTTACCACGTTTCTGTCAGCTCTAGTGAACTTTTCTGGGAAAAAAGTGCGGCCACAATAACGTTTTAAAGACGTTTTTAAAACGTGTTTTCAACCACACAGGAAAGACGTTTTTACGAGTTTTTGAAAACGTCTTAATAACGTTATTTTAACGTTTTGTGTTAGCAGGGTATGAAATACGTTTTATACACCTCAGGGATATAAACGGCAGTTTATTGCCCTGTTCCAGCCGAAAAAACCGCTTTATTTCCCTTTGGTGTATAAAATATCGTATGCACCACAGGGCAAACGTTGTTTTAGACTCGTGCGATTGTAATCCTCGGCTTCGCCTCGGAATACAACCTCGCACTCGTCGAAAACAACCTTTACCGCCCTAGGTGCATAATATAATATTACACACCTAGGGCGGGAAAGTAGGCTATTCCAAACTGCATGTGAGGTTGACACCCGAGCCGAAGGCGAGGGTGGCAAGAACGCAGTTTGGGATGGCCTGTTTCACGCCCGTGGGTTGTATACTATTTTTCACCACCCCCTGCATCGGAAAGCACGACTTCCCGTTCACGCAGCGGGCCGAAATATACTGGTGAAATATACTATTAATGTCTGTCTATGTATACAGCTAAAATGATACGTATACTATACGTGTACGCGATGTATACAATCAAGATGTATTTTCTATACGACGTATATACGTATAACACTTGTATCATTCGCGTCAATGCCGAAGCCGTTTTTTACGTACTGCGTGTACGTATATAATTGATATTGAGATATTATAGTCATTGAAAACTCAGTATGTTATTTGAATATTAAGACACAAATATGAAATTCCAAAATGTTTTATATTAACTTCACTTTAATATCCAGGGTTTGTAAATTTCATTCCAATTTGCGTACGAATTTTCAGGATATTTTTAGCAGTGTGTATAAAGATGATATTGCAAACCCAGAAGTTCTGGCAACGATAGGTTCGCACAACAAAGAGAAAAAAATATATAAAATACACGAGAGTATCGGATAACTACGGGAATAACTACGGCAATAATCGACCCCTTCCCCTCGCCCCTGCTAACTCTGCACCTGAAAAAATTACAAGTCGCCGGCCCTGGTTGCTGGCCGTATTGTCAGCGGCAGTGATGCAAATCAATTGCGTTCTATATCACGAACGAAAACCACCAAATTGCATGTCTTCACTGGAAGTGTAATAATTCAGTAACACTTCCAGCATTCGTTGTAGAGTCAATTTGTACCGTAACAGATATTATATCGAAGTATAAATGGCGAAATCGTTCCGTCACATTGAGCGAAAATATTGTCATGCGACTGAATATTATGGTATGTTGTATCATGGGTTTGCTGGGTAGTTTCGGATTCATAATTAGGAATTGATTGACGCGGAATTGAATGTAGTAATTTTTTATTCGATACTCAAACGTCCATCTAGGGAACTCTTTTGCACACAGCGTGTCAACAGAGTCGATATAGATATACAGTACAGACTTAAGATTAGACGACTCGCATCGACCTCGAATAGATATGAAAGAGACAAACGTGGGCCAATCTGATATATGAACCGATGATCCTCCATTTCTTATAGGTTCCAGAATGATCCAGTGGCGGCGAATACGATGGCGAAGTATAGTCGATCGAGGTACGGTGTGCGTGGAATTTGTGCGAGTCGATCCGTGAGCCACGCTTACTGGCCGCCCGAGCAGTTAAGTGCGCACACTGGCTGGCACTCTTCGGGGCACGGATCTAATCTCCTCCTTCTTTGTTGTGCCTGTGCAAAGTGGAAGAGGGCCAGGGCGACGGCGAGCAAGAAGGCGACTCGTTTCATGGCGAATAGAGTTGGTCGTACTTTGCAAGAAATAGTTGTGAGACTGGAGTCACCGGGACTGAATCCGCTATTTATAGTCAATTCGAACCAATTCTGTCACGTTTTTCGTGCCGGTACACAGGTGCAAAGCGAGTAACGAGCTTACGACGTTACGAATGAGTATTTTTTTATCAGTTCGGTACGCTCATCACTGCCCGAGTCGAAATCGAAAACCTATGTAAGGCCTACCCGTGGAAGAAATGGAAATATCTGCCACTTTTAGGGCTTAAGTAGGCTCATAAAACCTATTTTAGGCCTAATAGTGGGCAGATATTTCCATTTCTTCCACGTTTAGGCCTTAAATAGGTTTTCGAGGATTTCGATATCGACTCGGGTGTCGAATAATACCTGGGCAAGTGGGTAGAGAATAATTGCATCCAATTTCTTCTAAACCCAGTTTTTCCTACGAAAAGATTGAAATTAAATTTTCGTTCGCAATGAGAAATTTCGACCGAATTTTCTCACTTTTTGTGTTTGAAGAACGTCAGAATCCTATGAAAATGTGAAAAGTTTTAAACTGAACAAAATTTCAACCTCTTTCTTTGAAACAAAAAAAAAATGAAAGAATAAAAATTCTGAGTGAAAAAATTGACCAAAACATGGGGTCAAATGTAAAAACGTAGTACTATAATTGGATTCTGAGTTTCCACACTTCTGATTCTCACTGATTCGTTAGGTATATTCCTGGATCACTGCGTGCGCACCTGTTCTGTAGCAGTAGGAAGAAGCACTGTGCCTGACAACTAGCAGTTGATCCTGATCGACCTGTGTAATCGCGTTTTACGAAATTGGTATTCTTGTTGATAGTAAGCTGGCGATACCCGCGATAGCAATTTACTTGAACAGCAAATCAACCCTACCGAACAATTCCTCAACGCACAGAATTTGTCCAATCCAACATCAAAGACACATAGTAATGGATCATTAAGTCATCAGGAATGACCCAAAAAACAAATCAGCATTGGAATGCCAGAAAGGCAAAGACAAATGCACAGATAGTCGAGGCGTTAGAATACGTTAGTGTAGGGTAGACTGGGGACGGTTGTAACATTGTTAATATCTCTAAAACTAAGGGTAGGACATTTATATACCGCCGCCTGATAATCCGTGCAAGTAGTCCGAACTAGCACATTAGTAGGTGGCGGTCCTCCGTGCAAAGCGGAAGTGGGTAGCGGGGCCCATTGTTATTTTCGCGCCTAAAGTAAGTTCTTACAATCTTAGTTAAACATCGATAATTAGACTTCTATGATAAATCTTCAATTTTTCTTTTGTTCATATGTTTCCTTGGCCAATTCTGTGTAAATGAAATTTTGACTTGAAGTAGAAAAACTCGTCTGGGGTCAGTTGTAACAGTTGGCCCGGGGACATTGCAACCATTTGATGGCGGATGATTACAGCTAACAACATTCCTTCTCCTTCTTTTATTCGGGCATTATCGTAGTTTATGTCATGAAATAATAATAATAATATAAAAAAACATTTTATTTATGAAATTTTATCCAAACGAAAATATTCGGCCATCAAGAGGTGATGGAAAGTTATTTTTATATTTTTTAGTTCCTGAAACACGTATTCCTTATGGGAATGTCTGATATTAATCGTCAAAATCCTGATAAATAATCTAATTTTGTGAAAAAATCTTGCGTTACAACTGACCCTGGGGTTGGGGTCAGTTGTAACACTTTTCCGATTTTTTTTTGACAGGCTCAAACTTTTTTTCTATTTATGCTAAAGAGTCCTATTTAGCGCCATTTTGTCAGCAATTGAATGCTCTTTGCTATGGTATTTGGAACATTGATGTGTTCACTGTAGTTTGAGCTCAGTGAGGGCAAAACCGAAAAATGTCACAACCGTTATACCCAGTCTACCCTAAATAATGTTCTGGTTTATGTTAGGACTAGGGTCCTTAGAGCCCAATATATGCGGCTTAGCGTTTAATCGAGTGGTTGCAGCGATCTCTAGAATCTTTGTGACCACTGGTCAGTCTTGAGCTACAAAAATGAAAGATTAATTTCAATATTATTTCTCTATCATTTATTTCAGATCATAAAATTTTGAGATAAGGCTGCAGGACAAATTGAAAAAAAATCATCATAATCGTTTTTTTTTTTTTTTGTCGCTTTTGATCCCTAAAAGTCAGTTCCTCTGGCTGTGACTGTCACATTTTTTTATTAACATTCGAAAAATTGAAAATCATAAATATTTGCTGAATCTGACCGATCCTCATAACCCCCCCTCAATGGTTAGGGTTAGCGAGCGGGGCTTTCGGAAGCAATGCCTCCTAGATCTGATACACCGAGCTGAAAATTAGTATTTGGTCAAAGTTCCATTTTCAACGCTAATTGTGACCTTTTTTCTCATGAACCAGTGTGTCTCGAGAGATGTCACTAGCCGAAGCGTCATTCCTGTAGCGTATGACAAATCATACATTCTCAACTGGAATTAATCTTATGTAAGACTGTTGAGCAGATGTTTTGTACTTTATCGCGGATTAGGTTACCGAAGATATCGGAAAATCAGAAATTAGTGCGGTAACACCATGAATACCCGAATTATTTCCGTTAGCGTTATTTTATATTCTGCACCTACATTGCTCGTAGGTCGAATAAATGAAATTTGAAGAATCTTTATCTGAATATATGAATTTAGTGTATAAAATGCTCCCACAGAAAAGTATAACGGCGAGACGACTTATTTTTCCAAAAGCTTGATGCCGTACACGTGTTATTTAAAACAATTTAATGGATCTCGCGTGCTACGACTGTTAAATGATTCGTGACATATACATAACAATTGAGAAATTTATGGCTCTCATGAACATCCATAAGTTCCACGAGCGGTCGATTTCCCACTTCAGTATCTGCCATTTTACGGTTCTGAGTTCCAGTTTCCGTGACATGCAAGTGCAGATAACGATTCGATAAATCTCACCACCTGCAGAATATGTGCTGTAAAATGAGTATGCTGTTGAATGTTTTTTACGTAATTATGACAGCCGGACCCGGATTGGGTGATGACGAAACCTAAGACTACTCTGCGAAAAAGGCCGATCGTAGGTCGAATAAATGAAATTTGAAGAATCGTTATCTGAATATATGAATTTAGTGTATAAAATGCTCCCACAGAAAAGTATAACGGCGAGACGACTTATTTTTCCAAAAGCTTGATGCCGTACACGTGTTATTCAAAACAATTTAATGGATCTCGCGTGCTACGACTGTTAAATGATTCGTGACATATACATAACAATTGAGAAATTTATGGCTCTCATGAACATCCATAAGTTCCACGAGCGGTCGATTTCCCACTTCGGTATCTACCATTTTACGGTTCTGAGTTTCAGTTTCCGTGACATACAAGTGTAGATAACGATTCGATGAATCTCACCACCTGCAGAATATGTGCTACAAAATGAGTATGCTGTTGAATGTTTTTTATGTAATTATGACAGCCGGACCCGGATTGGGTGATCACGAAACCCAAGACTACTCTGCGAAAAAGGCCGATCGTAGGTCGAATAAATGAAATTTGAAGAATCGTTATCTGAATATATGAATTTAGTGTATAAAATGCTCCCACAGAAAAGTATATCGGCGAGACGACCTATTTTTCCAAAAGCTTGATGCCGTACACGTGTTATTCAAAACAATTTAATGGATCTCGCGTGCTACGACTGTTAAATGATTCGTGACATACATATAACAATTGAGAAATTTATGGCTCTCATGAACATCCATAAGTTCCACGAGCGGTCGATTTCCCACTTCGGTATCTACCATTTTACGGTTCTGAGTTTCAGTTTCCGTGACATGCAAGTGTAGATAACGATTCGATAAATCTCACCACCTGCAGAATATGTGCTGCAAAATGAGTATGCTGTTGAATGTTTTTTATGTAATTATGACAGCCGGACCCGGATTGGGTGATCACGAAACCCAAGACTACTCTGCGAAAAAGGCCGATCGTAGGTCGAATAAATGAAATTTGAAGAATCGTTATCTGAATATATGAATTTAGTGTATAAAATGCTCCCACAGAAAAGTATAACGGCGAGACGACTTATTTTTCCAAAAGCTTGATGCCGTACACGTGTTATTCAAAACAATTTAATGGATCTCGCGTGCTACGACTGTTAAATGATTCGTGACATACATATAACAATTGAGAAATTTATGGCTCTCATGAAATTTATGGCTCTCATGAACATCCATAAGTTCCACGAGCGGTCGATTTCCCACTTCAGTATCTGCCATTTTACGGTTCTGAGTTCCAGTTTCCGTGACATGCAAGTGTAGATAACGATTCGATGAATCTCACCACCTGCAGAATATGTGCTATAAAATGAGTATGCTGTTGAATGTTTTTTATGTAATTATGACAGCCGGACCCGGATTGGGTGATGACGAAACCCAAGACTACTCTGCGAAAAAGGCCGATCGTAGGTCGAATAAATGAAATTTGAAGAATCGTTATCTGAATATATGAATTTAGTGTATAAAATGCTCCCACAGAAAAGTATAACGGCGAGACGACTTATTTTTCCAAAAGCTTGATGCCGTACACGTGTTATTCAAAACAATTTAATGGATCTCGCGTGCTACGACTGTTAAATGATTCGTGACATATACATAACAATTGAGAAATTTATGGCTCTCATGAACATCCATAAGTTCCACGAGCGGTCGATTTCCCACTTCAGTATCTGCCATTTTACGGTTCTGAGTTCCAGTTTCCGTGACATGCAAGTGCAGATAACGATTCGATAAATCTCACCACCTGCAGAATATGTGCTGTAAAATGAGTATGCTGTTGAATGTTTTTTACGTAATTATGACAGCCGGACCCGGATTGGGTGATGACGAAACCTAAGACTACTCTGCGAAAAAGGCCGATCGTAGGTCGAATAAATGAAATTTGAAGAATCGTTATCTGAATATATGAATTTAGTGTATAAAATGCTCCCACAGAAAAGTATAACGGCGAGACGACTTATTTTTCCAAAAGCTTGATGCCGTACACGTGTTATTCAAAACAATTTAATGGATCTCGCGTGCTACGACTGTTAAATGATTCGTGACATATACATAACAATTGAGAAATTTATGGCTCTCATGAACATCCATAAGTTCCACGAGCGGTCGACTTCCTACTTCAGTATCTGCCATTTTACGGTTCTGAGTTCCAGTTTCCGTGACATGCAAGTGTAGATAACGATTCGATGAATCTCACCACCTGCAGAATATGTGCTATAAAATGAGTATGCTGTTGAATGTTTCGTGACACGACACTGGACAATTTATTGCTTTCAATATCTCCGTCCATAAATTCCAGTTTGACTATATTGTGATCGGAATCAAGAATTTGAATATTCTCAATTCAAATGATATATCCCAATATCAAGAATATTTTATTCGTATTGACGCGAAAATATTTGTATGTTTGTCTCAAAAAATAATTTTTTTGTCCATAATCTAAACTACCGAAAATTTTCAGGGCCTGATAGTTAGGGAGCTGGGTACCAAAATTTCTATATTATCTGATCATGTGGCAGACGTTATTAATATCGATGTTTGTGTCATAAGAAACATTAACGACCGCGTCTGCCACCATGGTAAGGCTGACTTTTTTAGTTACAGCGCTTCAAAAATGTAAAAAAAAGCGTGTGGTAAATTATTTGATCATGTCTGCCCTTTGGACCGATGGTTGCTATCATCCCCAAACTCACAAAAACGAAAAGGCAGACATCCCTACCGCTGACTTTCCACAGGCAGACCATTTAAGTATATATTTTTTTAAACTCTACGCTCGCGCCAAGTTCCAAGTAAAAAAATTCGCGCCTACAACGTGTCAATGAAAATAATTAATGTTACATATGAACAATCGATAGGAGCAATTTTAAAAACGGGTTTCAAATATTCGGGTGCACACTATCAGCATTGAAAATGCTTCTATTTTGGGGTATTTAGAAAGTGTAGGTGTTGGGTATGGGTGTTCCATCGGCAAATTTAACATTTTGAGCAACAGATGTAACGTAAAATCGTCACGGGAGTCGGATACAGAAGGCATGTAAGGTTTGAAAGTTTTTTGTTTTATTATGAACAAGAGAACCGGATGTGTATTATGGTCAGTTATCCCGCGAGTAATGGAAGCGAGTACTTGAAAAACGTTAACTGATGCCGAGCGATCCAAATTATATTGCAAATACAAATTGGGTATCAATGACGGGAATAACTTTGAGTGTAAAAAACTTAGAATTTCTGAGGTTGAAAGAATTGAATTGTTTCGGGAACGTGAACGTAAGAGTGCATAAAAAACATAAAAGTTCGGCGGAACGCACTCAAAAATGTATGTGAAAAAAATATATAAATCAATGAAAAATCATAAGAAACATTTTCAATGCCTAAGATTCTTGCCCCACCGGTAAAACCTGTAGATATTATATTATTATAACAACTTCTTTTACTTTTCTTTTTTTTACATTCTTTTACTTTGTACTAATAAACTGTTTTTTTTTTTTTATTACGACTTTAATTGACTAACGCTGCACTTTATTGAATAAAGAAACAAAAAATTTAACAACCCTAAAACTATTAATAATAACAATAATCAGCCGGAATACCCGCTTTTCCTTGATTCTGCGCGAACTTCGAAAAATTCACACCTCAAAGTCAGTCACCAAAATGTCTGCCTTTTGTTTTTTGTCTTCCGGGAGTACTAACGAATCGAATGGGCGCAACTAGAATCATGATCAATAATGATTTAGTAGAGCTTTTTTTTTTACATTTTTACGACCTCATCCCGCAATAATTCAGCAGTCTGCATGTCTGCCTTTTCGTTTTTGTGAATTTGGGGATGATAACAACCATCGGTCGGAAAGGCAGACATGATCAAATAATTTACTACACCCTTTTTTTTTACATTTTTGAAGCGCTGTAACTCGAAAAGTCAGCGACATACGACCTTTGTCGACTGGACCAAATCGATTCGTATTGATCTGAACTTTTATTCCTGTCAATGTGAAACATGATCAAATCATATATCATTTTGGCACCCAGCTCCGTTACTATGAGGCCGTATCTTCCTCATCGTCGACCAAGCCTGTTGATGATGACGTGTTTGTTTGTATCATTGAAATGCTGACGTGAAAGCTATCCCTGGTGAAAATAATTTCTACGCCAAACTACGAAAAATACCGAAGCGTAAAAATGCGTAGAAAAACGAGGTTTTTCGTAATAATTCATAATTTTTCGTAATTTGTCGTAGTTGTTCGTAGTTTTGGAAGTAGAAAACTACGAATTTTCATGAACAATTACGAAAATCTACAGTTTTCCCACAACGGAATATCAGTTCTACGAGTATCTACGGGAATCTACGAAAATCTACAAACGGAATGAAGCTGAATGTTCTTGTCTTGATTTGTCGTAGTTTTTCGTAGTTTTGGCAGTGGAAAACTACGGATTTTCATGAACAATTACAAAAATCTACAGTTTCCCGACAACGGAATATCCCTGGTGAAAATAATTTTCACGTCAAACTACAAAAACTGTCAAATCGTAGAAATGTTCAGAAAATCGGAATTGTTTGCAATTTCTCGTAATTTTTTGTAGTCTTTCGTAGTTCCGGAAGTAGAAAACTACAAAATTTCATGATTAATTATGGAAATTTACATCTTTCAAGCAACAGAATATATTTACTACAAATATCTACGAAAGTTTACGAAAATCTACGACCATGATCAACCCGAAAATTTTTTCGTAGATTTTTACGGAATATGGTAGATAAGAATTGCACAAACTATGAATATCTACGAACATTTACAGAAATTTACGACTGAAATGTATGAGAATCTTTTTACGTAGATCGCAAGTATAAAACTACAAAAAATTACGATAATTTAGAATTTTCTACAACAAAAGTGAAAAGTCTAATTGCCGGAAGGATTTGATTAAACTTTGGCGATTGTTTGTTGAATAGTACGAATTTCTACGCAAAATTACTATAATGTATGATTTTCTACGAAAAGCTGGCAGAATATGAAGCTTAACGTGACAAAGCTTTTCAAATATTCAGTTGAAGTTCCATGTCAGTCACTAACTTCATGTTGCCAGAAAATGTCAAGTTCTGCAAGGAGATGAATTTGGGCGAGTTGAAGACCATACATCTGGGGATCACCGAGGTTAAGCAACATCGGACGCGGTCAGTACTTGGATGGGTGGCCCCTAAAAGTGAGCTAGGTTCAAATCCTTCTGGGGGTAAATTTTTTTTTTTTTTAATTTTAAATTCAATAATTCCATCAACGTTGAGTAGATTTTTTCTAAAAATAGGTCGAATTACTATGAAATCGCTTCGTTTATTAAATTGCGGTACGGGTAGGATCCAGGTACAATCCCGAAACTGGCTTCTACAACTATCTACGAAAAAACTACGAGGAACTACGATAAACTATGAATACCTAGAAACGACAATTCATATAGACATCGAATTTCATTCTACAACTATCTACGAAAAACTACTACTCTGTACAAAATCTGGCGTAAAAATAAACTACGAAAAGTCCGAAATCCGATACTTTTTCGTAGATTCTTTTCGTAGTTTGGCGTAGAAATTATTTTCACCAGGGATTAGTACGAGAGCCAGTTACCAAAATTTTTGTGTCATCGCCACGAGGGCAAAATCATATAAATTAGCTAGTTTGGATGACTCCGAACCCAAAAATCCGGTTTTCAGACATTTTTCGCCTTGCGTCTAACCTGAGCGAATTTTCAAAAATGCAAAAAAAAGCCACCATGTGTCATAGCAAAACGTCTGATCTACGGAACGTAGTTAGATGATAGCCCTGAGATACCGTAAACACGGTTTTCAGACAAAAAGACCCTTGCGCCTGCCTAGGAATCCATTTCCAAAAAAAAAAATGACACATCCAAAACCGTGTCATAGCCGCGCGTCTGAAAATTATGTTTATAGGTAATTTTGGTTTTATTGATGCTAGAAAATCGATTTTCAGACAAAAATCTCCTTGCGCTAATTTTTTATAGCATTTCCAAAATGTAAAAAAAAATTGCCGATCGGTGTCATCGCAAAATGTCTGAAAACGATTCGACATGATAGAATCGATGTCCCAGATGTAGAATTAAACAATATCAGACAAATTGAGTGTTGCACGGGCTCTATCAGACAACTTTTTTCAAATTTTCTGCAGTGAATTTTTTTTCTTGACACACGAGCGTACCAAACGGAGGGGCATTTGCCGGGCGCCCCGAGAGGTTCTTATCGTTTTCAACGCTATACGCAAGGCACAAAATGTCTGAAAACGGGATTTTGGTAATCTCGGTAGTCATACAAAAGATTTGAAACCAGTTTGAACCTAATTGCTATGATACATGGTGGCTATTTTCCTTACATTTTTGAAAATTCGCTCAGGTCAAACGCAAGGCGCAAAATGTCTGAAAATAGGGTTTTTAGTAATCGAATAACAAAAACTACGTACATTTTCGCAATCAGACATTTTGCGATGACACAGTGTGCCTTTTTTTTTTGCACAGCAGAAATCACCCCCCGCGGCTGTGCAAGGGTTCTGGAGTCTTATAGCTGTGCATTGTTAGCTGTGCATTGTTCTCCTCTACTAAAGTCAGAAAAGATCTTGTTTCCTCGATTAACTGACCTTCTTGTTATTTTTTTGATGATATATTGATTCTTATTTTCTCCCAGGGAAATATATTTCGCAAGCTCTGGATTCATGTTTTTTTCCTTTAATTTGTATTGGCCGCGTTCTTTTTTTTTTATTTCGTCCCGTTATGTTATACATATACATATACAGACTAAGGTGTGTAACTTTCAATATTTCATTTTTCAATCAGCATCATCATTTCTCATCGTCATATTTTTCATAGTAATGTCATAATCATGTCACATATTGTTCTCTTTTTTGTCATAAATTTTCATATAGATTCGAAAATTACACGATATGGAACTTCTTTCTTCCCTGGAAAGAGCAGCAGCTAACGGAGAGAATTCTACCCAGAATTCAATTTCGGCACCTGCAGCGAAGAAACAGCTAACAGAGATTTCGGCAAAGAATTTCAGTTTCGACACCTCCGAAGAGAATTCTCCATTGACACAATTACTGATAATTACGACGCTAATTCATATTTTTATGCCGAAATATTACGTGACATAATATCTACTATTATTCACCTGAATAATTCTCATTCACTTTCTACGGATAATTCTCCGATAACAAATAACTTCGGGAATCTGCTTGGCAACTGAAAGGAAAGACTCACGAGAAAAGCAACCAAGCCGTGGCAATTAGATCACACTCGAATCACGGGCTCACGGGCATGACAAACCTCTTACATGAAGTCGGCAGAATCAAGACCCATATTATCTTACATGAAGTCGGGGTTTAAGAACAATATGTGGTTCCACTAATAAAGACATAAATAGCGGGTACCAAGGCTGCGAGTGCCAGTCCGGTACCACGAGCACTCCCTGAGCTTGATCCGATAAAACTTTCATAATCACACGCAAAATCAATGACTAATGAGGAAGGAGGAAAAGCATAAAAATTTAGCACTTTCCAATCCAAAGTAAAAGCGTGAGTCCCGAAAGCCTCCGGGTCACGTTCTAGGAACAAGACCTTTGGCATTTAGAATTATTTCGCGTTGCGAATAAATCTATTTGGAATGCTCCTCAATCACTAACAATTCGATTGAAAGCTTCATCCGATAATTGCCATTCTGTGTGAGCGAACATTCAATGAATGATCGTAAGTTGTTTGTTTCGACAAAACAACGTTCAGACCCTTGAAATCCGACACAGTCGCAACGATCAAACGAACTTACCTGTTGTGAAGTTCGATCGTAACTATATTATGTAGAGTCTCGTTCGAATGACAAGGACCCACCCCATCGCTGGCGACTTCTGTGTGGAGTGTGTGGAGCACTCCACACCCTGAATGCCAACCGTGTGGATATTCCACACTCCAAAAGTCTTGATTAAAAATTAGAATTTGTCAATGGATTTTGAAAAGCCTGTGATAAAAACGAGTGATCAAAGGTACTTAATAAAACTTTGCCAAAAAATATTGAGAAGAGCCTTCGCCTCCCCGTCATCTGAGCAACTCTACACCCTGGAATTTCGTAAGTCGCCGGCCCTGATATTACAATTCGTCGAATTTTGAGGACGAAAATATCCCAAAGGCACATGATTTCTCCAGCCGCACATTTGGTGGCCAATATAGTATATTTTTTATTCGTAAATAATAATCGGGGAAGATTGCATCGTGTACTAATTATTCAGCGGTGGGCCAGACTAGCTTGTTGTTTCAATATGAGAATATGCATACAGGGCCGGCGATCCCCATATGGTTTTGGTGGAGTACTCCATACCTCAGAATCTTGGCTCACTTTCCATAAAAAGAAAATGTACAAGTGGACGTGCCATCCAATCGCCACGAAAATACATTATTCTAGAACTTTGTTCCATATCCTGTTTGTTAATATCAGTTATGTATTCCAAAGAATTCCGCGCAAAACACTGAAAGTGATTAAACCGCAGTTTACTACTTTGCACAGCACTTCCTATCCCAGTAAACTCAAAAGAATTGGAAATGAATTGAAAATGATTCATCGTCCCATCTTTCGATCCCGTTTTGCCCAGAACTCGAATTGGGTACCGCACGTTTCTATTCTCGAATCCTTCCGAATTCTGTTCATCGAATTCATTCGCGTCTCATATAATCGAACGAATGCGTCAATTTGTTTCAATTCGCAAATCGGAATTGAATACAAGACCTTGTTTATTCTCATAAACTGTCCACCGTTACGCTAGGTTATGAATTCCGATGAATTCCGAACCGGGAATTCGTCATAGAGGGTTCGCGAACCGAATGAATGCGACTAGGGAGTGAGCACGATCCGATTCGTCTTAATTCTGTTCTGGGAATTCAATGGGAAACATTTTAATTCGCGTGAATCAGTTCTTGATGGGAATTCGAAATAATTCGAATCGAAAAATACACCTTCCGTAATTTCTATCCAAAGGAATTTCAGTGCACGAGTACAATAGATTAATGTGTTTGAATTCGTAAATAAGAATTACATAGGCATTGATTCGTATTCGTCTAATATTTTGATGGCCAGAGAAATTAGAATAGTCAAACTAGTAGTAATTGTCATGCGCAATTCCTGACTTTTGTCGCGCGGTACGAACTGTGCATATATCTCAGAGCTGCCACACAAGAGTGTTAAACGGCAGGTTGATGTGGAGGACGAAGTGTAGACATAAAGGATAAGAAGAAGAAGAAGAAGAGGTCGAAGTGTGGACCTCAACTGGCGTCAAAGTGACTCTTCATGCCTTTGCCGGAAAAAATATCGTATGGGGCGCGCCCGTGAAGTAACTGTTCGGCGACGAGGTTATGTTTTCAGGACTCTCCGTTGGTTTTACCTTAAGCTCGCCTTCGGCTCGCCAGGTAAAACCTCGAAATGAACACAGTTACTTCACCGGCATGCCACAATATACTATTCTAGCCCAATGTATCAAATATAATCAACTTACATCTTCGAGTTAATAAATTATGTACCCACTTATTCTTTCAATTCTTTCAAATTCGTTCTAATCCGTATTTAATGGATGTTAATTTCTCTTCCAATCCGAAATGTAACGTAAATACGAGAGTCATATTTGGAATTCAAACGAATAGACTTTGATTGTAACCTTATACGTAATAATTACAATACTGGAATAGAAAAACGGGATTCATAAGAATTGAAAATGTTCAATTCTTTCCAATTCTTTTTAGTTTACTGGGATCTGCACGTTCATGTGCATCTCAGGTGGCATCGAAGTGACTTTCAATGCCTTTTCCTTAATAAATATTTTTTACGGTACAGGCATTAAAACGGCATTTGACGGAACGGAAAGAGACGTTTCAAAGATGTCATTAATACAGGGTGATTGAGAATTCGTGACGAATCTTTCAGGGTCATTCTTAGGTGTTCAGACAGGTGCCACTTTACGCATCGAAAACAGGCATAAAAATATTGTAGGGGCGCCCCCTAGAGAAGATCGTGGCGTTATCAGGTATGAAGTAGCGGTACAGGCGATACTGCAATTCTCGTTAACTGTCATTAACTTTGACAACTCCGTTAACGCATCGCGAATACATGGTTGTTCCGTAATTTTAGTTTTGGCTTGAAATAAAACATGTAATTCAATCGTTCTAAATCATTCATGTCCCAACTTCTTCACCTATAGATTTTCACGAATCTTGACTGCATTGAAAATTTCGTCACCATATTGTGATCCATTGTACTATTGCAGTTACATTTACTGGTTGCCTGTAGAGGTCGGTGCTCCTCTGGGCATTATAATTTGCCGCAAGTCGCCCATAGTGATCCCCCCTGTCACACACGACATTCTTTTCTGCTACACACGCATTAGAAACTCGCGTTTTTTGCCCTTCTTAATGGGATGGAAATCACAGTCTTCCAATCAGGGAAATAAACCGGGAAAGAATCTCGCCAAAACTCTAGTCACCACGGTAACAGTGAAATAAACCTAGGAAGTGCTGTCTTTAGTGGAGAACGCTGTGCCTGTGGTTTTAAACCTCACGTTCTCTCGTTTAATGCATATGAGGGGTTCCATGGCATTTCACCTAATCAGTGAAGGTACGTCACCGACGCCGATCTTGATGTCAATTTTTACTCAATTCGTCCATTGAAAAAAATGAGCACGTGTTCGGCCGTTTTTCGATTCAGCCACGTTTTCTATTTTTTTTTAATTCTCCAATTTTCCATCCTTTTCGCAAACTGATTTTCTTCAACTGGTTCTAGCTTCAAGAGCTTTGATTTTTTTCGAAAAATGATGAGGACATGAAATGTGCCAAAAAGACCGAGCTTTTCGAAAAAAATTGCACAAACTCTTCCGACTACGCAGGTCTGGGATATTTTTGACAATAGAGAAGAAATCAATATATTATTCATTTGGACATCTTCGATTTTCCTGAAACTTTTTACCTGAAATCAACCATTTACAATCAAGTTATCTTCCAAAGGAAATTATGGGCCTCCGATTCCTTTGGAAGCTACACCATCATAGGTGCCAAAAAATCGGAGAAATCGCAAGAAATCTCATTCAATCAATTCAATATGGCTCTCGGACGTATTTTGCGACTGGGTTGGAAGACATTTTATCCCTCGATTGTATTGATATGACCAATTCCTCCGAGGTGCGCGAGTCAAAAGTATTCGCTGCTGGCCATATTGTCAGCGGCAGTAATGCAAATCAATTGAGTTCTATATCACGAACGAAAACCACCAAATTGCATGTCTTCACTGGAAGTGTAATAATTCAGTAACACTTCCAGCAATCGTTGTCCAGTCGATCTGTACCGTAATTGATATTATATTATTGATGTAATTGCGAAATTGTTCCGTCACATTGTGGTATGAAATTAGAATTCTTGACCTCCATGAAGGTTGACACAGGAATCTTCTCTCAACTTTAATCTCCCCAAGTTTAAATCTAAATTCAAACAGTCCTTAGAAAAATTTCAAACTGTAATTTTGAACTTAGAGATCAGTGATGCGCATGCCTCGATCGTTAGATTAGAGAAGTCACTAGGATTGCGCAGGGAAACTATAATAACGAAGTTGCCTGAGTATATGTACAACAAATTCTTTCAAACTCAGGACATCAAACTCAATTCTTGTTTTGATAAAGATAAGGCAACTAATATTAATAAATTAGATCAGCTAGTCGCCCAACGTGATAGACTGAAGTACACACGATCTAACTCCATCAAACAGAATTGGCTTGTTAATCTCAGCGATATACCGATACCTAATAGTGTTGCTGAGGTTGTCCAACTTGGCCCCAAATTCGGGTTGCCCTTCAACAAGAGCTTGATTCCTGCTAATAAGCTCATCCCTCACTTTGAGTCGGAAATTTCACATATCCCTTGGGAATCTAGAAACGAAGCCAGGCTTGAATTCGTGAATGAAGTTAACAAATTCAAAAATAAATCTGCTGACTCGAACAACTGTAGAAATCTCAACTCTCAAATTGTGGATACTAAGAACTTTCGTAAAGCCCATCCTGACTTGATGTTTATTAAGGCTGACAAAGGTAATACCACTGTGACTATAAAGGCAATGAATGATGAATGGCAGTAAAGCATTATTGTTTCAAAGAAGAAAATAATATTCCGGAAGATTGGTATGATTGTATACCTAACTACGAGACTAAAAAAAATCATAACTCTTACAATATGTTCAGATCCATGTATCTGTTGTATTAAACTCAAATTAGGTAATTTTCTATCGTAGAAATATTATATAAGAAGATTATATAAAAATTCTTTGGATATCGTTGGACATATGCGTAGGTACTGCGTTTACCAATCCATAAATTCTGGATGTGTCTGTGAATCGTTTTCATTTTCTCTAACTTTTTTAGGTTTTTTGTGATCGTTCATCAACTTGAGTAGCATCCTCGTGGTTTCAGGATTCCTCTGAACCTTAGGAGTCTCAGCCGGAGTCGATACACACTTGCGATCATCGACGCTGTTGGGTTCCGGTGCCGGGGTCTTATCACTGGGCCTTCTTTCATTGTCAGTCAAGACTTGTATCATTTTCGTTACTGCTGTTATTACTGCGTCATTTAGCCTTACTCCTCTGCCCTCGGTGGTGAATTGGGAGACTTCACACTTTACGATACAAGATTGATGGAAAACCCCCTCTTGCAAAACTGTATATCGAGGCTCGCCCAAATCGTTTTTCACACAATGATTCTGAAACAAAATTCGATATCATATTTCAGAACAAAATCGAATTCAGCCATCGAAAGATCTCTTTCGTCTTATTTGTCAACTTTGTTTGTCTATAATTCACCTGTAGCATCCTACATGTAGATTTATGACACTTGAAATCCATTAGATTTGGTCTAGTATCGTTATTGCCAATAAATTTCTCCATGAAAGCAATAGCCGCCTTCTCTTTAGCAACCACCATCGATCTCCCGTAGTGACCAAGGGCTGATAGAGGTTTCTCGTTCGGCGACATCTGACATGTGACTCGCATCATGTACGTTTCCCTGTCAGGTCTCGTCTCGCGAAATACCACTTCATACATCGGCTCAACGCCCGCTTTTGCCATTATCATGTTGTGCAACTTTGCAGCCGGTAGTTCGCACATGGTGACCCTAACTCTAGCGTCGACTGAAAAGATCCTCTGTGTTATTGCGAACCGTCACAATGTTGTTGAAGGTGACACAGGATACTATTGAAAAAAAAAAAAACAATTATTGTATTTTCCAATGATACCTAAGTTATAGTTCAATACATTTTGTCATTCTTGAGATGGGAACTGACACTTCACATGCGGTAAAAGTTCTTTGGGAAATTAGTAAACAACAAATTTCAGATAGTTTGAGTCAAACTTCATGCAGAGAAAAATATTTTAGTTATTTCAGAGTTCTTTGACCATAATATTAATCCAACTGTGTGCAGCTGGATGTGTAATTTCATAATGATACTATAGTATAAAGTAATATTGATGATAATTTAAACTAGATCACTCACTCTGATGATATATGTTTATCCGCAAAAGGATTATCTTATAATCGATGTATTTGTACCACGTGACTTTCGTCGACTGAAGACTGTAATGGAATAAGGTAATAGAAACGTGTATCCAAAACAAGTGGCTATAATGTGACCTTCGAACCACGTGGATATTCTGAAACTTAAAAGTATACCTATAGAATGAATCCCTAAAACCGGAAACTCGCTCACTCACAATGGTCAAAATACAATCTAATTGTGAGATAAATATTAAAGTGTCCGAAAATTGTGCCTCTGAGATGAAATATCAACAAATAAAAAAGTTTTCCAAGTACGATTCGTCAAAAAGAGATGTTCTTCTGGCTCGAAGACAAGATATTTGAATGAGTGGTAATCCGCTGTTTGATTCAAATATAGAAAGAGAATTTTTGACATATTATTGCAGAAAATAGATAAGTTTTGTACACATATAGCCAGCATAATTATCAAAAATAGGTACTTGTTTACTAGCCTGCTTGAGAAGAATTTCAACCAAAAATACATACAAAAAAATACTGCAGTATATCAGACAAAGGCAAATGGGTGAGAGAATGAAAATGATTCTCAATTAACATAGAAGGACGTAAAGATGTAAAATATGATAATTCCTGTGGTAAAATTCAGAGGAAGTTACTTATTCGAAAAATGCCTGTGGAGAAGACGAAAGGAAAAATAAGTCCAGAAATACAATAAGTGATGATATTTGCTTCTCAAAACATAACATAGCAATTTGAGTTTCTGAAAATCTTTAATCTGTCTTTCTTAACATTATTGTCAATTTCTCTCAAGTTTCATCACCCGGGAGGCAAATTCGTAGGTATGTATTTAATTAATCGATGGTATCGGGGCTATTTTAATTTTTTTAATTATATTAATGTAAGTATATGAAAATAAAGTATGTATTACATCATTCTTTGTCATGCTTTAATAAAATATGTGAAGTAAATATAATGAACATAATTAAACTTTATCTTATATTCTAGAACAATAATAATCATTATATTTCGTGCCTCGTATAATTATGATCGAAATTCACTTACAGGTATGTTCGATTGATCATCAAACTTAAAACGAGATAAAAATAATCCATTCTATATCAACTCGATGTGTCACCGATTTTAATCATCTTAGATTTTCTTTATTCTGAAATTAGGAAAATGAACACCTAAACTTTTTCACGATTCATCCAACGACCGATTTGGACGTTTATTTACTACCTATATGTAGTAAAGGAGCTCTTGGTACCTGATTTCTGGTTATTGCACCCGAGAAAGCCGGCACTATTTAAAGCCCGTATCAGCCCTTTAATTGGCTTACTTAAATAATTTCTTACTCGAAAACTGAGGGCGCCTTAAAAATTTCGCCAAAGACTTTTATCCTTAGAATTTCGCAAAGAATTTCTTTCTTTGATTTTTCCGATCTAGGCTAAATCGTCCCGGTATAATTCCATATTTTGAATATGGAATTACAGAAAAATTATCCAAAGCATAGAATGCCACACACATATCCGTATAATAATATCACCTGACTTTATCCATACGATTATTACGCATCTGACATAAATTTCTCGCATACTTTCGGTTACCCGAGTAATTATGGCGTCACATACCGTGACTATTTGAGGAAATTGAATGGTCTCCATTTTAAATGTACAGGACCATTTCATTTCCTCAAATACTCACAGTATACATCGTTGCGTCTACAGGACCGCAAAAGGACGAGCTCTCCGGTACTTCAACTTCATTATGGAGATACGTGCGTGTGAAGCATTCTTTGAAAAACTTAGCGCCTTTTCCCAATTTCGGTTATAAAAATTTTCCATTATCAAAAAGGGTTTGGTCCCAATTGGTCCAGATAATAGAAGAATCCATTATTCGTACCCCTAACAGCACACGTCTTGCAGTCACATTGCTGCATTGGTCTTGTATAAACGTAAAATGGATAAAAAGAAGTAAAAATAGAGTACAAAGAAAGAGTAGCGGATAAAAAATTTTCGGTTCGGACAAGGAATATGCATCCTAGGCTAGTTAAAAAAGCTATTCAATGTCATCGACACGACTATGATTACATAAACATGGTGGCGACAAATTAGGTAGAATTAAATTCCCTGACTTTTCCCTGACTTTCCCCGCCCGAAAATCAATTTATTCCTACTCCTTTCTCAGCGAATCCAGATGATCTTCATAAGCAAATTATTTTAATTGTTCCAAGGGAACCATAAAATTGAAGTCAATCTTAGGTACGAGATACTCATCACTATTAAAGGCTGGTAATCACGAAAACTTTGGCGGGTAGGCAGTCAGAAGGAAAAACGGAGGCAGATAAAAAATTATTGTCTTCACAAGCGAGATTCAAATAATTAAAAGGCCTGACTGAATGTAGTAATCACAAAAATGGTGACATGAAAAAAAAAAATTCCCTGTGGTTCAGTGGAATTCCCTGACTATTCCAGGTTTGCCCGCCCCGTCGCCACCATGATAAAGCTATACGTGTTAAAATATTTTGAAGATTTTCATTCTTTTATGTTAGTTTTATAGAAGTTGGACTTATGATATAGGAATTGAGAAGTACGAGTGTTTCATTGACTTTCTCCTCACTCATCGACCATTCACTTCTTTGTTACAGTGACTATGGCGTATTTCTTCAATTCCATCAAAAGTTTAGCAAGCACAGCGATTCTGACACTAACGTCATCGCATACTATCGGGCCCTCGTATATTTTCGGCTTGGGTGCATTGTCAATGTACACATTGAAATCGTGATGCAGAACAATTACTGATTTCTCTCGTGGTGAATTAGCATCGCCTAATTTTTTCCGAATCTCATCGTACAGCTGCTTCTCAACGTTATCTAGAGTCGAGTCGATCTGATCTACTACCCGTAGACCTTCAAGATTTCTCGCAAAGTTATTGAAACTAGACGGTTTTGGCTGTTCATCGTCAGACCAATCAGCCAAATCAGCAGAGGATTTACTCTTCACTTTACTGGTTTCCAATGTGGGCTCAAAATCGTCGGATAAATCGATAAGACTCGTCGTTGAATCTTCGAAACTTTTGGATTTATCAACCTTTGCGGGATGATTCACCACTCCAATCACGATTTTCGTATCGGGAGTGGCGTGAGAGAGAGGTATCGGAAGAAGAGATATCTCTGAAACGTGAGATAGTTCACTTCCGGAAAAAGCGTTCAAAATGACGGAGCTGATCGAGCTGATGGAGCTGGTGGAGCTCCTTCTCGCAAAGATCCCCATCGGTGTCGGACACTGAGAAACTCTCACATTATCGTTCAGGCAGATTACGTCCAGAGGTTGCGTCGCCATGGTCGACGCTGGGGATTCGAAGACTTCACAAACTTCCTTTTCCTCCATAACTAGTCGAAGCATTTTCGTAGAAGCGTTCAGCTTCGCCTCCGATTTCGTGGTACCTTCTCCTTCGGTATTAAAATTTGAGACTATGCACTCGGTCTTGAAGTGCCTGGCGTGTGAAGGGCCCGTTGCGTCCAGTTCCCTAAATTGAGGCTGAGGCAACTTCATCTTTGCACAAAAATTCTGTGAAACAAACATCAAGATGTTAACATCAAATACCCGAATGATTGAATTGAAAGCATATAAATGGCCACCTGTAACACAGTGTGTTGATTGATCGCTTTGACGTTGATCGAACAAGTCGAACTTGAGCGTGACAAAAAATTAGGCAGTTCAATCCTATCCCGCAGATGCATTTTCATGAAATTACTCGCCGCATCAGACTTAGATTCTTTCTTGGAAGCTCCTATACCCTCGGCTTTCAACATTGGGCCGTTACTTATGATGCGACTACGAACAACAGTGTTGAACGTGTTTCGGTGTGTTCCGATATTAATGGCTGTTACTTCGTACTTTGGTTGGGCTTTGATCCTATCCATTATCAACTGGTTGAGCTTGGCTGCTGGTGACATTGACTCGGCCATTTTTGTCTTCTGTCTTATTTGGCCTCTGCTAGTTCAGAAACTGGAAATATAACACGATAATTGTTAGACGCCAACTTCTGAAACAAAAATTATTGCTAAATAACAGATATTTCAGTTCGGGTTGAAAAAGGCCCAAATTAAGGTGAAATGAAAGTCACGTGACCTCGATATGATTTACACTTGGAATTTTTAAACGCTATTTTCTCAGCCAAAACACATTCGATTGATGTGAAATTGATATCAGTGACGTAGAAAAACTGAATCAAGGGCCTGCCAATCGTGGATTTTCGAAAATCCCTGTAAAAATTATCCAATTGCACAGATCAGAATGAGAGTGATACACGTGACAAAAAGTCTAGAGTGATGAGAAACTTGGGACTTGTTATCAGACCAAACTAACACCAATTACAAAACAATACGAGTTTACTTGGACTACTATTTTTCTTGAGTTCTCAATTGATATGCAGCCTTTTACAAATTTTGGATTATCTAAAAAACTAATTTTCACCTACTTTTCAGATTTCAAAATGTAACTGGCGGTGAAATATTTATCGAATCAACTTCTAGTTTCACAGATATCTTCTTTGATATAGTATAAACGATTCCACGTGAGCTTTTTTAGGTCTGGTCAGGGCTTTTTTGGGGGAAATGATTGTTTCAAATTTAATTTTTGACAACTTTTTCACCGTACAACAAATTACTCAAGCGAATCAACTCTTCTTTCTATTCTGATATTGAACTCAAGTACTCGATCGCCAGTACCAATTCCAGCGGAGGGTTCTTCGGAGGCCGTTTGGGTGCATCGCAGCTTACATCTGCTGCGTGCCTGTATGGTTTAGCATGTGATTTTTAATATATTCGTTCAAAATCATAATTCGTAAATCATATGACGAATGACATGATGCGATTTCGTTCGTAACATTAGATGATTTATCGCATGAAAATTTTTAGTAGGGATACAATTGAGTAATCGTTTGAATGTGTTTCAATGTCAACCGATATCTAACAAAAGAAAAAAAAAAGAAAAAAAAAGAAAAGGAAAGAATAATATAAAAAGTTAAACGTCATACATTTTTTATCTTCATTGGATTGCGGAAAAAATATTTATCAAAAGATTCCATCAACGCTATATTTTCAACCAATGCCTGCATCGTCGCGATTCATCGGTAAGCAAAGTACGCCGATATACATGAACACGAGACACTCACCTGTTCAATAAACACCGGGAATCTACCTAAGGGAATCTCTGACTACCAATTTCGACAGGAATCCCAGTATTATGTTATCCTTATATCCGGTGTGGGATCCCCCTGCCACGCGCCGGCGATCAGAAGATCAAGTCTGACATGCTGAGGTCGGTTTGATACCACCTAACGCCATCTGTCGATGCCTCTGCAACTACTCGATCGATGTTTATGCGGAGGATGGGCTGAGGCCTGAGTTGGTCAGGTAGGATTTGCGTGACCGACAGAGCGAGGTGAGGATTTTCTCAAAGACCGATAGAGTGACCACTAGGTAAGCGCTAGTGTCGAAACTAGGGAATATTTGAATTTCGAGTTTCAATAGCACAAAATCTAATATATATATGAGTTTTTAACGAGTACCATCGAAATAATTGCATCGAACTCTACGATTCCTGACAATATCAACAATAAACACGACAAAAAGAGTTTTGTTTGTCCTACCGGCGACACTAGCGCTTACCTAGCGGCAAGCCTGGAACTGCGATTGAGAAAATGGTCAATTAAATTCTTTCTTATAGATTTTATTTTACTTCTAATAATTTTCCGACGCCTCTGAGCTACGGTTTAAACGATTTTTTTTCAAATTCTAAAAATTCTAAAATGTATCATAGGAACAGCAAAACACGAAAGCTTCTACCTGTTGCCTTCCCGCCTCGTTTTTAAAGTGTTCCGAAACCGTTTCTGCGCAGCGCGCCAAAACTGCTAGGGGTTCTTCATCGTCTGCGCAGAAACGAGTTAGTATCGTCTTGGCGTCTGTCAACAGTCAGCACGTTTTAACCTCGCATATTCCGTCGGTTCGGCATCAGCGTTGCTTTTCTCTGAGTTGCTTAATCGTCGAGTGACACGATAATACAACCAAAACAAGATGTACATCAAGGTGAGAACCATCGACGGTGAGAAAAGCGTTGTTTTGAACATTTCGAAGCTGACAACAGTCGCCAGATTGAAGGTAATGGTAGAAAAAGAAATGTCCGTTGAGCCGGACGATCAACGACTATTTTACCGGGGTAAACAGCTAGAGAACGACTACAAATTAATCGACTACAACGTCGCCCTCAACGACGTGATCCAGCTAATGGTAAAGTCCGACGTCCTCGAAGTTCCGGACGATAAATCCACCAACACCGACAGCGTCGAGGACGCGAGTCCCGTCGACAAAGACCCCGAGGACGAGATCGAGGCCGAGAGCCGGTTCTACCGCGTCGGGGACGCCGTCGACGGTCTGGATGTAGTCCACGGGGCCTGGTTCGAGGCTACGATCACAAAGATATTCGAGCGTTCAAGCGACCTGGTGTACATGATAAAATGGGACGCGGACGATGACGGCAATCGGTACGAAGTAGGAGAAGACCACATCAGACCTCGGGCCCGACGCCTCGTAGATATCGGGGACTTGGCGATAGGACAGAGAGTCATGATCAATCACAACATCGAAAAACCAACCGAAATCGGTTACTGGTACGATTTGGTCGTGTCCAAGATCCACAAGACGAGAACAAAGGCGGAATTGACGGGGACTATACTCGTCGGGAGAGACAGACTCCCGCTTGTCGATCGCAAGGTGAGCCCAAAGGGCCAGATATTCGCTATAGAGGAGCCAAAGCCGCTCGAAGACCGAGTTTCGGACGATATTGCGCCGCCCCTGCGGCGCAAAGTGGCGGCACATTGCGCAAGCTGCATGGACATTCCGAGCAAAAAATGCAGGGAATGTGGCTGCCGCGTCTGTTCTGGGAAGCAGGACGCCCACCTGCTCCTGTTGTGCGACGAATGCGACTCGGCCTACCATCTGAGCTGCCTGAACCCTCCGCTGGCCAGCCTGCCGAAGGAGGAGGAGTGGTACTGTCCAGTTTGCAAGAACGACGAAAACGAGATAGTCAAGGCTGGCGACAAGCTCAAGGAGAGCAAGAAGAAGTCGAGAGCCATCGGCGGCGAGCAGGACTCGAAACGCGACTGGGGGAAGGGGATGGCCTGCGTCGGGAGGACCAGGGACTGCACCATAGTGCCTCCCAATCACCGCGGACCCGTTCCCGGCGTGGAAGTTGGAACCTGTTGGAAGTACCGCCTGCAGGCTTCCGAGGCTGGCATCCACAGGCCGCACGTGGCTGGGATTCACGGTCGTGAGAACGACTGCGCCTACTCCCTCGTGCTGTCGGGGGGCTACGAAGACGACATCGACAACGGGGACGAGTTTCTTTACACCGGTTCAGGGGGCAGGGATTTGTCCGGGAATAAGAGAACGGCGGAGCAGAGCTGCGACCAGGCTCTGACCAGGATGAACAGAGCTCTCGCGCTGAATTGCAACTCTAAACTGAACAACGTCGACGGGGCAGAGGCGAAAAACTGGAAGGGCGGGATACCGGTGAGAGTCGTGCGAAACTACAAGCTCGGCAAACACAGTAAATACGCGCCGGAGGACGGCAATCGTTACGACGGCATCTACAAAGTCGTTAGGTACTATCCGCAGAAGGGGAAAAGCGGGTTCAGCGTCTGGCGCTACGTCCTGAGGCGCGACGATCCCGCGCCAGCCCCCTGGACGAAGGAGGGAAAACGGAGGATGGAGGCTCTGGGCCTCGAGATGCTCTACCCCGACGGATATCTGGAGGCGAACGCCAAGAAGCGATCTAAGCGCGGGGCTCTGAAAGAGAGCAATGCTCGTGATCCGAAGGACAACGGACCCGCGGAGAAGAAGCGAAAGCGGGAAGGCTACAGGCTGGACGAAGAATTGTCCGACTTGATAGGCCAGGACGAGGTGAACGGCAAAGTCTGGGAGGAATGCCGAGTCGAGTTGGCTCAGGGAAAGGCTCAGTTCCTGCAAATCGTTTCCGAAAAATTCATGTGCGTCTGTTGTCAAGAGATCGTATATCGTCCGGTGACGACTCCCTGCGCTCATAACATTTGCTTCGGTTGTCTGAAACGCAGTTTTACCGCTGGAGTTTACTCCTGTCCGTCTTGTAGACATCCGCTTGAGAAAAATTACCAGATTACCGAAAATCAGGCATTGGCGTCCGCCCTGCTCTCGTTGTATCCGGGATATCAGGCGGGAAGATAATAAAACCTCGGAGAAGTGTTACGAGCTACGTTTTTTTTTTCGAATTTAAATTCTATTTTTATTTTTCATGCTTCATTTGTACCTCAATGTTTGACAGACAAACGAAAATCGTTTCGCGCCGTAAACCAACTCGACAATGATTATGCTCACGCTTGATAATATTGATTGGTAATTGTAACTCGATACTCGGTCAAGTCTACCTACGTTTTAGCTGAATTTAGTTATTATAATAAAAACTCACGAGTATTATTATTTTTTATGTTTAAATAGTCGATTTCAATATGGATATTAATATGGGACGGGCTCAAAATTCTGAAATACCGAAAGGCATAGTTCAGAATAAAAAGTACCGAAATAATGTTTTGCACGGTTTTTTCCAGCACGCATTCGGCAAAAATTTGCCAAACTCTTATTTTGGTGCTTTTTATTCGGAATTATGCCTTTCGGTTACTTTTAAGTTCGGAATTTTGAGCCCGTGTCATTAATGTGCATATGAATACCCTCGGATTACCACCGTTTTTATATTCCCGGAGTTGAACTCACGTAATTTACTTTAATTTACGATAATTATCTAGTGAATTTAATGATCGGCAATATTTTTCGAGGATTTCATCGAATGTATACTTAGTATAATTCAGCAGTAAGCACTTTGATTGATGCAACTTAACTCCAGATATTCAAATTGTTTTCCAATACCAACTCATCGCAGCGTCACAGTAATTAAACTCATGGTGAAAAATTGTGGAACAAAAGTTAACGAATAGGTATTGTCATCATTAGATATAATATTTTATTATTTACATTCCATGAACAATTGATCAAACATATAATTCTTTAATTTCTTCTTATATATCTTTTCTTTAATAATTATAACATCAGAATATGACTTTGTCTTTCTCTTATTGATTTGTTTTCTTTACTTTTGTTTTCCCTCAAATTAGCGTTAATACATTTATAACAGTAATCTTAAAAATCTACCAGAATTAGTTTTATGTTCAGTCGTTTGCAATTTCTAAAACAGAGTTTCTCCAGTTGTAGCGAGAAACTTCGTACTTATCTTCATCATTATTATTATTCTTCTCTATTTTGTCTTTACAATTAGAATAGTTGTGATTTAAATGCAACATTTTTGTATTTAAACAGTTTCTTTGTTTCTTTCATAACAAGCAAACGTATAATCGTTCCTGCCGAATATTACAAAATTTCTCTATTTTCTTATTTAGTATTGTGTTTTCCGTGTGTACAAATAATAAAGTTATATTTTTGTCAAATTTAATGTTCCTACTATCTCTTCTTTTTTTTTATACCTTCTCATCTTAAAACTTAGATAACTAGACACATATAACTATATATATACTATATTACCGATATTTATATTGAAACATGGCGTATTTGCAACTATCTGAACATAATAACAATATCTGACATTTGTTAATTATGGAGATAATTGCAATCACCTATTTTTACTCGTGTCTTCGTAGTTTTCGTGGACGTGGTAATCCTCATCGAATCCTACTCGTTATACAATCAATATTTATATAATATTTAATTTGACTCTGTAGCTCTCTTTTTATACACTAGATTTATAATTCTTCTTGGATCTTGAAGATTAGTGGTTCCCAAAGAGAGCAGCTTTTTCACGAAACTGTGCACGTCGTGCGGCTCTGTCCTCTTCGTCTCGCTTACGTTCCTCCTGTTCGTTTCGAATTTCGTCCTCGAATTTATTAGCTTTGCGAAGTTCGTCGATCTGGAAGAATTAAGAACGTTGTATCACAAAAAAAACGCTAACTACTCTTATGTGAGACAAATTTATGCAACCTACCCAGACAACACGGAAAACCACTAAAAGTTGTCTTATGGATGGCAAACGACCCATTTTTTGACGTCTAAATATAGTCTTAGCTCTTATAGACGTCTTTTGGTCTTAGAAATGTCTTCCGGTCACTCAAAGACGTCTACAAAAGTTGAGACAATATTTAAAAGTTAAAAAGTGGTCCATACGTCGATGTTTAGACAACTTTTGAAGGGTGTCTAACTGTCAGGGAATTCGGGCTCAAATCTTTGATTTTTTAAAAATTTTTGCACCTACAACTTGTGCAGTTTTCGAGAATATTAAAAATTCAAAAATTTTCCCATTTCGATTAAATTAGGGCAGCTTTACGCTGAAGTTTTTCGATAGAAAATTCTTTTTCCAGTTTGATCGAACAATTTGAGCCAAAAAAAGCCTCCTGTGAATCCAAAATGGCTAATTTTCGAAATTCAACAATCCTCAAATCATCGTTAATCGGAAACGCAATAATTATCGAACATATAGTAATTGAGTTTATGTGAAATAAAATTACAAGAAAAGTTAACAATTTTGTTTCGCAACGGAAACTTTTGTTGTTCAAGTTATAAACAATTTGCATTCAAAAATTGCGTTGCTACTACTTGGTAAATTTCTTGTTTTCCAATTATATTATTGAATGCATTTTTCAATTCTAATAATGTAAGTGTCTTTCATTACCTTGGCTTCAAAGAAGTGTTTCGCGCCATTAACTCCAACCTCGTCAACGTCGACTTCCGTCAGTCTAGCAAGTTCACCGAGTCCAGATCCCTGGTCAAGTTCACCAGCTCGAGCTTTTCGGTAAATCAGGAGGAACTGGAAAAATAGATTGAAAAATAAAAGAAAATGCCAAATGGAAATGGAGACTGGGAAAAATTCATATGTATCGTCTTCGCATTTCAGGATTGACAGAACCATAAAAATGACGAATCAAGCTGCAATTATGATTGAAAATACTATATCATAGTTTTACTACAAAGAAAAAATCTATATTTGAAGCCATCTTTAACTAATATATGAATGGTAACTATAACTAGGAATTTTTTCCCGAGTAAAAGTTGTCAAAAAGTGGGAATTTTGGCTTCCACAGGGAAACTTTGAGTTCTGTATTGTCCGGAAAGTGATGACGAAATGGATTTTGGCGGAGCCTGCCTCGAGCCTAAGAATAAAACCCACGTCGTGCATTCATCGCGAAAATATGTCTGCCTCTCGTATGACTACCTGTCTGACTATACAAATTTTTGCGCGGAATTAGCAAAAGTCTGCCAAAAGAAGCTCACGACGACGCCCGCTGAGTCGAAAGAGGTAAAATACGATTCAGCAGTTTTTTACGCACGCACGTGGGATGTGAAATACCGAAGGTATGAGACGCACCAAATTGCACTTTTATTTCACCGTTTTTGTATATCCGAGAAGCAAGTTTTTATGCTAATTAAAGTCAGCGAAGATTATTGATCACGGGGTTACAATTTCTTTTGAGACTGTCCTCTCACAGAGAGAAGAAAGAAGGTTTACAAAGAAGAAGTAAAAAAGGTAAGTAGCCGCGATTTTTGGCCTCATCAGACTTTCATATTCATTCATTTATTCAAGCCTCGACTATAACTTTGAATTTCATGAAGCATTATGCTCGGTTTGCAAGGTTGTTGGCCAACGAGTAGAGTGAGCGAATCTGCACGGTTAGTTGATGCCCACTGACTCGAAAGCTTCCGTGTTCATCCGGCTTGTGTGTGAGATCCGAGACGAAACTCCAAAAAGGTCGAAAATATTCTCCTAATTTCACTCAAGCTGAAGCTAGCAGCCATAGTTAGCAGCCAAAAGTGCTGAATCAATGAAATTGAGACCCAAGGGGAAACAACTCAAGATTTGACTGACACATTTATACTTTTTTAACTTCCCGTTTCTCTGTTTTCAGAGAAAAAAGGAAGTTATTGTGATCCCCCGAAAATGAAAAGTTGAGTTTTCACTAAATCTTTAAATTTCGAGGTCCAAAGAATCACCTCCGACTATTATCAGTTTGACGTCTGGGTGTGTGTGTGTGTATGTGCGTGACCACATTTTTGTCCGCGCGATATCTCGAGAACGCGTGGTTGGATTTCGATCAACTTGGGCTCAATCGACGGGGCTTTTCGTAACTTAGAACTGATTAGATTTTGGCTTCGATCGGATTAGTACTTTTTGAACTATTCAAATAACAAAATTCTAAAAAACGCAACAAAAATGACGATATCTTGAGAACGAATCAACGGATTTCAATTAAATTTGGTACCATATGGTTTTTTTGATCGCTGATCACGAATCTGAAGTCAGTTTTGCAAAATTTTCATTTGGCGTATTCGATATGCTGCAAAAAAAAAAACTAAAAACATTTGGATTTGGCTAAAACTTGGTACTCGTAGGTTTTTTGGGTCACTGATCACGAATCTGAAGTCAAATTAGCGAAATTCAAAATGGCGAGTCCGATTTGCTGGAAAAAATACTAAACATTCGAAATCTTACGGAAATTTGTACTCGAAGGTTTTTTGAACCGCTGATCAAGAATCTGAGGTCAGATTTACAAATTTCAAAATAGCTGAGAACCAAATAAATAACGGGAAGTTCGAAGGCTGGCTCATAGTCAGCCCAAATCCGCTTGTTTCAAGTAAAATCATTCAAATCATTTCATTTATATTAAGCTACTGTTTTATGTTTCAACGCCATTTTTTTGAAATTTTTGGCTGCTGACTGATATAATCTGTTAGCCTCAGCTTCGTCTGATTTCAGGGTTTCAACTCCCAACTTTATGATTATTAAAATTCTTTATATTTTACCTCGCGGAATGATATACGGCTGTCTTTGTCCTCGTCGACCTCATTGATCATAGCTTTGAGACCGATGTGAGTCTGCGGTGCCCCGAGAACCTCCATCATTCTTTTGAGTTCAGCAAGATCGAGGAAACCGTCACGACCATCGTCGAATCTAGAAATAAAAATGAATAAACGATATGAAAAATTGGAAGAAAGTCAATTCGAAGTTTCGATCTTCTACATATAGAGTTCAAGGCTGTGTGAAAGTGACGTACGTCTGCTATACATGCCTTCACCTTCGCCTATGGCTCACTTCAGAGATCGATGTCTTAATGAAACGTACAAAATTCATGGGCAAAATTTATTTCTCGTATTTCAAATTATTTTTCTATAATTTCACGTTATTTCTGACTATTTCAGTTATTTTTCATTATCTCAGTTATTTCCTCCGTTACTTTTCAATATTTTATGAGCTATTGACACGTTATTTCAACGGGCAAAACCAAAAAAAAAAAAAGAGTTCAGTATTCTTGAAATTAGTAAGCGTTAATTGAATATAGATTACAGACCGTTGGGCACGTGTTAATTTTCCTGAAAGCTTCTCATATGTGCAAAGAAAGGAAATATTGAGGGAATAGTAAAATTGGGCCTGACGTAATTTGGGAAACGAGTATAGAAATGGGTATTTGAATACCGTTATCGACAAATCATTCAGCTACTAAATTCCTGATTACAAATTTAATCTCAATATCCGATTAGACGTGACCTCGCCTGGCCATTAGCAAATATCTAATCACGAAGAAGCGAAGCCTTCCACCAATCGATTATAGAATGCTAGAAGCTGGAACCTCGTTGAGAATTCGATGTCATATTTCATGTTCTCTGTCCCATTCTTCATTTATGTGACATGTACGCAAAGTAACTATTTCCAGGCGAGAATGATGTTTTTAGAACGAGACGTTGGCGTGTCTGGCGAAAAAACCTCATAATCGTCGAACAGTTACTTTTCGCGCACGCCCCATACAATATTTCAGTCAGCGAGGGCATTAAAAGTCATATAACTGCCGTAAAAAGTCTTTTTTAGGACACAGGCATTGAAAAGTCTCTTTTTGACGCCTGTTTTCGATCCGTAAAGTGACTCTTTATACCACTTAGTTCCAAAACAAAGTTCCAAGACCGTGAAAAAGTGACTTTTTAGTGCCTGTGCCGTAAAAATATCTATACAAGGCGGCTAACTGCCATAAAAATACTTTATACGGCAGTCCTGAAGTTATTCGTAAGAATAGGCGTCGAAAAGTGACTGTAAGTGAGAAAAATATCATTATCATCAATTTATCGAAGCTTTTATCTAGCTATTGACGAAAATATTTCATGAAATTCGCTATTGAATGAGGTCAGACTGAAATCGGATTCAGTTTGTACAGTTTGTGGTCGATTTCTTCTGTCCCCTTTCCACATCCACATGCCATGGCTGTATATCCGTAGTCCCAAAAAGGTGAGTCAAAGAAGAGCTCTGATTGTGAGGTCAGCGCTACCTGCCTTTATAAGGCCTCTCGTTACCTACACGCAGAACGACGTGAGTCTGTGAGTATGCCGTTGCAGTTTCGTTTAAGTTAAGCGACTGCAGTGAACTGTAAGTTTAAGTTTAAGTACCGCGTAGTTTTTTTTACCGTGTCGGTTGACACCCGCGGAATTGCAATGTAAACTGAGTTTATGCAAATACGTTGATCGTCACGCAGACGTCTCTCGCGACGGTTTTTTTTTTTTTCTCAATTTTGAGATAATTATTTACCGCATACATTTAGGTACGAATACCAAAAGGATTCCCGCCTCGATTACTCGATTCAGCTTACCTACACAACGCACGTGGGACTTTTATGTAATACGAATACATAAGACGCTGTAATTCGCAATTTGTAAACAAGGTGCATTGCGGATATGTGGGAGAGGGTATCGCATTCGACTCGATCGATAGGCTCGTAACGAAAATACTGAATGTCTATTTTTGTATAATGAATTTTATGAAGTTAAGTTTGTTTAAGTAAAAACATTGATTTGTGAAGTGAAAAATAGAAATGATATAGACAATTTTTTATTCTTCTGACACAGTCGATGTAAAGAAAACCGAAATGTTTCTCTTTCACTGATATTGATAAGAATCTGCATACATATATGAGCGTCCCAAAAATAAAGTAGATACGAACCAGTTTCAAACGAGAATAAAATATCTGAACTTATGAATCGATATTTTATTCTAAAAACTAGAAAGTGGATACAGGTGAAATTTTTGTGACCTCCAATCTCGTGGTTGACAATTTTTAAGATTTACATTTGCTGTATTGGAATGGTAGATTTTTTCAAGAACGAGTTTAAAAAAAAAAGTATATTATTTTGGCAAAACATTTAAACGAAAATGTCAAAGATTGATTCATACCCGAAGATTTTATTGACCCTATTATAATCATTCTAGACAAATATTCATCTCAAATTAAACAGTTGCTAAGATGTGAAAAAAGAGGCTGCAGGTTAACAGGCAAAAAAAAAAAAAAATCACTTTGGTTCAAAATTAAACATTGAATCAGAATTTTGGACCTATTTTTTCAAATATTCTGGTGGTTTACGAAAAATCAATCAGGAAGAATTTTTTAATCGTTTTTTCTTTCTTTCAATTGAAGCAGAATTGAATACAATTGAAAATCACTATATCGTGATGTCATCCATGCTGAAATTCAATCCCCAGTAAATTTTCTAATTATCATTTTCAACTGGAAAATAAGAAAAAAAAACACGATCTAACTATCTTCAGTTACTCTATTATTATTTACAGGAATATACAAAAATTGAAACCAAAAATTCTACGTGAAATCCCAATTATTTGCAAACCCAAAAATTTGAATTCTTGAAATGAACTATATTTTTGGTAAATTTAATAGTAAATTCGAAAATTCAAGGGATTCGTAGAGGAGGGGGGTAAAAATGTATTCAATTCTTGTTTTAAAAATACTATTCTACGTTTATCTATAAACATAAACTAAAATTCGAGTGTTCCAAAAAAAAAATTTCAATTTTTGTCCCTCGCTTTATCTCTCCATACTGATATAACCCCCTAAATACGTATTCAGTTGAATAACTGAAGTAATTAATGGAGAAAGTGAATTTCTAAAGATGGAATTAATTATCTAGGTACTCCAAAACTCTATCCCCAGATTTTCACCGTGTATATGGTCTAGACTGTTTTTTTTTTCTTGTTAATCTCTTCATATACCATCTAGACACAGCTTTTGCGCAGGCTGCAGTGATCCTGCCAAGGACGAACAGGAGCTTAGAGAATTGTCTGTATAAAGAGATAGAATCATACAATGAAAATCTATAAGTACACGTCGCAGTCTCGCAGCAGTGTTTGCTCCACAAATTTGATACTTTTCTGAAAATCGTGAAACTTTTTGATACAGTGAAAAGCCTCATTTATACGTTTTTCAAAGGGGTAATAGAAAAAATATATATCGCGTGTCTATAAATGGCAGAAGGTCGTAAGTGGCATTGAAAACAAAAAAAAAAAAAATCAACATTTTTGGCAATAAAATACAAAAATTGGAAAACAATGGCGATTACGACCTTCTGGCTTTACGTTCAGATGTTTTTTTGATCGAATTTATCGAAACTCTGGTTTTTTCATGTTATCTACGCGTTTCGCGAGTTTTGGCGACTATCTTAGAAAATTGGAGACATTAAAAAGAAAAAGAAAAAAAAATGGTGATTACGACCTTCTGCCTTTATCTTTTTTCCGTTTTCAATTACAATCAATAATGGAAGAAGGGCGTATTCGCCAACATCCGACCTTATGCTTTTAAATTTTCAATCTTCTAAATTTGATTGTGGAAAAAAAAAAATTTGTACGACCTTATGGCACCAAAATTTCATTTTTATAGAAAAAAAAACCGTATGAGTGCAAATGACGTCAAAGTAAAAGACATTGGTACCAAAAATTCTTTCAATTATACTTTTTTTTAATTGTGATGTATTTTTAATCGTATTTTTATGCTTTTTATCAATTTTGTATGAAATATTTGTCCAGAATTGTAGCGAACGTGAAATAGAATGAAATAAAGAAATGAAAAACGTAGAATTGCGAATCGTATTAAACGAGGTGTTACTGTGCTGCTGCATAAGAAAGTGCTCGACGTCATATTGCACCATGCAGACACACAATACATACCCAGAATATAAAAGTCGAAAAAGGTCAAGGTTGACAATAAAAGTAGAGGCACGATCACAGATCTGCAGTTTTTATTTCTTGGCCTCGAATTGATTCAATCGTTTCATGCGACTGTTATAGATTCATATACATAGAGGGTGGATCGACGAACCTCAAGATTTCCGCAAAATCTACAAATATGAACTTCAGCTTTAGTCGTAGCTTTTGGAAATTCACTTTCAGAGCAAATTTGCATTAGAATTTTTTCTTCCATTTTCAGGCGGTATTTTTCAATTTTTTATTTCAAGACTGACATTCTCAGAGCGGAATTCTATATCTATCATTATTATTATTTTTTCAAATTAACGAATACCGCAATTAAATAACCAAAGGCTGATTTTTTTTTTTTCACTTCCTATATAACAGATTGATTATTTTATTTCTTTGTTTTTGATCTGAAAGAGGAAGAAAAAAGCCTAATAGAATTTTAAATTCAAGAAAAATTCTAAAAAAAAGGAAAAAATTCTAATGCGTCGTTGCTCTCAGAGTGAAGCTTCTTACTAAAATTCATATTCGCAGATGTTAGAATCGAGAAATAAGCTTTTGGACAGTTCAGAACGAATTCAACTGTCTGAAAGCTCAGCTTTCTCGCTTTTAGCCAACTTCAGACTGCCCCATCGTTAGGGTTTCACCCTGTATATAAAACTGCAGTAAAGCTGCATATTGCCCATTTCTATCGAACCTATATGTATATACCTCGTAAAGTTTGCTACGACGTACTTTCGAATATATGTCATCCACTGTGTGCACTGGGTGGTCGTTATTTGGGGTGAAAATTAATTTTACGCTTTCCGCCCCCTAAAAGGGGTTCGAAATACGTAAAAAGTAACGCTGTAATATTTTCAGATTGAAAAAAAAATGTTTAACCCTTGACCACGGGGCTGGCAGTCACTATTTTACTGTGGGCCTAAATATGTTCGTAAAATCGTGAAATTTTCAGAAATTAGTTTACGAGCATGCTGCTACATGGAGAAAAAAATTCCCAAACCCCTCCAAATTTTGAGAAATGGAAAAAAGAATCTGTATTTTAGAAAACGATGTAGATTACAATTCCGAAGTTTCCGGAGCGTGGAACAAATAGTTTCGCAAATACAGCCTTTACAAATTTTCGAAAACGGAAATTTCAAAATAGTGACAAAATTCTTAAAAAATTCATGTGTGTTCAGAAAAATTAGGGCATTTATTTGAGATGAAAAAAAAATAACGTTACCAGAGAATTTGTTGAACAATGTTTTGTTTGAACAATTTATTGATAACTTTCGGGCATTATTATTATTCAAAATGAATACTCTTATCATCTTTATCACGGTTGATTTTTTTCCGATTTTTATCTCATCATAAAGTACTCAATTTGCCGACGAGAATCATTTTCGGTTGAGATTGTACGGCCAATACAATACCGGTGTGTTCAGAGATCAATTTGCATTCCGTTTGTTAAAGACACGAGGTGTTAACGATCCTTTTCCTATTTTTCATTTGCGTTAAAAAAAATTCTACGCATTTGTAAGACGATGATCGTTTGTTTTGTAATGAGACTATCACGATGTCGCATGCAATGCGCACTTCAAGTCCAAAGTGTCGATTGTAGCGTATACGGTATGTACTCGTTGCTGCGTACTGCATGATACTGGTTATGGGTATGGTGTAAGTATTACAGTTTATACGCCGTGAAAGAAGGCGAATGAGTACTTTGAATGGTCTGAAATTCGGTCAAGGCAAACTACACGTGTTTTATGTTCGACCATTATACTGTCCGAATGTGAATGTGAATGTGAAATATGGGTGTGAATCGCAACAAGCTATCAATAGATCAATACGTACGAGGAAATAGCGAATACAAAGCACCACGGTGTTCGAGTTGCCTTTTTTTACCCCCGGAATCAAAGTGTGACGATTCAAAAAAATCTCGATTCTTCAAAACTCGTGGAATACCATTTAATTTCATTTCAGAGCAAATTCACGAAAACTAGTTTTTTTTCTTCAGATGTTACACTTTGATTCTAGGATTTGATCGTGCGACACAATCACTGTCAAAAATCGTAGAACGGAAACACTGAGAAATTGATTAGACTCCTGATTTTGTTAAGGGTTTCGTACACCTTGAAATTTGAGGAAATGCAAAACCGCTAAAAGTCATTTTTCAGACTTTCACACGATTCAAGGAACAAATTCTGTTTCTCTTATTTGTCTGTGATAAGAAATAAAATCTAATGGTGGACCACGATTCTAGATTTTCTGGTCTCAAACTGTTCGGTGAAGAAGCCTTTTTCAAAATCAACAGTCAACTTCTTGATAAACTTATTTTTACTCGAGTTATCACGAAAAGTACCGTATGAAAATGGAATACCCTTGTTTTATTTTTAAAAAAGAGAAAAAAAAAAACGATTCATATTCGCGGTACAATTTTGATCGGAGTAAAAAGTTGTCTTTATTGACCAGTTTAAGTTTAAGGCCAAAAAATTTCGAATCGTGGTCCACCAGTAGAGTTTGTAGATAAAAATGTCTCCCTAAAATCGTGCGAAAATTATTTTGAAGTATAAAAAACGACTCCTGGCGGTTTTGATTTTTCCTTTTTTCAATCTTATGGTGTTAGGTACCCCCTTACCTCACGTATCCCTTAATCTTCCAAATTCTTTTACTTAGATTTCTGCTTTTATTAGCTTCAATAAACCTTTTTCCATTATCTTCTTTTGTTCATCTAAGCTTGTGATTTTCAAATAAATGGTTATTTTCCAAATTGTATTCAACATTTCTAATTTTTCATTTTCAAATTTTTCACTATCAGGAATAATTAATTTTATCCACTCAGACGCTTCCAGCATGCGAGTGACTCTTTATTTGTACTTTCTATCTTTACTGACGATTTCAAAGCAATTTCGTACGTTTTCAGCTGATTTTGACAATTCTTTTTCCCCTGTACTGAAAATAATCAAATAAATTATTATTATTATCATTATTCCGATTTCAACTATGTGATTTCTTATCCATTATTTCGAATCAGATTGTAGTACAGAGTTGATTTCAGGAGTGAATAACCCTTCAGTTTGTCTCGTATCACCTGAAATCACATTCCTTTTCAATTTCTAAATCACCTGTAGGCCGTTTTCCATATTAACAACATATAAACGGATGCAGTTTGTGTATACGATTCCATTTTACGTATTAATTAATTAGGTGATAGAATTCACGGTATCTTTTACATCTAAAATACCCATGATGCACTCTTTAAATTCAATAATGACCAGTTTCGTAAATTTCTTCCGGTATATAAGTATAAGTACAGCGAGATCCAATTAAACCACAAGTTTCTCTTCTCTATACCAGCCGCCGTTGGCTATAAGTACCAATTATACGGTGTAATTGACATATACGAGAGAATTCCGCTTTGCAAGAAAAAGTAACTTGACGATACACGATTTATTACTGTTTTGAAATTACTTTTTCCCTCTGTATTCCCGTGGTTTATTGCATAAAATCCTTCTTGGTCTGTTCACTGATTGGATTGAAAGTGAAGAAAAAATGAATGAAATCGAATCGATTCGCGTTATATTCGTTAAACAATTAATGAAATTGTTCAGTAACTGAAACCTCGAGAGATAGCAGCTTCATTGCCGATTTTTAATACTAATCAGCGCCGATATGCTGTGAAGTTAACACGATAGTTAGAATTTATGTTATACATTTTGAGCTGTTGTTAACCTAATTAGGTATAGGTTTACGATATCGCGATAAACTACGAGAGCAATAATATCGGAACTCGATGAAACTTTCAGTGTAATTAAAATTCTCGATATACGATATATACTGCGAGTTTGTTATAAAATACGAAAGCTCTGAAATACGATTTTCACTCTAGTGGAGTGAATATAGTCACTCCAAAGAATTTTCAGTCCATCCAGACAAACGTTTAAAGCCTTTCCTACTAACAGAATGAAGCAGTACAAATTTATTTCTAATGAAATTCCTCAGAAAGCATTGGAAATCAGCTAAAATCAGTCGAAATCGCTGCAAATTCACTGAAATTCTTCAAAATAAGTACGAAATCGCCGATAGTCGGCATAAATCATAAAAAATGACGAACTAAATCATATGGGAAATTAGGTAAAAATCATGCAAAATCTTGAAATCACGGAATCACTTGTGGATACACTAAAATTTTTGACTGAATAGGGCGTCATCACATTTGGCCACCAACTATTAGTCCAGTCAGTATATCCAAAAAAAACGACCTAACCCTCGAAAAATTAAGTCACTGGGAGTGTAAATTTCAAATGGCGACCAAATCGAGCTTTTACTTGTTTTCGAAAAGTGTTTTTTTTTCCGAAAAAAAAAACGGTTTTTATCAAATAACTCGGCCATTTTTGAATTTAACGAAAAACGCTTAGGACAAAAGTTGTAGGAAATTTTGTCCGCTACAAGTTTGGTCCTTACGATTTTTCTTGTAGGATCGATATTTTTCGAATTACACCTCAAAAAACCGTTCCAAATTCCAAAAATTGCATTATCTCGTTTATTTTCAACTTTTCAGCTATAATTAATGAATAAAACTAAACTTGTAGAGAATCAAATTTCCAACAATTTTGGTCTTCATCATTTTTTTCTAAAAATCGATATTTTTCGAATTAAACCCGAAAAACGCGCCGATTTCAAAATCTTTGCATTATCTCGTATATACCGCCCTTTGCGACATAAGTGAAGATAACCAAACTTGTAGAGCAATCGGCGCGTTTTTCAGGTTTAATTCGAAAAATATCGATTTTTGGAAAAAAATTATAAAGACCAAAATTGTTGGAAATTTGATTCTCTACAAGTTTGGTTCTATTCATTATAGCTGAAAAGTTGAAAATAAACGAGATAAGGCAATTTTTGGAATTTGGAACGGTTTTTTGAGGTTTAATTCGAAAAATATCAATCCTACAAGAAAAATCGTAAGGACCAAACTTGTAGTGGACAAAATTTCCTACAACTTTTGTTCCTACGATTTTTCGTTAAATTCAAAAATGGCCGAGTTATTTGATAAAAACAGTTTTTTTTTCGAAAAAAAAAACACTTTTCGAAAACAAGCAAAAGCTCAATTTGGTCGCCATTTGAAATTTATACTCCCAGTGACCCCCCCGAGGGCATAGAAAAAGAAAATCGGGCGATTTCATTTTTCGAGGGTCAAAGTCTATACTGACTGGACTATATGACTGATTGCTGCTACTTTCAGCTTCATGTCATATATTATAGCTATAAGATTCAAATCCGAAGAACGAAAAACAGAAAGGGAAAAGAACAAAGAATGCGGTACTTCTGGAACGTCGATTCAGCAGCGAAGCATAAAGTGGCAATTTTGAACCTGTAGTCTTTTGTTCTCAGTCTACCAGGGCTTTCGCAGTTATATAATTATAAACATCGAAAAAAAAAAAAAATTAGCATGCCATGAATGACGAAATGAAAGAAGAAAGGAAAAAAGTGAAACATTTTGTCCGATATCTACGAATTTTAGGCGCTTAAAGGATGATGTATCTTTGATTGTGGGTTCCGAAAAAAAAAAAAAAAAACTATGAAATTAATAACCTAATGTCAGAAAGCAAGAATCTTGGGGATGGGGTTCTAGACGCCAAAACTCCTGGGGGTCATAGAAGAGGCGTATAATAAGAGCCGCATAAATAGCTCGAGGACTTGCCCCATGCCGGGTTTGCGGGCACGGGCAGCGCCCGCGGGAGACTTTGGTGGAATCATTAAGAGAGGCTACTTGCTCGAATACCACGTGCACTGACAATGAGCAGCTTCATTCTGAACGGATGTGCGTAAGGTAAGCGGCCCTGTTCCCGAGCCCCTTTACTTGACTCTACACACTGTCACATCCGCCGGCTCATATGAACGTGCGAATTGCTCATTGCTCATTGTCAGTGATCGAAGTCTGAAGTAGATAAAGGCATTATTTTCGAAGAATGGATTGAGAAACGTTCACCTCGAGCATAATTGACCCCGAAACACTAAATAGTAGCTGTTTAGTAGTAAAGTGTTAAAAACTGCGACACCGAAGATGGGTATAATTTAAAAAAAAATCATAAACTCGAAAGTATAGAACGAAATATTTCCATTTTTTAACACAAGATAAGAAACGGCTTTAAGAATGCCTAAAATAAATTTGAGTAAAAAATATTTAAAAATGGCGGGGCTGCAGAAATTTTCGCGGATTATCTCGAAACTACATTTTTAGACCTGGCAGCTTGTAAATCTGGAAAAAAAAAACGAATTAAGTTATCGCAAAAATCCTACGCTACATTTTAGATAATGTATCTAAAAGTATTGTGTAAAAATTTCATCGCAATCGGACCGATAGTTCACCAGATTTACAAAATGTAGTTTCGAGATAATCCGCGAAAATTTCTGCAGCGCCGCCATTTTTTAAATATTTTTCACTCAAATTTATTTTATAGGAATTCTTAAAGCCGTTTCTTACCTTGTTTTACAAAATAAACATATTTCGTTCCATGCTTTCGAGTTTATGAATTTTTAAAAAGTATAACCAATTTTGGAACAGCCAGGGTGGCCAGACATAATCTGAACATTGACAAATATGCTCTCATCGATGAAACTCTCGATTTTTGGTTTTTAAGTACTAATAACGAATTCTGGAGAAAAAAAGAGTGTTCAGAAAAACGAGGTTTTCTACTCGAAAATTCATAACTTTTTAATTTTTCAATATTTTTTCTCAAAAGTTTAGAACGATACTCTTGAGTTACAGCACTTTCATAAAAAAAATTGTTCGATACGGTGTCTTTGAAATAGTATATTTATTTTGACCGTTGAACTTGATGATTCGGGGTTTGAAAGGATGAAAGAATGAAATTCGTCAATTTATACATTTTTCCGGTTTTTGCCTATTTACTACTCGTATTATTCGATTGAAAAATGAATCCGGGTGAAATTGACCCAGTGTGATTATTACGGGTTAATAGATTGTTTCTCTAAACGAAGGCCTACTAACTACCATCACTTAACAAGGTCTCAAGTATTCAGGGTTTTAGAACGCGCGAGGATTGATTATCAATTGATTGCAATCGAGTGCAATAAAGAAATCGTATACGAATAATCTGCTATTTGATTTTCAGTGACAAAAGATCCCGTTTATCATATATCGAGGGGATCAACGTTATTTCATTGATCGAAGATGTTCATTCATGAAATAAATTTAATCGATAGAGACGCGATAAGTAGGTAAAAAATTCTTCACTGTATGACCGTGCCGACCATATGAAAAGCAGGTATATAACTATAGGCGCGTATATAATCGCATGCCTCTAGGTATATAAATGTATAGTTAATATTCAAGTCGCGATTTTCCAAGTCTCCATCAATATATATATGTATACGAGTGTAACGGACTATTGAATTGAAACGAAGTCAAAGAACCTGGCTCTAGGTAGTGGCTCAAAATTTGTTACATTATACCGATAGATAAATCGAGGTATTTTTTAATCAGGTCATTTTTTTACGATTAAGGGACGTGGATATGATTTTTACGAGGAGTTAATCACTCGATGATTGACCGAACCACCAGATTGTGAGACTTCAAGACTTCATGAAGTCAAGTGACTTCAAGCTTCGACTGATTTCAAGTAACTTTGAGTGATTTCAAGTGACTCATGTCAAACTTACCGGAAGTTGATTGAATTTGACTATAACTACACGTGACTTTAGCTGACTTCGAGTGATTTCAAGTTACTTCAACTGTTCAAGACGTTAACGAATTTCAAAAACCTATGGCGCGGGGGTTTGGTGAAGTGAAAAAAATATCAAAAATACATTTTTCAAGATTGAAATCCCAGCTTTAATGTGAAAAAACGATCAACATTGTAACTTGAAAATTGTGGCCGTTATGGACACTGATTTGCTGCCACGATCCGTCCGATCGGTTTGAAATTCTTACAGTAATTTCAGATCATCATGAACTAAGCTTCTATCCAAATTTGGCTGAGTTTTGAATTTTTTTTACTGGATGATAACGTTTTGCAAAATTTTCAGTAACGTTTTTATCCATATAATATAACAGAGACTAGCATATCATATCTTAGAAATATTTCATAAAAGCTTAGTTCGCGATAAAACGGCCATAATTTTCGTTTTTTTTTTCCAATATGAAGCTGGAATTTCAATCTCCAAAACAGTATTTTGCACTTTTTTTTTCTCATCACTTCTCCAAAGCTTTTTGAAATTCGTTAACGTTTCCCTGTTACGTGTTTCTTTACACGGATGTCTTTCCTGGGTTACCGAAAGGGCTCGATTAGTCACAACTTGTGAAAACAATTGATAGATATGCTAATCGTGAGAAGATATACATCGCGTGTCTAATAACATAAGGTCGTAAGCGCCAAAAACACGATTTTGGTGGCAAAAGGTCGTATAATTTTTTTTTTCGCCATTCGCTCTAAAAATGATCAAAACGTATTAGATCAATTGAAATTACGAGGTCGAAAAATGTAAATGCAAAAGGTCGTATGTTGGGCGGATACGTCATTTTTTCATTACAATTTTTGAGGAAAATAAAAAAAAAGGTAAAAGCAGAAGGTCGTAACTGCCATTTTTTTTCGTTTATTTGGCGGATACGACCTTCTGCAATTAATGGAAACCATTTTTTTCTGCGAAGTTAGGACTGAAAGGGCGTATCAACCAGTACATACGACCTTCTGCTTTTAATTGACCTAGTATTAAATTTCAACGTCTATGAACGAATCTTCGGGTCTTTAGTCTAAATACGGTAAAAAAAAAAAATATACGACCTTTTGCCGTTACGAAAAGCAAAAAGTCGTATATTGGCGCTTACGACCTTATGTCATTAGACACGCGACATAATATATTAGCATCATTGCGTACACTGGAAAAAAAGTTTGCTGTTTCCAGCGGAATGAAATTTCGCCGAGAACGATCAGCTACTGTAGCGACACGTTTGGCACTGACAGGAAACTTTCGGTCAGCATAGAGAACTATCCTTGGTTTAGCTGTGACACGTTTGTTTCTCGCTGAGGGAGCGATACACTCTGCCGAGAGCGCGATGATACGGCTACCGCAGCTATATTTCTCGCTGTATGTACGATACTTACTCTCGCGGCAGACACAGAATAGGGTTAGGTTGCCGTAGCTGGGAAGTGGCGCTGCTATCCGCGCGAACCACGTGACAACTAAGGCAACCAGAATTCTTGCTGTCGGAGACAGAATTTTTTTTCAGTGTAATTATTCACGCATTTTTAAATCACCAGCGTACGCTGATAAAAGGCGAGAGAGACGGATAAAGAATTTTGTCAAAAGGTAATTCAACCAGCTGCAGAACACTGGCGACATTGAGAATACCGATTTGAATCCTTCCTCTTTGAAACAACAAGAGAGGATTGTTAATGAAATTTCAAACATCGCAAAATAAAAAGGTTCAAGAAAAAAAGCGTTTTCAGTCATCGACTCAACGACAGATACGGTACTGCAAAAAAATAATTACGCAATCTTCAGAGTTTGGAATCTTAAAAATCTCGACAAAATTAACGTGTCGATGACTGCATATAATTTCACTGGCTAAACATAGACGTAGTACATTAATTACGAACTCTGACGGCTCTTGAGAATTCGAGTCAGCGCCCGTTAATTGACCCCATGCAAATGTTTATGCCAAACGATGAAAGATCGGCGTTATAAAATTTCTCGATTGTTGAGGTTGATAGAGAGAAACGTGTTTACGAACACGATGAATGATTGTTTTATTTGCGTATCGAAGTCGTGAAAGAATTTCATTAGTTGGTAGGTATACTCGATTTTTCATCATCTGCACGTATTTCTTCTGTTTTTTTGGCACGTGTGTAGAACTGAGAAAAAACACGTCAATCATGCAAATTTTTGATGAATTCTTTGATTTTATTCCTGTGTCCTAATCCAATCCGTGTAGAAAATTGACTTTCAATGGGGGAAATTTATATAATTTATCAAGTCTCCATCGATTCAATGAATATCTTTAATCAATTAAATCACGTCGATGCCTCGATATTTCATAAACAGGATCTAAATAAACGAATTTCATTCTTTCATCCTTTCAAGCCTTGAATCATCAAGTTGAACCTTCGGAATAAATATAATTTTTGACAGACACCGTATCAAACAATTTTTTGATAAAATTACTACAACTCAAGAGTATCGTTCTAAATTTTTGTGAAAAAATATTAAAAATTGAAAAAGTTATGAATTATTTTAGTAGAAAACCGTGTTTTTCCCGAAAAAATTTGTACAGTTTATTTACCAGGACCTTGGATAGTTTTCCCCGATTGGAAGTCAATTTCTATATATGGGAAGTCATAAATACAGTCGCGATATCAGTTAGTATCATACTGTCATTTTTTTTCCCGACAAAACTGCGGTTATGAAAAGAAAATTACGTAATCTGGAAAAAGCAGTATTCAATGATTTATAACATATTCAACCTCTCGACAGGTTGAGATAATTGAAAATAATTTTCACGTTTTCAGAATTGATTTTTGAGCTCTTTATCATCACTGGTGTAAAAAATGAACACCGAAAATATTAGTTCATTGAAGTTCACATTTACATTCAGTGTAAAGAGATTTTCTTCACACCGTTTGGTAAGAAAACGACACAAATTAATTTTTGTTATCAATTTACTCGGATCAGTGTTCAATTGGTGCTTTTTGAACCGTCTGTGCGCATGTGTGTGTTTTTTTTTCTCTTCAAAAAACGTGAACACAGTTTCTTTCAAAGGTTACAAAGATATACAGTCTTATAATTCTGGCAATGACCTGTAATTTTTTGTGTTTCGATTATCGTTCTTGATAGTATAATCAGAACTTCGCACACGTCATGTTTATTCGATGAACGAATCGATATCACTATTAGGTACGTCAGACGACAGACATCTTTTACTAATTTGGTGTCATGATAACGAGAGAAAAATCAATTAAGAAATTGAGAATATAAGAAAGTGTACGCACTTTGAAACCATAAAAAATCGTTTGAAGTCTGTTAAAAATTATTATCTACCGTTCATGTAGGTACATGGTTCAGACAGAATTTCATATGTTATCCACATATCAACGCGATAACTGACACTTGAAATAGTTTATTAACTTGACTTGACGAATCGAATAAAATTTATGTAAAATGTCAAACACCTAAAACCATGAATGCGTATCGAACTTTAGTAAATAATTAATAACTTTCAAGATATTTCATTGTAAAATGACACAACTAGACTAGGGTCAAAGTTTAACGCGGAAGTACATTCATATTTACTAGTACAGATTGTCGTGTCGTGTCACGTCATACAAATGAATCTGTGTTACAATATGACTGACGTATATATATACGTCGCTTGTTATTATTAACAATAAAATATCTTTCCAATTAGGTACAGGAGCGATAAGGAAGTGTGGCGGTGGGTTCGGAGGGTCAGAGGCTCGAGGACTGTGACCCAGATTCCGATATCTATATAAAACTCTTAATCCACGTCCAGAAATAATTCCTGTATGTATAGAAGAAGGAGATGTTGATAAAAAGAGACGTTGTTCGCAAACGTTAAATTCTACGTTTTTTTTTTTATTTATCGGACTATAAACTAATCAATTTTTGGTCCCCACCGAAGAGACATTCTAAAATCTCTCCTTGGTAGGGAGCAATAATTAATCAATTTGGTTTCGCCTATTCCGATAAATGAAAAAAATTTAGAAAGAAGACGGTTTTTTATCATTCAATTTTCAATTTTCACAACAATACACGAAATACAATATTATTATCTATATATTAGCAAGTAAATTTGAATTATTCTGCTTTTAGATAATAAAATGTATGATTGATCAAATAAAATTTATCTCATCCACAATAAATTATATCAACTCATTTCAACTTTTCTTGCTTGTCAAGTAAATTCCGCCAATTAGGTAAGTCGATCAACTTGTCAATCAATTTTTCTTTTTTCTTTTTTTTTTTTATTATTTTTATCGTATAGTCGCCTCAAAATCCTGTTTCCTAGTATCGTACCTTTTTCTTCGTATCATTACACCTCGAATCTTTAGCTATTTGTACACTTATACAGTATACAGGGTGAATTCCTGACGACTCGTTGATCTGAATTTGGCTAGAACCAAAAAATGAGCATTCGGAAACTTTTCTTTTTTTTTTTATATTCCAAAATGGAACTAATTTCGTGTTTTTTTATTCTTCGTTCTCTTCTACTTGAGTATATATATGTTTTTTCTTTCATTTTATGTTCTCTGATTTTTTTGAGCTTATTGTATGTACTTATTGTTTGTTTCTCTTCTTTTTTTTTTATCGATATTTAAACATTTTTGTACTTTTTTTTTCTAAGTATGATTCTAGAGCCTCGGAATTTGATTGGTTCAAAATGTCTGAAAGCTTGTTTCATGATTCTAGCCAACTTCGGATCGACGAGTCGTTGGGAATTCACCCTGTACGTATACCTCCGCTGCTGTTTCGCTGATATTCTACCTGCAAATATGTGGAACGAAAAGTGAGTCACGAGTAGCAGTGGTGGGTCCAGAGTCCAGACCACGAAGGCGACAACCGCAAAAGAGCTGAGCGAGAAAGAAAGAGAGAAAAAGAGAGAGAGATCTCGAGGTCTGAGTGCTTAGTGCCTCGGCCGCCTCTGTAGTCCATATAGTAGTCCTCAGTCTGGGGCGCGTCCCTTTTTCTTCTTCTTCTTCTTCTTCTTCTTCTTCTTCTTTGACTTTCTCAATACTTTTTCTTCGTGCACATATTTTTTAAGGATGTATTGGCCGTACAATGTCAACCAAAAGTGATTCTCGTCGACAATATTAGGTAGAGTCCAACCTCTCTATAGGGCCGCCCAGGCCCCCAAGGGGAAGAGTTTTTCCAGGAACTGAGGTACCCCCACTTTGCCATCTTCGCTAGTCGCACGACTCGTCTTTCGTCTCTTTCTCGAGCTCACGTTACATGGTAGAGTGGGGGAACGCTGCGAGCGAGAAATAGGGGAACCGGCTCTATTGGGAGGGGCCTTATAGAGAGGTCGGACTGTACTTTGGGATAAGATAAAAATCGGAAAAAAATCAACCACAATCAAGACGATCAAAGTATCAACTTTGGATAATAATAATGTCCAAAAGTTATCAATAAATTGTTTAAACAAAACATTGTTTAACAAATTTTCTGATAACGTCATTTTTTTTTCATCTCAAATGAATGCGCTCATTTTTCTGAATACACGTGAATTTTTTGAGAATTTTGTCACTATTTTGAAATTTCCGTTTTCGAAAATTTCCAAATTTTGAAAATTGGAAGAGAAAATCTGAATTTTGGATATGTTTTTGTGGAAACGATGTAGATTACAATTCCGAAGTTTCCGGAGCATGGAACAAATAGTTTCGTAAATACAGCCTTTACAAATTTTCGAAAACGGAAATTTCAAAATAGTGACAAAATTCTTAAAAAATTCATGTGTGTTCAGAAAAATTAGGGCATTTATTTGAGATGAAAAAAAATAACGTTACCAGAGAATTTGTTGAACAATGTTTTGTTTGAACAATTTATTGATAACTTTCGGGCATTATTATTATTCAAAACGAATACTCTCATCATCTTTATCACGGTTGATTTTTTTCCGATTTTTATCTTATCATAAAGTACTCAATTTGCCGACGAGAATCATTTCTGGTTGAGATTATACGGCCACCAATACATCCTTAACCGGGCCCCTCGATCCTGCTGCGACCACGACTGGATTCAACAATGCGCGGTTCACGTTAAGTTCGGGAGTGGTCAGGTACTGTACTGCCCAGGACCGTGTTCACTTCTTTTTTTTTCGCGAATTACGGAAATCTACACATGTACATATTTTTTTTGCGACTCTATTAACAATTTTCTGCGGTCACTATAGGAAATTTTTTGAATATCGGTACGTGATTGTAGATCTATGTTATTCTTTGAAGAACCGCGAAAAATTTGAAGGTTTTCGTCGTTGCATATTCGCAAATGGCGCCACAATCGTTTTTTTTTTTCAGTATGTGAACTTTTTTCGATTTTTAATATTCATTTTTCTTCTTCTTTTTCAAGTTTTCACGAATTTTCAGCAACCCTACAATAATTGATGAATTTCGTTTATCACCTTTTTTTCGGTCCGACTGTGAGTAATTTTTCTTCACTTTGGTTTCGTGAATACTAGAGTTTTTGAAATATTTTGAAATAGAGAATTTTCGGTTCTTCCTTCTTCTTTCCATAATGAAAATAATTGCTTGTTTTTTTATTCTTCGTTTTCTTCTATTTGAGTTTTTCTTTTTCCTCCTACGTACTTTGATTTTTTGTAATATAAGTATTATACTTTTTTTTTAAATATATTTCTAGAGTCTTGAAATAGTTAGAATGAAAATAGCGAATCATCTTTGTATCTTTCAAAAAAAAAAAAAAATGATTTTTTTTTTCAATTCTTAATTCACTTCGATTTCTTTCCGTTTGTTTCCAAATTCTTTCCCATTTTTTTTTCTCCATCTCTTCCGTTTTTGTTGTTCCAAATTTTATTCCGACAATAAATTTCGTCTACTTTTATTTCACTCTCCTAAATCGTTGATTGAATTCTCGAATTATAAATTTAAAACTAAATTCTCGATTATTTCTATAATTTGTCTTCCTTTTTTTTCTTTCATTCTCAATTTTTTTTTTCGTTTTCTTTTGCAATTCCAGTCACATATTTTTTCGTTGTTGTAATTCAGACAATAATTAATATAGTTGATAATTAATACACTCAATCAACTAAATTTTCAGTATACATCTAGTCACTATTATACATATAGTTTGTCTGTACGCACATCTCTGATGATTTTAGTTCTTTATCCTCAAACATTAGATAAGCTTCGAATTTCAACGCGTTTTATAGATAAGATAACAACATTCACAGGATTGTATTGTTATATGATCTCGTATGTAATAAAATATCTCGTATGAAATGAGCTGAAAAAAAAGAAAAAAAAAACAGCAATCTCATTCTCCTCTTCTATTTTCCTTTCTTTTCAATTTCTTCTTTTGCCTTCTATATGTATAGTAACAAATATTGGATAAGGATAAGAGCTCATGAGTATGTCGTGCTAAAATTATCACAAGACAAAACTTTCGTCCAGAAAAACAGATGAATATAATCGTCAGAATATTGACTGGCTTTTGTTTGATCGGTAAAACTAATTACAAATATGCACATATTTGTCAGTCATGGCTGCGTTGTTTGAATTTTGACCTTTGACCTAATCCCTGGCCATCGCTCTGCTCCCGGGAGCTGGAGTGGAGAAAATCGTTCGATCGATCGAGCAAGGATAACGTGTAATAATTAAATCCTGATTAATTGGCGGGTTTTCAACGATTCGCACTATTTGGTTGTGATTCAAAAAATTCGAAACTGTTCAATTTCTTTTTTTTCAATGTCAAAATTGGGGAATTTGATACAGGAAATATTTTTTTCGGTCAAATTCTATACTATAACAACTACAAGATTGAAATATCATTTTCAAAGTGATACGAGAGTCGTTCAATAAATTCTGAATCCGTTTGTATAATTAATTGGAAAAGAAAGTGAAGAGCTTCGTTAATAAATTGGATCTCGAGTGATGCAGGAACTGAGAGAAAGAGAGAAGAGGAAAGTCGGTTGAAACACTTGCCTGTATCTCGACACTGATACTCGAAAACCTATTGATCGATTTCTTGACCTTCATTCGTTTTATACTCAGAGAATAAAATAAAAATCGATTTTATATACATATATACCTGATTTTTATAAATCTAATTTCTGAAACATAATCGACGTATCCGATTCATTTTTCTTTTCTAAAATTTTCTCAGTATTCATTGCAATGAACAGAGAAATAAAAAAATTGTTCAAAATACAGAAATTATTCACGAATTGACTATTTTTTACTGATCTCTAACTATGTTTTTTGAATATTCTCAATTTTATTTCCTGTTTTTTTTCTTTCTTTTTTTCGGTTGACGAAATAATTTTTTTTTCCTTTTCTTAAACTAGTTAAAAACTAAATTGGTTAAAATTGACGAATTCCTTTCAATTATTGAACAGACAAGAAGAAAAACTCATCTACATTTCATTTATTTCTTCAATTTCTTTTTTTTTAATTTTTTAATTTTTTAGAAGAAAAAGTGAAATTTTGATTATTTTCTCTCACATTTAAGCTCCAGTGTAAAATAGGAATTGTTAGAAGAATATGAAATGTATATTGGACAAGATTTGTCGAAAAAATTAATATTTATTCCCAAAATCAAAGAAAATTGAGTCTAATGTAAAATGCATCGAATAATTTGAAAAATTTGATGATACGAGGCGATAGAAAAAAAAAAAAATTCCAATCTTCTGCGATGAATGTTGCAAAAGATTTCCTCTGCATAAACTTTCATCGCAGGAAAATGAAATTTGTTTTTCATACTCACAATATAATCACAATAATCAAAATATTAGATTGAAAGAGGTTTTGAATCGGTTTTTTTTTCTCAGTAATTTCAGACAAAAAAGCCACTTCTTTCAAAGAAAAGTCTGTAAAATCCCCCCACCTAAAAAAAACTAGTGAAAAATGAAATGGATTGCAGAAAATATTGCGAAAGTAACGAAGATCAGAAAGACAACAATTGTATTAATTGTAATATCTGTAATAAAATATCAAGAAATAATCTTCCGAATTTGAAGATCGAGGTAATCAGGTCAGTCCAGATATCTGGGATTAATTAACCCTCAGAATACAATAAGACACTTTTATCACTCGATTTCCCTCGATATCACTTTTATTTCCTTCAAACATATTCTCCTATAATCGGTGTCAAAGTTGAACCACAAATTGAATTATGACCCACATAAGAATATTATCTCAAACCCGGTCGCAAAATGCCACTTTTCATACCTCTTGAGCGGGCGCAAAACAGATCTTTTCGGCCCTCGGGCGGAAATGTGCTTTGCGCCCGCCTAAAGCGGGCGCAAACGACTCTTTTCCTGCCCTCGGGCGCAAAGTTCCGTTTTGCGCCCGCTCACTCGGTCTGAAAAGAGGCATTTTTGCAGACCAGGTGTTGAGAAAAAAGTCGTGTGCAACACGGGCGCAAGGCTATTTTGACGAGTGTGATTGCAGTACACTCGCCTTCGGCTCGTACTGCAAATTTCACACTCGAAAAATAGTGTTTTGCGCCCTTGATACACAATGTACTATTTTCGTCTTCGTCGAACCGGATTCGCCCTGAAAAATTCTTCATAAACGTTTATCCATCTCGTATACGTGACTCGTGAGCTCAGAGGTTATCTAATAGTAACTGCATAACATGATTATTTATCATAATCAATAAACTGCGAACAAGGTCACGTAATTATTGAGCGAGGTTCGACGGGGATAAAATTCCATCTTGGTTCTTATAATTATGATAGTGAATAATAGTGATGGATCAATTTTTATCGTAAATTCATAAACGACTATGTGTTTCGAATCGTGAAACGTGTCAACTACAGGGTGATTCAGAATTCGTGACCTCGTAGAAAATGTGATCGAAAGTTCATCAGCCCCATTTTTTTCGAAAAACAATTTTTAACTTCCCGTTTCTCTGCGTTTTCAGAGAAAAAAGGAAGTTATTGTGATCACCCCGAAAATGAAAAGTTGAGTTTTCACTAAATCTTCACGTTTCGAGGTCCAAAGAATCACCTCCGACGATTTCAGTTTGACGTCTGGGTGTGTGTGTGTGTATGTGCGTGACCACATTTTTGTCCGCGCGATATCTGGAGAACGCGTGGTCGGATTTCGACCAACTTGAGCTCAATCGACGGGGCTTTTCTTAACTTAGAACTGATTAGATTTTGGCTTGGATCGGATTAGTACTTTTTGAACTATTCAAATAACAAAATTCTAAAAAACACAACAAAAATGACGATATCTTGAGAACGAATCAACGGATTTCAATGAAATTTGGTACCATATGGTTTTTTCGATCGCTGATCACGAATCTGAAGTCAGTTTTGCAAAATTTTCATTTGGCGTATTCGATATGCTGCAAAAAAACTAAAAACATTTGGATTTGGATGAAACTTGGTACTCGTAGGTTTTTTTGGGTCACTGATCACGAATCTGAAGTCAGATTAGCGAAATTCAAAATGGCGAGTCCGATTTGCTGGAAAAAATACTAAAAACATTCGAAATCTTACGAAAATTTGTACTCGAAGGTTTTTTGAACCGCTGATCAAGAATCTGAGGTCAGATTTACAAATTTCAAAATAGCTGAGAGCAAAATAAATAACGGGAAGTTCGAAGGCTGGCTCATAGTCAGCCCAAACCCGCTTGTTTATTTCAATTTTTCCTTCATTTTATTATTTATGCGAGAAGAAAGGGAATTCAATGTTCCACAGAAATTGAAGAAAAAAGAAAAGTTTTCTCTGAATATAGAAGAAAAATCAGGGAAAATTAAAAAATTGAAAAGATGGAATAAAAAAATCGTTTTTCCAAAGAAACGGCCGTGGAACTTTCGATCCCATTTGTCGACCTGGAATCCTCACGAATTCTGAATCACCCTGTACATCTTATCCCCGCCGAGATTAGCGGAGATTAAGATCGTTGTTAACACTAGCTGATAATGATTTATCGATACACAGACTCATTTCATACGGCGTAACCGTTACGTATTTCGAGTTCAAATCAATCGATTATGTACACTTAAACTCAATTCAGAAATGATGAAGGAATTGTAGAATTTATCGATGATTCATTCATTATCTAATTCATGTGATTGTTGAACCGTTCGCAATGCCATCTCAATGTCAATTTCACGCCAACTTTGAGACTCTTTATACAAACTTAGGGTTTTTATATAATTATCATTTCTATCTGTATATGAGGCATTTTCGTGTCAACTATAGAGCAATGATTTTCTCTCATGATTTTTTATTCACTTTACCATTTCCTGTGTCATTCTCAGATCTCAAGGAAGCAGTACTGAATTTTATCATATTTTTTCCCGATAAACGTTCATTTTTTTATGTTTATTCCACCTCATGTATAATTGAACTTTTTTTCCATCTCAAAAAATTCATCATACTTCATTTTGACACCCGTCCAATGATGGGCAATTTTTTTTCCGTCTTATTTTCAGCGTTCCAAACAAACCAAGTTTTCACCATGTTTTCAACAATACGAAAATTCTCAAAAAAATTACCGAAAATTCTGTAGTCAATCATGAAATGTTTCGTCATTTTTGGAGAATTTTTTATATTGTTGAAACAAGGCGTTTCGTTTGTTCAAAATGTTTAAAACGCTGAACCAAAAATGGAGAGAAAAAAATCAGCCCATCATTGGACGGGTGTCAAAATCGAATCGATTCGACCCAGTCCAATTTCAAATGAAGATCAAATGTCGAATGTGGATTAAAAAAAACGACGCAACATGCCTTGAATATCGTAAAATATGTAACAAAAGTCATTTTGTTGGAAATTGAAAGTCAATACGATCAAAAAAAAAAAAAAAAACGTTAAATATTATGTCAATTTGTGAAGATGGAACGATTTTACTCAGTGTGTCGGCGAAGGGTTGAAAAAGTCTGACTTTAGATGGGGTGGAATAATCATAAAAAATTAACGTACAGCGGGGAAAATCTGAATAATCTCAGAAGTACTTCTTTGAGATTGAAGAATCATATAGAAAGTCGTGAAGTGAATAAAAAAATATCGTGAGGCCAAATCATTGTTCGAGTTGACATGGAATAGAGCTTTTTCTTCTCGGAAACGGAAAGAGGAAAACCGAAGAAGTATAAATAACAAATGAAACGAGGCTTCAATTATACCATCCACGTTTGAGATGATGGAATAAAAAATTGTAATACAGTAATTATAATATTGTAATTACAAAGTGTATAGAATTTTATTGCGTTTCATTTATCAACCAGATTCTGGATTCTGTTGATTATAATATTGTTACAATTAATGTATTTCTCGCTGTGTCCTGATAATTCAATTTTTTTGAATCTTTATACCAGACAACAACAGATTTTATAACATTTATTTTTCCATGTGAGTCGTGACAGAACTACTCTTCTTTCCTTATCAGATTATGCCTCACGCAACCGCAATTTGCGCGCTCCTTGTCACATTAGACTCTTGTATATCATAGCGATTAATCATATACACTGGGATTTCCTCTTTTTCCTTCCTTGAAAATCATTACTACAACTGTAGAACGATATTGGATAATTTTTACGATTCATTAAACGATTGAAATTAAGCTATAGGCTTATACATTACTGAACAGTAAAAAAAAAACGATTCATTACGAAATAACTGTTTGAACTGTAGAAAAAGTTTCAAGCCGAATTTATAATCTCAATTCCTAAATGTTAGTAAATTACATAAAATTGAATCAAAGGTAAGAAGAAAAATGATTTCAGATTGGTTTTTTTTCCTTCCAATTTTCTAAAAGATCTCCAAAAGAAGAAGAAACAACAATTGTTCAGAAAGTCTGACAAAGTCTGAAACATGTTTTGAAAAATTTTATAATAAACGCATATAAAGTATTTCAATAAATTAGTGGGTTTTTTTTTCCAATAAATTATTGAAGAGTATCGTTCGATGAGCAAGATTAAATTATTATTATTATGAATTAAAATCGAGGTATGAAAGAGTCAATTTTTATTTAAATATTATCGAATATTATAATATCCAGAGATCTGAATCTGAATATCTTTTTCTCTGAAAAACCACAACTAGGACCCTAAATTTAATCCTTCATTCAACTATGTAAGAACAACAAGATTGTTAAACATCGTCTAGAACCGTCTACATCACTCTCAAACTCAGAAAAATATCTAGTTCTAGTTGTAGTATTCAAATATTGAAAAACTAGTATTAAAAAAAAAGAGAATAATTTAATGTGCATGGCGCGAGACTCCACCGAGTTTCTTAATTAATTGAATATGGCGTCGACTGCAGTCTTAATACTAGACGGAACAGAGACATACTATTCCAAATCATGAATTGCGTTCGATTGACTATTTTCCGAGAGGGTATTCACTCCGGAAATAGTTGGGTCAGTTATCTCATGAAATACTTATGGAATACATACGTATGAAATTTCTATGAAATGGTCGGGAAACCACATTTTGAAGTGGTTACTATTGTAAATATGATTATTTAATGTGGATTAACTCCAAAAATAAGGTGACACGACTCAACTTAGTGAACTCCGAATGACATCTCACATCTTGTTAACAATATAAACGGCACTTTGCGCCCGAGGGCCGAAAAGATCTGTTTTGCGCCCGCTCAAGAAGTATGAAAAGTGGCATTTTGCGACCCGCGGGTGTGAAAAAATGTTTTTTCACGACCGCAAAATCCTCTGATGCAGGCTTTGATGTTACATATATAGTCATCGTCACAGAGAGATTGGTCTGCACGCCTGGAAATACCTATATCGTGACTCGAGCGGTACGACCCGTTTTTTAATTCAATTTCTACCCGATCCGGTCACGATTATCAATATTGGCTTTCAGAAAGTAAAAAAAAGCTGTTCCTGGTCAATATTTATCGATCCACAAAATAATTTCTCTTCCATTATATGTATATATGTGCCATGCATGTGTTTGGCATCGTTGTAGGTCGATCATGTTCACAATGATAACAATAACGCTCAATAATTTTTGCGGTCATTGTACAGTGTGATTCAACAAATTCTACATACTCCAAAAACAATTAATGTCTTATCCAAAGTTCATCACACATCGAAAAAATGACTTTTTCTTCTTCAAAAATCACTTGACGTAAGGTTTCAGACACACGGTTGATTCGATTATGTCTCTCGACGTCTCATTTTCTTCCAAGAGCAATTCTTCATCATGTGAATGAGGGAAACTTAGAAAAAAAAATCCTGTGATAAGTTACGGTCAGTTATTGAAATTTAGCGACAATCTAGTCACTCTTTTGCTGATAACTTGGTCCAAAAATTTTCTTGTCCAATTTCCCTCGTTCACACGATGAAGGATTGCTCTCCGAAGAAAATGAGACATCGAGAGACATAATCGGATCAACCGTGTGCCCGAAACCTTACGACAAGTGATTTTTGAAAAAGTCCATTTTTGGATATGTAATGAACTTTGGATGGTTGTTGATTTTTTTTCTGAGTGCATTTTCGTACACTGAGCGTAAAAACCAAATTTCATTGACAAATGTGGAAAATTGCATAGGTTATTGATTTTTATACTTCAAGCTGTAGACTAGAATAACACTTACAATTTTGAATAGTTTTTTCATCAAATTTGGGATTCACGCTCAGACTTCACCATCCTGAACAATCCATTGGTGTCTAATTGTTTCCTGAATTCGCAAAATTCATCAAGCTTCAATAGTACATACAATTTTTCATCACAAACGCGCGTAAAGGCAAGCATATAATGGCACTTTTTCGCACGGCTTGATGAAATAGTATATTTCGATACAAGTGCGAAAGCTCGCTTTGCTCGGGCGACAAACCTCCCACTCGTCTCAAAACAACTTTCGCACATGTATCGAACAAAATTTTTCATCACAAACGCATGTAAAATCGAACTTTACGCACGGCGTGCGGAAAATACTTTTTCTGTGTTACCATCGTCAAAAACTCGAGGCTAGTCGTTCAACACGCGACTGACATGAATCAAAAAGTCCCCAGATACGATCGTGCCACACAACCAACTATGTAGTTTCGTCTTCAACATCAAAATTTCAAAGTCTCATAACTTCTACAATTTTCGATATTGATGGCTGAAATTTTTTCTGCACGCTCATTTTACTGTCCTGAACAATTGACCGTAGCAGATTTTTTTATACCTCACTTTGGTGTGCGTACGGAAATTCGTCAAGGTTCAAATCTAGTTTTCCCGCCTCAGGTCATACGTCATGGTTTTCGGAACACAAAACAGAATTCAGTAAAAGAATAGCCGAACGATACTCCATATTATAATCTCGATTATAATCGAAGTTTGCGATGATTGTTATATTCATAACAAGAAAACGGTTGAATGTAAAAATTTGAAAAAATTCACAGATGCTCCTGTGACACAGGCCTACGTCCTGTAAAATTGGGAAAGAAAATTGAACAAGGTAGAGTCAAATCTCTGGCGATAAAAACTCGTTTATCGATTCTAGCGAAGTTCAAACCGTTTAATTGTGTCGGGTAAAAAATTTGTTGATAAGATAATAGAGTCCATCAGTAGAGGTAGAGACTCACGAAACAATAACAATAACAATGTTTATATGCGACACTGACTCACCTGTTGAAGGTCTGCTCGTACTGTTTGATCTCGCGTCGTGACAACTCGTGAAATTCCGTATAAACGTTTACGAATTTGTATTCCTTCCTAACCTCTTTACCCTCTTCTAATTCCTCGTTTATTCTCTGTCTCCTGTTCAAAACGTTGACAAGTTCCGCGTCAGCCATTATTTATAGATTTATATTCTCTTCTTACACTCGACGGAACGATCTCAGAATTTCCTATTCAAATATTCGATGAATATTTTCGAACTCTATAAGAGCCGATGTTTTTTTTTTTTTTTTTTTTTAACTCAACCGAAGTCGATGTTTTGATTTCGACGTCAGTCAACGAGGTCCGTGTCTACCGTGTGGCGGTTGCGCGTGGACTGAAAGTTGACGATCGGCTCTGGTTCGTAGCAGCTCTGTGTGACAACCTCAGCCTGTACTGCGGACGTACGATCGGTCTCTGAGCATGCGCGAGTTCTAATGATCAGTTCAAACGGTGTTTCAAATATTAGAGATGAAAATCGAGGGATAAATAATCGATTACTTTAATAATAATCGATTAATCGGGGAAAATTAATCGATCATTCCCTCAATAATCGATGAAACGATCGCAATGTCTTTTTATTGCTTTTTATTCTATATCACATTTCCTTTTTCAAAATTGGCATTTTTTAACTTCCCGTTTCTCTGTTTTCAGAGAAAAAAGGAAATTATTGTGGTCACCCCGAAAATGAAAAGTTGAGTTTTCACTAAATCTTCACGTTTCGAGGTCCAAAGAATCACCTCCGACTATTTTCAGTTTGACGTCTGGGTGTGTGTGTGTGCGATATCTCGAGAACGCGTGGTCGGATTTCGATCAACTTGGGCTCAATCGACGGGGCTTTTCTTAACTTAGAACTAATTAGATTTTGGCTTCGATCGGATTAGTACTTTTTGAACTATTCAAATAACAAAATTCTAAAAAACCGCAACAAAAATGACGATATCTTGAGAACGAATCAACGGATTTCAATGAAATTTGGTACCATATGGTTTTTTTGATCGCTGATCACGAATCTGAAGTCAGTTTTGCAAAATTTTCATTTGGCGTATTCGATATGCTGCAAAAAAACTAAAAACATTTTGATTTGGATGAAACTTGGTACTCGTAGGTTTTTTGGGTCACTGATCACGAATCTGAAGTCAGATTAGCGAAATTCAAAATGGCGAGTCCGATTTGCTGGGAAAAATACTAAAAACATTCGAAATCTTACGGAAATTTGTACTCGAAGGTTTTTTGAACCGCTGATCAAGAATCTGAGGTCAGATTTACAAATTTCAAAATAGCTGAGAACCAAATAAATAACGGGAAGTTCGAAGGCTGGCTCATAGTCGCTTGTTTTATTATCAAAAATTCTTTTTTTTTGTCGTGTTGGACAATATTTCTATGATACGATAATCGAACCAATCGAACCAATCGAACGATTGACTGATCGATTTGAAAAAAATTGAGTAATCGCATGCCCGATAATCGAATCGTATAATCGACCATCTCTATAATCAAAATTTAGAGATGGCCGTTAATTGCACGAGAAATAATCGAACATAACTCGATTAATCGATGATCAATAAAATAATAATCGAACATGACTCGATTTATTTGGCCAAAAAAATAATCGATTAATCGCTCAACTTCATTTATTTCAAATTACTTTTCCTTCTTTCGCATTAATTCATTTGATTACAACTTTTTATATATAAAATTCTTTTTTGTATTTCCAAATTATTTCAACACCATTTATTTATTTATTTTTTTTTTTTTTGTTAATTCAAAATTAATTTGTTTCCTCATTATTTCAATTATTTCTTATAATTTTCATTAATTTTTTCGGTCATTTATGATTATTTTATTTATTTTTTCATTATATCATTCATTTAGATGGAAGAAAAAAATAGGAATAATTTAATGATCGATTAAATTTGGCTGATCGAATCGAGTTATGATCGATTAATCGATGCATCGATTATTTTCGATCGAGTGGCCATCCTTAGAACTCATCATCTCGCTCTTTGTGTTTATTATTCAGGTATATTTGTCTTTTCAGTTGATGATTGCGGTGTATAACATGTTTGCTGGGTACGGAATGATTACCTGGAACGTGGGTATGAGTAAGCGTAACAGAACTTAAGTAGGTGCAAAACGTTGAGTAAACGGATTTCCGATCACGTGTACTAAATACGTACGACTAACGTTTCCGACTCATTACGTTACATTATACATATGTTTATCACCGGATATATTATGGGACAATGACTAAAGCTACTTTTAAGGAAGTGTGTAATCACTGTATCGCAAACCGTTCGACGAACTGTAAAGCGTACATTTTACCAGCTGCGTTAGACAATTTTCCTGATACGTTTCGTCACTCGGACTCTCCTGGAATTTTATATTTTTATAATCGATTTTATAACATGTGATGTGTTTAATAAAGATTCGAAATAGTACGATATGATTATAGAAAGTTCATTTTTGTACCACATGCGCGATTTCTGCGTTTTTAGGACCTATTTTGACTGACTTGAGAAAAGTGGACAAAATTGAAATTTACCACATTTACTTTTTCATTTCACCTACTAGTTTGGGCTGACTATGAGCCAGCCTTCGAACTTCCCGTTATTTATTTGGTTCTCAGCTATTTTGAAATTTGTAAATCTGACCTCAGATTCTTGATCAGCGGTTCAAAAAACCTTCGAGTACAAATTTCCCTAAGATTTCGAATGTTTTTAGTATTTTTCCCAGCAAATCGGACTCGCCATTTTGAATTTCGCTAATCTGACTTCAGATTCGTGATCAGTGACCCAAAAAACCTACTAGTACCAAGTTTCATCCAAATCCAAGTGTTTTTAGTTTTTTGCAGCATATCGAATACGCCAAATGAAAATTTTGCAAAACTGACTTCAGATTCGTGATCAGCGATAAAAAAAACCATATGGTACCAAATTTCATTGAAATCCGTTGATTCGTTCTCAATATATCGTCATTTTTGTTGTGTATTTAGAATTTTGTTATTTGAATAGTTCAAAAAGTACTAATCCGATCGAAGCCAAAATCTAATTAGTTCTAAGTTAAGAAAAGCCCCGTCGATTGAGCTCAAGTTGCTCGAAATCCGACCACGCGTTCTCGAGATATCGCGCGGACAAAAATGTGGTCACGCACATACACACACACACACACCCAGACGTCAAACTGAAAATAGTCGGAGGTGATTCTTTGGACCTCGAAACGTGAAGATTTAGTCAAAACTCAACTTTTCATTTTCGGGGTGATCACAATAACTTCCTTTTTTCTTGAAAACAGAGAAACGGGAAGTTAAAAATGCGATCTAATTAATTGTTGTAACATACCTATGAGGTTCCGTGTCAAAAAAAGGTCACTTTAGTGCCGCTCATAGACACAATGAAATACAGAAATCAATACATGCGTTACAAAAAATATGGTATGTACCAAGCGTGTAAAGTGGGCTTTTTGACCTCGTGTGGTTGCAGTACTCGGTCTAAAACGCGCTCTTTACGTCCTTGGTGCGAAATATACTATTATATCAAAATCTCCATCCTTAATTTATGATTTTGGTTCTATACCTAGGTCAAAAATCTATAATTATAGTCTCCCTAAGACTTGGAGATAAACGATTGAGGGAAATGAATTTTTGTTGCCATTTTGTTGTTCGATGTTGCTTCACTTAGTGAATAAACAATTAATTGTAGACTATAAAAATACGTCATCTACAATTTTCTGCACTCTGTATAAATTATAACAATAGCATAAACAATAGCAGCGAAATTGGAGGAATAAAAATCCTGATAAACTGGAAACAAAAAACAGAATAAAAATAAACCCTAAATAAAAATAGTGTGTGAAAAATGTTACTATAATAACTTGTATGAAAAAAAGGGAAAATAAACATTCATCAACTATAATCAATTGACTATGAAACATATCTGTTTAAGATTTTCGAGTCAAGCGATAATGAGCCTTTCCTGAGGAATAGAAATAGAAATTCTGTAGTGTAAAATGAAATATATTCCACGAATGCGGTGTTTTATAGGTACTATAACTAATGATGTAGCAACTACCGATTCGCATGTCCTGGGATTATTGCACGCGGAAACATTGCCAGTCATAAAGTATAGAACCTGGAAGTACATAGTAAGTGAAAGTTTTACGTATAGACGTATCGTGGATGTAGTAGAGAGTAAATTGCTCGATCGATGTGCCATGACGCATCAATGATCCCAATCTTGACACGCGAATATACTTTAGAATGGCAGGGATATCGGATCAACTGCACGTTGCAGTTGATTTCTATCTTGGTAATGGTGAACGGGTCGTTGAAAAGCACTGACAATGAGAATACCGGATATCAATATTGAATATTCTAGAAAACTGACATCCTGTCAATGTCTGAAAGATTGCCTTTTTTTTCACTTTCCATCAAATTAGTACGCTACGCAAGAGACTTCATTACGCCAACAATAATTGTACGTCTAGATTCGAAACGAGTTTCTTTTCTATTTTCTAAAATCAAATTGCTATTAACAGTCTTTTAAAAGTCGTGACTTCTGTACAACAACAACAACAACAACAACAACAACAACAACAACAACAACAACAACAACAACAACAACAACAACAACAGCAACAACAGCAACAACAGCAACAACAGCAACAACAACAACAACAACAACAACAACAACAACAACAACAACAATGCTCAGCCCATTTTGTAAGGATGTATTGGCCGTACAATCTCAACCAAAAATGATTCTCGTCGGCAAATTGAGTACTTTATGATAAGATAAAAATCGGAAAAAATCAACCGTGATGAAGATGATAAGAGTATTCACTTTGAATAATAATAATGCCCGAAAGTTATCAATAAATTGTTCAAACAAAACATTGTTTAACAAATTCTCTGGTAACGTTATTTTTTTTTCATCTCAAATGAATGCCCTCATTTTTCTGAATACACATGAATTTTTTGAGAATTTTGTCACTATTTTGAAATTTCCGTTTTCGAAAATTTCCAAATTTTGAAAAATGGAAGAGAAAATCTGAATTTTAGATATGTTTTTGTGAAAACGATGTAGATTATAATTCCGAAGTTTCCGGAGCGTGGAACAAATAGTTTCGTAAATACAGCCTTTACAAATTTTCGAAAACGGAAATTTCAAAATAGTAACAAAATTCTTAAAAAATGCATGTGTGTTCAGAAAAATTAGCGCATTCATTTGAGATGAAAATAAAATAACGTTACCATAGAATTTTTTGAACAATGTTTTGTTCAAACAATTTATTGATAACTTTCTGGCATTATTATTATTCAAAGTTAATACTTTGATCGTCTTGATTGTGGTTGATTTTTTTCCGATTTTTATCTTATCATCAAGTACTCAATTTGCCGACGAGAATCATTTTTGGTTAAGATTGTACGGCCAATACATCCTCAAATTCTCCCAACAGTGTAGTCCGATAAATTAAAAAATTCAGTTTCTTCCCTGATGTTCTATATGATATCTTTATTGCACGTTTTAAAATCTACAAACCCTGCAAAGTATTCAACTGATCGATATCACCGATGAATCATTTGATGCCCTGATTATCATCAATTTGCTATGAGAGTGGACAAAGGGTGGTGAGGTCCCCTTTTATCTCCCTTTCTCCTCTCTCTCTCCCTCTCTCTCTTGGTCAGTATATCCCTTCAGTGTATTATTATGGGTTTATTATTATACCGCATCACGGTCGGAAACGCGATATGTAAATGATACCCACAGTCCAGTAGACTGCTGAGTATCCTCACTATCAACTTGACACGCGAGGGCCGGGGTGAGTCAACTCGACCGACTGAATCATATCCTTTACAATTTACGCATTATCGGACCCTGCCCTGCGTAAGAGACAAAAAAGTGACACTCGCTGTGTACTTGAACGGAATCGAGGATCCGGACAATGAACTTCCATCAATTTGAAAAAAAAAAACAAGCCTTGAGCTTCTAATTTTGCAAATCTGACCTCAGATTCTTGATCAGCGGTTCAAAAAAACTGTGAGCTGTACCAATTTTCATCAGATTTAAAGTGTTGTTAATCTGACTTCAAATCCGTAATTTAGTGACCCAAAAAACGGTCGAGTACCAATTTTCATCAAGATCGAAATTTTTTTAAGCATATTATCGAATGCGTCAAATCAAAATTTTGCAAAATTGACTTCAGATTCGTGAACAGCGATGCGAAAAACTGTGTGATACCACTTGTCATTCAAATTTGTTAATCCGTTTTTGAGAATTTTGTTGTTCAAATAATTCGAAAAGTACTGAACTTATTAAAGCCAAAATTTTGAAAACTCAACTTTTCATTTTTCGGGGTGGTAAGAATATTTCCTCTTCTCTCTAAAAACAGAGAAATGGGAGGTTAAAAATTGTAAAACAAGATCTATGCACCCTTTTCATCATCAATTCGTCCCATTGATAGTTTTCGCAAGTTTAAAATTTAAATCCTGTCGCAAATTAACGCCCTAAAAAAACTATTGTCTAATTCGTTCAATGCTTTTTGGTTCTACGAATTAGAGTTCAGCCCGTGACTAATTATATCGATGATTAAGTCTCTGCGCTTTGGCATCTATACCTCGAACTCTTCGCAAATACAATAGGATGATATCGTTCTTCTTATCACCTCACCTCCCGCAGCTTCGATCAAGAGACGATAGGACGTTTATTCACTGTATCCAGTTTCATTATCGTTGGATAGGTTGACTGTGGTTATGACTAATGACGAGGCGGTCAATCAATGAACGATAAGCTAATTACCGAAGCGTGTGGAAGGCACGGATGGCGCCGAGACCCGGTGTACAGATAGAGGTAGAGACTTTTAAGCGATCCCAAATCGGATTTAGTCTGATCACGTGGCGAGGTAGGGCAGTAGTGCAGTTATGCAGTTAGCAGCACCTTGCTCGCGGGGGGTGTTCTAGCTTTCGACTATTTTGTATCGCCCACCGCAGTGCGTTTTTTTTTTCAAATTTACACCTCGAATCGTGCGCAGCGTGTGTGTGTGTGTGTTCAATAATTTCGTTCACCTCGTATCCAGAAGTTGAAAAAAAAAAAATAATAAATAAATATCGGGGGCGCGTTGTTATAAAAAAAGTGGGAGGCAGGTGGATACAGTGTCTTGTTTGTGGTAGGTAAATTATTATTATTATTATTATTTTTCATTAATGATGACATTTTGCGTGTATAATTTGGTTTTCAAAAAGAAAATGTTTCAACAGAGTCGCAATTACTGCCTCAAAATATGATCTGGTTGGGAAAGGATCGTTTCGATCATTATGATGATGTTAGGGAGTTTTTTATTAAATTTTTTTGTATGATTTAGACGAAAAGTTATTTGCGGTGATTCAGAATATTATTAATCTTGACAGAAACTAAAGTTTTTAAACTTTTTAGTAATAATCTGATCAGTGAAATGATAACAACGAAGACAAATTTCGAAACGAGCCAAACGAACATCGTCGATGAATTGTTTAGGTGATTTTTTTGGCCCTAAGACGACAGCCGTGGGTGAGAAATGAGATTTTTGCTGATTTTCATAAGATTTTTAGCTATTTCAACTCCAGTATCGATGAAATTGGATTTGTTATCCGTCATTTTCTTACTTAAAAATGAAAAGATCCATTTCAATTCGTGGACATATCGCATATCGCATCAAATAAATAACATAGCGTGTGTAATGGTATAAGGACGTATGCGCCAATATACGACTTTTTACCATGCATAAAGGTAAACGGGCATATCAATTTTTTTTCTCCGTAATATTTCCGCTAAAAATATGAAAATACGTTCAGAAACATGAAATTCACTAATGATATAAGGTCGCATCGAACATTTTTTTTTCATGATACAATTTTTTCACAAAACCTCCAAAAACCTCTGAAACGCATAGATGAATCGAATTTCGGCCAAAATTCCAAAATTTTAATTGAAAAAAAAAAGAAACGTCGGATACGACCTTATACCTTTACCCTGTCATTTTTTTTTTTTTTTTCGTTCAACAATACAAATTTTGGAATTTTGTCCGAATCTCGATTTATCTATACGTTTCAGAGGTTTTAAAAGAATTTGTAAAAAAAATTATACAATATAAATGAAAATTGTGGATACGACCATACACCATTAGTGAACACGATTTTTTTTTCCTAATCTAGAAATGAAAGGATGTAACCGCCAGTACTTACGACCTTTTACCTTTATTTTTTCTTTCGGCTAATTTTCATAGATGAATGCGTTTTGGACACTGTAATAGCGAATGACAAAGGACAAAAAAAAATATACGAGCTTTTATATCAGCAAAATCAACTTTTTGGTGGATACGACCTTATGCCACCAGACACGCGATATATCCTTGGTAATTTCATCCAGATTTGATAATGGCGTACAGAAAACGTCACGCGTTCAGAAAGACCGTGAAAAAGAACAAATAAAAAAATCATGTGCCAAAGTAAAACATCGTCAATTTATATTCAACGTTTGATCAGCTGTTCAAACTCAGATGGTGAATGTTTTCGCCGTCTCGGCCCTCTATATGTATATATTAATATATTCATACGCTATAACACAGAGTTTGCAAGGTTCAATATTCCCAGTAAAAAAATTGTTCCTCGTACTTTATAGTCTCGTCAATTCGTTGAGTAACAGATTATAGGAAAGGATGAAAAAAAAAAAAAATCGGACACTTTGAAGAAATTGAGCTCTTGATTTTTACAGATTTTTCCCATTGTTTATCTCATACCAGTTTGATAGTCCGTTTTGCCCCACTTTTCTCTCTAGTCTCGAAATTGAGTAAAGCATGTCTGGTGCTTCTTTTTCTCCAAATAAGTGAGGGGATCAGATATCCGGTAAAAATAAGAAAATCAGAAATAATAAGCAGTAATTACATTTCCATTACAAATTACAGCTGTAATGCGAAAAAAATAGATTAGAAATAGAAAATTGGTGGAAATAACTGAAATAACGTAAAATGGAAAAGAATAATTTGAAATAAAAGAAGTAAATTTAAGGTGAAATGAAAGTCACGTGACCTCGATATGATTTACACTTGGAATTTTCAAACGCTATTTTCTCGGCCAAAACACATTCGATTGATGTGAAATTGATATCAATGACGTAGAAAAACTGAATGAAGGGCCTGCCAATCGTGGATTTTCGAATATCGAAAGACATAGTCAGAATTTTGTGTAACAATATTGTTCTGTAACCCAAGGAGGTGCTGCCCCTCGTGGAGAGAGGCAGCACTTCCTTGGATTACAGAACAATATTGTTAAAAAAACTGTTATTACGTCTCGATTTTAGAAAATCCACGAGCGTCATGCCCTTCATTGAGTCTTTCCACGTCACTGATGTCAATTTCACATCAATCGAATGTGTTTTGGCTGAGAAAATAGCGTTTGAAAATTCCAAGTGTAAGTCATATCGAGGTCACGTGACTTTCATTTCACCTTAAACAAATGAAATAATTTGAATTATTTCACCGAGAAAAAAAAAATAATGTGTCAGTCAAATCCTGCGTTATTTCCCTCTCGATTCTCTTCCTTATCGACGCTTCTATGGTAAACCAACGAACCCAACAAAACTATCTGACGTGATTATTCGATCTGTCGGTAGCGTAAAGCGCCTGACGGTATCGAGTCGCCCGTGGTTCCCTAAACATAAGCCTTCAAAGCCCAGCCGTCGCTCTGCTCGGTCGGTAACTCGAACCTGACCGAGGTTCTCGATAAATCCGCAGCATGGTGTCAGAGCGCGGCATCGACGACACCACAAGTGAAAAGCGCCGCATATACACCGCCGAGTGTCTCATGGCTGTGTGTTAATCCTGTCAATAACTGATTATTATTAATCGTATCGTTTCTTGTGACAGTGATCGAGAATTAACGAAGTCAAGTGTGATCCCTGACCGTCCTGCAACCAGCACCGTGTCCCTGGGTGAATATAAACGAGATTTTTCCTCATTTACGCATCTCTTTTCACGGCCACGACCGTTGGGCGTTGCGTCGCACCATGTGCCTCGCGATATTTCGTTATTTTTAATTGTTTAGGTCGCAGTTTGACGCTCTTTAACCCAATAATCATATTCCTGGGGGTAAATAGAGCCTCGAGACTCGTTCTGAGGGGATTAGACTCGTAGGAGAATCCAGAAACGAGGATTGAAAAAATGTAAACAGACGAGTATTTGAATTCCCTAACGTTTACTCGGTCGATCGAATTGTAAACAGAGACGCTAGACTGCTGTAGTGCGATTTGAGTTCGTAGTGGACGAATCACGAATTCGTTCTCCTTCTTCTTTTTCTCTTTTTTTTTATCTACTTGTCCCAACGCCAACGCGTAGCTTTTGTTTATCTTCTTCTCTTTCGACTTTTATTGATAAAATATCAGAGGAAAGAGAAGAAGATTTAGAAGAAGAAAAATATGATAACATCGTCGCCTGTTTTCCAATATTGGGAAACTTATTATTATTATTTCAAAAATTTTTGCTTTATCCATGCATTTATCCGTATTCAATAATATTTCATCAGTTCATCAAATCACATGGTTTTTCGATTCAATGGTAAAGCCACACGATCACGTCGATTTTCGAAGCATGATTTGGAAATATCTTTTCTGAATTCACAGGCGATTGAAGATTATTTTAGATAGTAAAAATATCATGCACCAAGGAGGGAACAGAGAGATACACTATTTTTTACCAATCTACAACATATATGCACTCGAATCGAGTGAAAGTGAGGTTAGAACCACAGGGACGGCGGTTTCCGCCAGGGGCAGCACTCTCTTGGTTTATTTCACTGATACTACTATCGTTGCTAGAGTTTCTTTCCCCGATCAAAAACATGGTGGCCACGGTCAGGGAAAACCGGGAAATGTCAGGGAAAAAGTAAAAGAAATTGTCATACAATTTTTCCCAACATGCATTGTTGGATTTCCTAATCAATTTGCATCGAATTGAAATCAAGAATTAGGGGTATCATCTTCTAGCACTAATTAAGACAATATTAGAATTTCGGTCAGGGAAAAGTGATCAACCAGTCTGGAAAAAGTCAGGGAATTTTTTTTCCCGAAAAAAAAAAATGGCCACCGTGAAAAACTGTGAGTTTCATCCCGTTTAGGAGGCCAAAAAAAAACACGAGCTTTTAATGCATGTGTTGGTAGAAAAAGAAAAGAAACCGCCAAATCTCGGGGCCAATCTATAGCTAAACGAAGACATAATTGCAATATTGAATTTGATTGAAAGTATAAATTTGCTGACATGGAAAAGACGTAGGTAGAACTTTGAATTTTGTTTTCAAATAGAATTTATATTTTTATTCAATTTCATTGATTAATTACCACTTTCCCCTGCAGTACACAAATTTCGAAGATATCTGTAGATTTTTCAAGCTTCATACATTTGGGTTTTTTTTCTTGTTGTTTTCTAACAATTTTTGTGCTTTCACAATTGGCGAAATTGATTGTGAATTTTTTGAATGAATATAAAAATATATGGAAACTAATTCGCGGGTCTCAATTACGGTGCCTTCTGAACACATTGCATTTGCGAAACGAATACGGTGAACCAATTATGGACAGTGTCCCAAGTATACACTTACATACATGTACATACTTCCTCCGGAGTAACGTGAAACATAATTTTCCGTATTTCCGTATTTCAGAAGAGTCTGCACATAAAAATTGATTAATTGTATATTCTTCCGTCAATTTGTCAATATTATCGTCAAGATATACTCATAGGATGAAAAATAGATTCGTAGCGGAATTCTACATGCAATTCCGAACACAAATAGATGCAAAAGTATTTCGGTTTTACGCAAAAATGAAGAAATGGCATCAACTCGACGAAATTACTATCACGATTTCGTGCCGTTTCATTCTTGCGTGAAACTGAAATATTTGTGCGCGTACTTGTTCGGAATTGCATATAGAATTCCACCAATTAGTATATTGTGTAACAAGGGAGTGAAATGTGAAACACACTAGGGTTTTGCATTCGATATTTTTCGTTGCACGTGGCCGTGAATGCAATTTTTAAAAATCACCCATGGTCGTAAAATTGCGTTTAACAACCACTGCAACGAAAAAATCTATTTTTTTTTTAACATTTAGTTATAAAATATTCAAATGGTAGTCTTTGAAAGTCTTCGGAAGTCTGTGGAATTTTCTAGAATTCTCCGGTTAGAATTAAAAGAATTCCTCAAATGAATTTAGATCGACTGAATTTTATCGGACAATATTAATTATGTTATACATATATATATTTTTTTAAATAGTATTTGCATGTTATTATTCAGTTACCTCATGCAACAAAAATGAGCGATGAAAATAACTTCAACTATATATTGCGCACAAGTTTATTATTATTAGCCGCAAATCGACAATATGAGAAAAATTATAAACACTAACGATAAATAAATACAATCTTTGTGAAGCTAATTGTTGTTTACATTTATTGCCATCGTCGTATTACGTACGTAATGAATTTACGTCAGATTATACACGTCGCAGATAAATATTTATCCTTTTCGATGTGGTTCGTGACGTATTAAACGATATATTTATACGTTTATATATTATTTATATAATATTTTTAATCGTCTTTCCCAACACAGCGAAGCTGTATCAATTCCTTATGGTAGCAAAATATATTAACAACTGGATGAAAATTATCGCGTAATGAGTTGATGAATAATCAAATAAGTTTGTTACACTAACATATAAAAATTATAAAAAATGAAAATAATCCATAAATCGATTAAATTTGCTCGATTAAACGACAAATCTAGTACTTTTGGCCATCTTTACATTATTACACTATACCATCATCAATCTAGAATCTAAAATGAAATTAATTGTATTGAATGAACGCGATTTTAATTATTATCAACTTAATAATTTTACATACCTACCAATATGACGCCGAATCATCATAGAGAAATGTTTATACTTTTATTTTTATATTTTTATAGATTAATAGAATCGCGTATCGCCTGCAGATATGCAACCGCTGTTTCGTTAGTGTAACAGGTGGCTGCGTCGAACCACGTGTTGATTCACGACCCTAATTTACGGATTATCGCTCCTCCCTTCGAGGGGTCGGGTTCTTGTATTATGTAGGCTGAACCGTTGCTACCGGCTATCAAGTATCGTTTGCCACTATTTTTTAGAATGATAAAAACAGATTAGAATAGTCAAAAAAAAAAAAAAATATATATATATAAAATTAATCAAGTATTATAGGAAATATTTGTGGGATAAAAGAATATTAGGATAAATTTTCTAATATCTTTAGTATGACACAGTATATTTTAATTCAACTAATTCTTTTTATTGAGAATATTTGATAATATATTATATTATGATTTGAGAGCTTCTATATCGTCAATTTAATAATTAATTCTTTATCACTAATTTCCCACGATAATTTGAATTTCGTTTATGGATGATTTTTTCTTCTCTTTCTCCTTCATTCATTCATAAGTGAATAAATTATTAAGCCAGAGTGTAAAAATTCTTCGATCTAATCATAGCTGTATACTAATCATAAAAATTGGTTTTCAAACATGATGTTTTTTTTTTTTTTCTTTTAAATCTCGATTTATCTATGTCGATCAATTAATTAGTAAAAATTAGGAGGCTATACTTGGTTCATAAATTTTATTTATCTAACGACATTTGTCTATCTGTTCTATTTCTCAGGTGAGTGCAGTGATTACAAAAGTTCAAATTGAACGTTGAGAGGTGTACCTCTTCTTGCCGATCTGGAGCCACTGACGAGCTGGCGTCTTGTCAACACTTTTCAATACGTAAGTGTATCAAATCAATATATTTAATTACCACGAAAGAAAAAATTCTTTCTTCATTAATCATGTTTCACAATTTCTTTTATTTTCTTGTTTGCTACTTTTATGTGAATAATGATAATATAAATAGGCAATCTCTCGATCAAAACTATCAAGATTCTGATTTCGATCAAATTTTATTGATTGACATTGCGAAACATTAATCAATGTTTTTGTTTTGTCTTTCGATATTGTGATTGGGATAAATGGTGAAGGAGGGGATTTTTAGAATAAAAAATAAATGAGGTAGGTAATTTGTTGTAGGCGTATGGTTTTTATTATTATCACTATTATTATTTTATTTCAATAATCTAATATTGTATAACCATTCAGGCTTTTTTCATTTCATTTCATTTCATCTATATGCTACAGTAAATATATCACAGGTACGCGTTTCTGTATCACAAAGATTATCTCTTCCCGTTTCTAAATTTATATTCTATGCAAATCGTTGTCATATTGATGATATATTATTATTTTTTTTGTTTCGTTTTCCTTATTATTAAAAAATTAACAAATTTTTTTGTTTTTTCTTTCTCCATTTTACGTATGAGAATTAATCGCTAAAACGAAGAGAAAAAAAAATATCATCATCAACGTGACAAACAAATTTACGGAAACAAGTTTCACGAATATCAATTAATTATTAATAATATACTAAAAATATATATAATTAATAAAGACCAAAATATCTAGTAGATTGATTTAAAGCTTTTTTGTCGACGCACGGAGTAATTAACATGTTGTTTTTTTGTTTTTTTTTTTTGTTTTTCTTTACCGTTGCGAAGGCAATCTATTACCGATTTATAGATATAAACATTATTCATATCAAAATTAGATCTAAAACAAAAAAAATAAAATAAAAAAAAAATCTATCATCTTCTCTTTTACTTCTATGTTCTATATACAAGAAAAAAAAAAAATCCGCGTATGTCATATATCAATTATTCAAAACTTGGACAATAATTTTTATAGATTTTTTTGTCTTCTTTTTTGTGACCGCAAAAAAAAAAAAAAAAAAAATGGCGATACGCGAATTTTCTATTATATTATTATGTACTTTCTTTATCTTCTTCAGTTTAGAGTTTAGTTTAGTTTATCTTGAGCAAAATCAGCAGCAGAAAGTGAAAATTATATGTATACGATGTTATATATTTTCTTTTTTTAGACTGAAATCTCTTTTAAACAAATATTCCACAGTCTTTTCTTTTCTTTTTCGTCCACCTTCTTCAAAGAGAAGAGTCTAGCTCTCTCTCTCTCTCTCTCTCTTTTTCTTTCTATTTTGATTCACGCTTATAATCAACAATCCTCAACGTCTTTCAAAACACAGATTCTTCTTTATCACAATGTGCCTCCAATAATGATAAAAAAAAAAAAAAAAAAAAAAAAACGAAACTTCCTCATTACCACGGTCTCCAAACTGACTCGACGGGTTTAGCGACCTGCAAAAGTCCTCGGTGACTGTAAGACGACGCTCCCTCAACCTCAACCCTTTGGCTCTCGCTCCTAACAGGCGAGGGTTGGCTCGACGCCGGAGTCAGGGGCATCGAATATTCATCCGAACAGTCGCTGCTCTCGCTTGTAGACGGCGACGTCTGTGGCGCCGATACGTGGATGGTAAGGGGTCCGGTCTTGTCCATAGAGTTTAGCTTGTGTCCCAAGTGCGTCATGAGCTTGGTCCCAAGCGCAACGTCGACGCCGGGGGTCGCTGCTAGGCACCTACTAACTTCGTTGGCGCAGTGCGTGTAACCAGCCCGGAATCTGTCCGCATCGATCACCGGATTGGCCGAGAGACGTTGCTGACGTTGTAACTTGTGCAAATGACGCACAGTCAATTCTAGGATGTCGGCTTTCTCGAGTTTAGCGACGTTCTCGCCGTCACCGGCCAATGCGGTTACCATAAGGTCTTTAAGCTCGTCTAAACACCTGTTGATACGGGCTCGACGCTTTCGCTCCAACATTGGTTTCATAACCTGAAAATAGACAAAAAAATAAAATGATTTCGTTTTTTTTTTTTTTTTTTTGTCAATGTGGCAGGGAAAGATCGATGCCTACCTTTCTGTATTGATAAGTCCTGCTTATGGGCTGTTCCTGACCCTCGACGATCATTTGTTCGTGCATTTGCATGATTTTTGTTTGATTTTACAGTTTAAAAATCCTTAATCAATGACACTGGGTCGATATGAACACACACGATGATCACTGCTGTCACTGTTTATTTTAAATTCACGTGGATTATTAAAACTTTCGATTGCGAGTCGTTTTTGTTCTATCGAAACACAGGGTACCGATGTCTGAGAACGATTATGAACGAGCGAGCGAGGTTCGCGGTTTATATAGCCGGTTTGTAGCCGAGGAGTGGGGTAAGCGGTGGTTAGGTGGGGGTAAGTCCTTCCGTGGGAACACTCCGTGGAAGTTGGTTCCCAAGCTAGCGCACCACCTGTACGCGGCAGCTGCCAGACACGCGCCCACACCAAACCCGTCGTCACCGCGTGTCGCCCCGTCTTTCTCAGTTTCTCTTGCGATCTGATATCTCGCTTGCTCTTAAAGAGCCTATTTTTTTTTTTATTCTTTATTATTCTTCTTCTTCTTCGTCTTCTTCTTCTTCTCTTTCTTTTTTTTACGTAGGTACGTACGTCTCTCTGTGGCAGCAAAGAGATACTATGTACATGTAATAACAACACGCTCGATTTTACGATTACTATTACTACTACTACGCTAGTTATTATCTTTAGGTATATATGTATGTATACTATTCATTATTTTCAGTCTGTTGATTACAGACTGTGTTTTAAGTTCGAAGAAAAATAATTATCAAGGCTTCTTTATATACAATTTTTGAACTAAATTCGACTAATTGTAAGAATCGACGGTTTTTTTTTTCAGAGGCTATTATTTTCCATAAGAAATATACGTTCATCGAAATACGTATCTGAGCCCGTAAAAATCATTTTAATCTGCATTTTTTTTTTTTTTTCTTTTTACGACCGACTGTGACTGGTTTTGACTCAAGGCACAAGTCATCGTTAGTGATTTTTTCGAACTACTCGTACGGATTATTATGCTAAATAATCGCAAAATCAACGATCCTTGGTCTTTTTTTTTTTATGGGTATGTAATTCTCGCTCGCTGTTAAAACTGAAGACTCAAGATTCAAGGCACTTCAAATGGTACTACGTTATACTTAAGGTCTGGCCGATCGGGTTTTGATTATCGTGCTAGTATCTGTAATTTAAGAGCTTTTTTCGACGTTAGTTTGTTAATAACGATGCATGGAAGACTAGTCTTCGACGATCGTTATGCATTATATGGGTGGATTATCGTCACGAACGAACAGATACTCTGATAAATGCGATCTCGTTGAATCAAAGTTTTCACTAAATCTTCACGTTTCGAGGTCCAAAGAATCGTTGAGAGGTGTTCACCTCCGACTATTTTCAGTTTGACGTCTGGGTGTGTGTGTGTGTGTGACCACATTTTTGTCCGCGCGATATCTGGAGAACGCGTGGTCGGATTTCGACCAACTTGAGCTCAATCGACGGGGCTTTTCTTAACTTAGAACTGATTAGATTTTGGCTTCGATCGGATTAGTACTTTTTGAACTATTCAAATAACAAAATTCTAAAAAATGCAACAAAAATGACGATATCTTGAGAACGAATCAACGGATTTCAATGAAATTTGGTACCATATGGTTTTTTTGATCGCTGACCACGAATCTGAAGTCAGTTTTGCAAAATTTTCATTTGGCGTATTCGATATGCTGCAAAAAAAACTAAAAACATTTGGATTTGGATGAAACTTGGTACTCGTAGGTTTTTTGGGTCACGGATCACGAATCTGAAGTCAGATTAGCGAAATTCAAAATGGCGAGTCCGATTTGCTGGGAAAAATACTAAAAACATTCGAAATCTTAGGGAAATTTGTAGGACTCGAAGGTTTTTTGAACCGCTGATCAAGAATCTGAGGTCAGATTTACAAATTTCAAAATAGCTGAGAACAAAATAAATAACGGGAAGTTCGAAGGCTGGCTCATAGTCAGCCCAAACCCGCTTGTTCTTTTTATACTCAATTTTCATTTTATAATCTCAGGGTCATCTCAGCCTCGGTCATTCTCCCCAACATTGTGCATCGATCGATCAATCAAAGAGTAAAATATTCTTCTTTTTATACAGAAGCTGAATCGGGAAGTGTCGTAAAAGACGCTCTTGTGATAATTTATTCATCTCAAGGATGGTCAAAGTCTTTTTTATTCTTTTCCTTTTTTCCCCTCTCTATCTCTTTCTCTCTAAGTTTTATCGCGGTTTTGATAATCGTCTACTTCTGAGAAACTCAACTCGCTGGTTATCATCTCCCGTATAATTGTTTGCTAATAATTAACCAGATGGCATAAAAACTTGTCGAGAGTGTCGTCGAGTTTTCAGTCGTACAAAAGTTTCGTTAAAAAAGACACGTGTTTGATTGTCAGCTTCCCTCGCCTCTCTACCCCACCGCATTTCAAAGTCAAGTCGATTCTGCCATAGTCGTTGAAATTGTACTCATGTCGTATATTGACACTGCGAGTCTGTGGACTTTTTCGTCACAGCAGCACGTGGCAAAGCTGTAACTTATATTTGCAATAATTTTTGAAACAGTTATTCTGTTTGCATCGTATCGTCCTCGTCGTTATTTCCAACTGTATAAATTATCGGAAATACTATCAAATACGTGAATATGATTTTTTTAAAAAAACAAAGCAAAATGATGTAACACCCGAAATCGAGTGAACGGAAAATTTCCATTGGAATTACAATTGCGTATCTATGTACTGTTATTTTGTCACTACGATTTAAGTATATCAAGGTTAATAGAGTAACGCGATGTTATAACGTGGGACACGTGCGTCTATGAAGAATCACATTGTACAATGGTAATGAAGTTCATGGCCTCGATATAGAATCAAAATTCATGTAGTTATTCTATTATGACTGTGTGTGAGAGAGAGAGAGAGAGAGAGAGAGGAAGTGAGTGTGTAAATGAAGAAGACACGTGTCTGCATCACATGTCACCACGAATTACATACGACCTCCCACCCACCGATTTAATTTATATATATATATAGATCTATACGGACATTTTATATATACTCATTTTATACTCACTGAGGATTAGGGCGTGGGTCTAATATAGTCGAATAATATACTGTCACGTGTCTATCCACACTCAGAAGACCAAGAATTCATTTATTAATTCATCCCACAGGTATTAATGAAACAAAAGTTGTCTTATCTCTCGAACGGTTCATTGTACTCGAAAAAACGTGGGGAGCTTTTTTGTAGAGAATTCAAAGATCTTCAAAATCAGTCTTTATCACTTTTCGCGTAGGAGTAGCCGGAAGTGAGATAAATGGCCATAAATGAAAATCTATTCATCCGATTATGTGTTGAGACAAAAGTTGTCATATGTCTCGAACGGTTGATTATACTCGAAAAAGTGTCGAAAGCTTTTTTGTAGAGAATTCAAAGATCTTCAAAATCAGTCTTTATCACTTTTCGCGTAGGAGTAGCCGGAAGTGAGATAAATGGCCATAAATGAGAATCTATCCCTTCGATTATGTGTTGAGACAAAAGTTGTCATATCTCTCAAACGGTTGTTTATACACGAAAAAGGGTGGGAAGCTTTTTTGTAGAGAATTCAAAGATCTTCAAAATCAGTCTTCATAATTTTTGACGCAGGAGTAGCCGGAAGTGAGATAAATCGCCATAAATGAAAATCTGTTCATTCGAGTATGTGTCGAGACAAAAGTTGTCATATGTCTCGAACGGTTGATTATACTCGAATAAGTGTCGAAAGCTTTTTTGTAGAGAATTCAAAGATCTTCAAAATCAGTCCTCATCACTTTTCGCGTAGGAGTAGCCGGAAGTGAGATAAATCGTCGTAAACGAAGAAGTCTGTTCATTCGAGTCCAATAGACACTGCGAAGGTTAACGATTACAGTACCTACGTGGATACTTTATTTCTTTTTTATTTCCTAGTGGATCAGCTGTTACCTATGGAACACGGAAGCTCGCGCACATGTCACTTTGACGATGTGGCTCGTGCCGTAACGCAGTTTGTTCCCTTGGCCTGTCCCCCCTTCCCCCCCTCCCCCTATGCACAGTGAATTTGATATCAACCCCCGGGACGAATACATCCGTTCACACGCGAGGCAACTGCATTAAGCGGGGTTAGGGGTTGGGGGGATAAGGTTATAGCAGCCTTCTCATATACGTGATACGGACATATGCGTGTCCGTGTGTGTGTGTGTGTTTTTTTTTTAGAGTATTAAACTACTCGTGTGGTATATATAGGGGCGAGTAATTTGACCACGCGACACCACGTGCCCCGTGAGAATGAAACTTGCGACTATTACGAATTAGGACACTGTCTATTAAACAGCTGCGAGTATCGTGGAACACCATGTGAATACTCCCACAGATATTACTGTATACCTTGACGTCATTTTGAAAATTTAGTCATTTTTTTTTTTTAGTTCGGTCTTCACGGAATTAATAATTTTTTTTTTCTTGTTCATTTTGAAATGTACTAAAAATCGATAGTTTTGAACATTTTTTAAAAAAAAAAAAAAAATTGTAACAGTAAACTTTTGAATAAAAAATAAAAAATAAAAACGATCAATGAGAATGATTGATTATTGTTGATTTGAAGTTTGTGTCGTCGTATTTCAGAATGAAATGAAAAATCGTGGTTTTGCTGTTGGTAACGGTCGTTTTTTTTTTTTTGTTTTTTTTCTTGTCAATCTTCGTTAATCAGGATACGAATATGTCATCATCGCAGCTAATTTTCCGAGGAAATATGTACCGAATAATGTATATTATTACATGACTGTGCGGTTGAATGGGACGGATTACAGGGATTCCCCCAACTCCTTAATTTCTCAGTCTCGTTCTCAGTCGATTGGGGCAAACCGGCCACGTGGCGAAGGTGTGGAAGAATTATAAAAGAATTAAATATCGGTTTGGGAAATACTTTGAACCTATATAGAAACGATGAAAAGTCCAGGTGCAGATTAGCCTTCGCGCAGTGTCTAATATTTCTGATGAATATAATAAATATAATGAATATGAGGTTCGAGTCTTCAACATGTGTGTTAAAACTTGCAAAATAATTTGAAGGGATTGATAAAAACAGAATACATATTTCAGAAACAAAAACTTGCAAGGAGACTGAAGAGTGTCGAGATTGTGTAACTTTCTAGATTAAACATTGAATATGTGTATTTGCACCAAACAAATTTTTTTTTTTTTTTTCAAATTATTCAGTTTTTTTTTTTTTTACAGACGTTACAATGTTCCACGTACAAACGTTACGAAACTTTGGTTCCAATATCACACTTGAAATTTCTCAATGTTGAATTATTTAATAAATGTATTAAATATGAATTTTCACATGAGTAAAAAACTATCTGAGAAAAAAGAAACGATGACGACGATGGTCAGATAGAATTCGATGAGATTTAATCAAATTTGATCTGATTTTACAAAATCATACGAAAATGAGAAATATATAATTTTATATTGATTGCTTTTTTTGTTTCATCAAATCTGATCAAATTTGAATCGAGATAGAATTTCATAGGATTTGATCAAACTTTCATCAAATCGTGGAAAAATAATTTCTTCCCAACATCCTATGGATTTCTGTACCTACTTTTCAAATGGCTAGTAAAAATTAATTAATTACTCCTATATGCAATGGTACCAATAAATTATAGCTAGAAGATGATTTTTCAGTTATAAAAACCATCTTTTACAGTAATTATTATGCGGAAATGTATAGTTTAATGATACCTTGATTAATAAAGGATCGATCCATAATTTTACATGTGGCCAGGTCCTTATTTACATTCGATAAATCGCCAAATTCTAGAATTTTCAGAGCAACGTTCTTTGCACAAGTGTTTTTTGATCTATTTTTTTTTCAAATTTTTGGCAGCTTTAATGTTTTTTTTTTTTTTTTTTTTTACTCCAATCTTACATTTTTACCTTTGGCTATCAATTTTTCAACATTTTTACAAAGGCATTAATTATTATTGTTATTATTATTGCATAGAATCGTAGAAAATGTGAATTTATGGTCGATTAATAACGAATCCGGGGGTATTTCTTAGTCCGTAGAATTTATTCCAAGTGTGAAACACGTGTTTGGGATTAAAAAATCTTTGAACGAAAAGCTGGAATTATCGAGAAAATATTAGAACCAAAAGCCTCAGCGTGGTGCAGGTATTATAGAAAAATGTGGAGCGGTATTATAAACCTTGGAGGATAATCAGGACAATTATGATGTACAGCGGTCAACCCCTTGTTGTGACAATAAAGTGCTGGGAAATACCGCATAAATATTATACTGGTCATTTGGGAAATACCCAATCGCTCGGTACATCACCTTGAACGAAGGCTATACATGTGGTCAAGATTTGTGTAAATTAAGGACAAAATGAAACTCACGCTGAGATTCTGCGCTGGTCCCATTTTAAGGACGTATTGGCCGTACAATCTCAGCCAAAAGTGATTCTATCGACAATACAGTCCGACCTCTCTATAAGGCCCCTCCCAATAGAGCCGGTTCCCCCTATTTCTCGCTCACAGCGTTCCCCCACTCTACCATGTAACGTGAGCTCGAGAAAGAGACGAAAGACGAGTCGTGCGACTAGCGAAGATGGCAAAGTGGGGGTACCTCAGTTCCTGGAAAAACTCTTCCCCTTGGGGGCCGCTGGGCGGCCCTATAGAGAGGTTGGACTGTATTAGGCTCTTCGGGATAAGATAAAAATCGGAAAAAAATCAACCACAATCAAGACGATCGAAGTATTAACTTTAAATAATAATAATACCCAAAAGTTATCAATAAATTGTTTAAACAAAACATTGTTTAACAAATTTTCTGGTAACGTTATTTTTTTTCATCTCAAATGAATGCCCTAATTTTTCTGAACGCACATGAATTTTTTAAGAATTTTTTCACTATTTTGAAATTTCCGTTTTCGAAAATTTCCAAATTTTGAAAAATGGAAAAAAAAAATCTGAATTTTGGATATGTTTTTGAGAAAACGATGTGGATTACAATTCCGAAGTTTCCGGAGCGTGGAACAAATAGTTTCGTAAGTACAGCATTTACAAATTTTCGAAAACGGAAATTTCAAAATAGTGACGAAATTCTTAAAAAATTCATGTGTGTTCAGAAAAATTAGGGCATTTATTTGAGATGAAAAAAAATAACGTTACCAGAGAATTTGTTAAACAATGTTTTGTTTGAACAATTTATTGATAACTTTCGGGCATTATTATTATTCAAAATCAATACTCTTGTCATCTTTATCACGGTTGATTTTTTTTCGATTTTTATCTTATCATGAAGTACTCAATTTGCCGACGAGAATCATTTTTGGTTGAGATTGTACGATCAATAATTATTAATCTAGAATGTTAATGTTTTTCTTTTTTTCTTCATATTGTTCTTATTGTTGTAGTAAGTTGTGGAATAGTACCGAAGACGCGATATAATACGCATTATATTACGATTGTACGTCTTTATTATCGCGTTGAATTCATTCGCATATTTCCTGAAATCATAATTATCACAATTATCATAACAATAAGCGGAATTGTTGTTGACGGAAATTACCATAAGTAGGTTGAACAACTGCAGATTCCGAATTTACTCAGAGACAGATTATTTCGATTCAGTTCACTGGATCGCTTCTGAATTTATACAAGATTTGGAATGAGATAACGATTTTTAAATACGGTTATAAATTATATTCACAGATTTTTATATTTTATTTTTTTTTTTCTATTCAGTGACATGACAAGTCAAGAATATCTGTATTCTATCATTTTTGTGGGTCATTATGAACACGTAATCGAAAAGTGTGTAATTGACACAAAATAATATGATAAATTGATTAAATTAATGGAATCTTGAAAATTTTCGTCAGTGTTTGAAAAAAAAAAAAAAAAACTCTTGAAAAATGACTGATGCGATTCACTTTAAAATTGTACAAATTCAAAATAAATTGTTGATATTATGGAAGTTGTGAGAATATTTGATTGCACATTGAATGAAAGCAATTCAGTGAAAAACAAAAAGGCAAAAAACTTGGCGATTTTACGAGGGGGAAATATAACTGAGGATTTTAGTGACACAATAACTCTGAGGGTTGAAATAATTCAGAATAATTCATTCAATTTAACGTAATTCTTTCAATTCATATTCATTCTTCTTATTTCAACTTAAATTTGACTCAATTCGAGACTCAATTCAACCGAATTCAACTTCAATTCCATTCAATTTCAACTTAATTTCAACTCGATTCGACTCAGTTCAACCTCATTCAACGTCAATTGAATTTCAACTCAATTAAAGTCGATTTGAATCGGTTCAACTTCAATTCAATTCAATTCAACTCAATTTCAACTTGATTCGACTCAATACAACTTTATTCGTCTGAAAACAACCTGATTCACCTTCGATTCAATGCAATTTCCAGTCAATCCAATTTGATTCAACTCAATTCAAGCTAATTCAACTTCGAGTCAATTTCAACTCAATTCAACTCGATTTGACTCAGATCAACTTCAATTGAATTTAATTCAATTTTCAACTTAATTCGACTCGATACAACTTGATTCGTCCAAATTCAACCTGATTCCCCGAGTCGAAATTTTAGGCCTCGTTTGAATCCCCCAGAACCTATTTCTTTTGTTTCGCACTAGCCGCTACCCTCCGTTGAACCTACCAGACCCTATTTGCAGATTTCAGTGCTATCGGTAAACCTCCTTCTACTCCATTTGAGCCTACGCTAATCCTCTTAAACCTCCTTTGAGTCCCAAATATTTAGCAACCATGAACCTACGTAACCTCCTTTGGATCCGAAGTCTCCCGTCTTGACCCTACGTAGCCTCCTTTGAATCCAGTCTTCTGCGTTGACCCTACGTAGCCTCCTCTGGATCCAGATTTCTGCCTTGAACCTACGTAACCTCTAGTCCTCTTAAACCTCCTTTTAATCGCAGATGTCTAGCGAATATGAACCTACGTAGCCTACATAACCTCCTCTGCATCAAAACTCTCGTTCCTTGACCCTACATAGCCTCCTTTGGATCCCAAGCATGCCGAGGGCACTTTGGATTGAAGACTCGGTATCAAAAGGAGGTTGCGTAGGGTCTGAAAGTGAGTTTTAACCTACTTGATTCCAAGTTTTGGCCTGTGTTCGTAGTTCAAAGTGCGTCCGCATAGCCGCGCAGGCTTCCGTTTCGTTCCCGCAAGTATAACGCCACCGGCATATAACAAGAACCACGGCTCGGTGCAGACGTTTAAACACTTTGACACTGAGTAAGATCCAAACGTGATCGCGCTTAGGTATAACCCCAGCTGTACCTCTTACTATAGGTGGTCGCATTGAGCTTGTCTATTACAATAGTATTGTTGTAATTTAAAAAAACTGAAAATTTGATAAATTATTTTTGAATCTTTATCAAATTTTTAAGCAAATTATTTTTGTTAATATTGATGTCGTCCCATATTTCAAATTCAATCATAATAATATTGCAAAATTCCCTTTTTTCCAGTAAGGTCGAGCTACTTTTGGTTCGAATTCTCGATAAATAATGTTTAGTTGAATATTTATTCGCTTTTTGGATTATAACATTATGCCCCATATCGACGGAGATGATTTCTGTGACGTACGTAGAGGATAGATAGAATAGGCCTAAAGGAGGGTCTGTAGGGTCTGCGTGAGCGTTGAAATAGGCTCAACTGGATCGAAAGGAGGGTCTCGGGTACCCTACATAACCTCCTTTGAATCAAAATGTCTAGTTTCTGCCACTTTTGGAGGTTCAAGTGGAGTATAACATTAAAGCGCCGCGAATATATCGTACCCTCCCTTGAACCTCCGTACTCCCAAAATTTGAACATCTTGGAGGTTCTGGTGAGGTTTGAAGGAGGTTGAAAATTTCGACTCGGGTCACGTTCGATTCAATTCAACTCCAACTTAATTCAACCTTATCTAATTTGATTCTTTAAATTCAATTGATTCAATAGATTTGCAATCAATTCTCTATAATTAACTTCAATTCGAGTGAATATTTGACTATGTAATTCCATTTATTCCCTCAAGTCCCTTAAGTCCCAAGTTCCCTTAAGTCAATTTCCACTTACTTCAACTCCATTTGACTCATATCAACTTTAATTCAATTTAATTCAACTTTCAACTTAATTCGACTCAATACAACTCGATTCGTCTAAATTCAACCTGATTCACCTTCGATTCAATTCAACTCCAACTTAATTCAACCTTATCTAATTTGATTCTTCAAATTCAATCGATAAAGTCCCTTAAGTCCCAAGTTCCCTTAAGTCAATTTCAACTTACTTCAACTCGATTTGACTCAGATCAACTTCAATTCAATTTAATTCAACTTTCAACTTAATTCGACTCAATACAACTTGATTCGTCCAAATTCAACCTGATTCACCTTCGATTCAATTCAACTCCAACTTAATTCAACCTTATCTAATTTGATTCTTTAAATTCAATCGATAAAGTCCCTTAAGTCCCAAGTTCCCTTAAGTCAATTTCAACTTACTTCAACTCGATTTGACTCAGATCAACTTTAATTGAATTTAATTCAACTTGCAACTTAATTCGACTCAATACAACTTGATTCGTCCAAATTCAACCTGATTCACCTTCGATTCAATTCAACTTCAACTTAATTCAACCTTATCTAATTTGATTCTTTAAATTCAATCGATAAAGTCCCTTAAGTCCCAAGTTCCCTTAAGTCAATTTCCACTTACTTCAACTCCATTTGACTCAGATCAACTTTAATTCAATTTAATTCAACTTTCAACTTAATTCGATTCAATACAACTTGATTCGTCCAAATTCAACCTGATTCACCTTCGATTCAATTCAACTCCAACTTAATTCAACCTTATCTAATTTGATTCTTTAAATTCAATCGATAAAGTCCCTTAAGTCCCAAGTTCCCTTAAGTCAATTTCAACTTACTTCAACTCCATTTGACTCATATCAACTTTAATTCAATTTAATTCAACTTTCAACTTAATTCGACTCAATACAACTTGATTCGTCCAAATTCAACCTGATTCACCTTCGATTCAATTCAACTCCAACTTAATTCAACCTTATCTAATTTGATTCTTTAAATTCAATCGATAAAGTCCCTTAAGTCCCAAGTTCCCTTAAGTCAATTTCACTTACTTCAACTCCATTTGACTCAGATCAACTTTAATTCAATTTAATTCAACTTTCAACTTAATTCGATTCAATACAACTTGATTCGTCCAAATTCAACCTGATTCACCTTCGATTCAATTCAACTCCAACTTAATTCAACCTTATCTAATTTGATTCTTTAAATTCAATCGATAAAGTCCCTTAAGTCCCAAGTTCCCTTAAGTCAATTTCCACTTACTTCAACTCCATTTGACTCATATCAACTTTAATTCAATTTAATTCAACTTTCAACTTAATTCGACTCAATACAACTTGATTCGTCCAAATTCAACCTGATTCACCTTCGATTCAATTCAACTCCAACTTAATTCAACCTTATCTAATTTGATTCTTTAAATTCAATCGATAAAGTCCCTTAAGTCCCAAGTTCCCTTAAGTCAATTTCCACTTACTTCAACTCCATTTGACTCATATCAACTTTAATTCAATTTAATTCAACTTTCAACTTAATTCGACTCAATACAACTTGATTCGTCCAAATTCAACCTGATTCACCTTCGATTCAATTCAACTCCAACTTAATTCAACCTTATCTAATTTGATTCTTTAAATTCAATCGATAAAGTCCCTTAAGTCCCAAGTTCCCTTAAGTCAATTTCAACTTACTTCAACTCCATTTGACTCATATCAACTTTAATTCAATTTAATTCAACTTTCAACTTAATTCGACTCAATACAACTTGATTCGTCCAAATTCAACCTGATTCACCTTCGATTCAATTCAACTCCAACTTAATTCAACCTTATCTAATTTGATTCTTTAAATTCAATCGATAAAGTCCCTTAAGTCCCAAGTTCCCTTAAGTCAATTTCAACTTACTTCAACTCGATTTGACTCAGATCAACTTCAATTCAATTTAATTCAACTTTCAACTTAATTCGACTCAATACAACTTGATTCGTCCAAATTCAACCTGATTCACCTTCGATTCAATTCAACTTCAACTTAATTCAACCTTATCTAATTTGATTCTTTAAATTCAATCGATAAAGTCCCTTAAGTCCCAAGTTCCCTTAAGTCAATTTCAACTTACTTCAACTCGATTTGACTCAGATCAACTTTAATTGAATTTAATTCAACTTGCAACTTAATTCGACTCAATACAACTTGATTCGTCCAAATTCAACCTGATTCACCTTCGATTCAATTCAACTTCAACTTAATTCAACCTTATCTAATTTGATTCTTTAAATTCAATCGATAAAGTCCCTTAAGTCCCAAGTTCCCTTAAGTCAATTTCCACTTACTTCAACTCCATTTGACTCAGATCAACTTTAATTCAATTTAATTCAACTTTCAACTTAATTCGATTCAATACAACTTGATTCGTCCAAATTCAACCTGATTCACCTTCGATTCAATTCAACTCCAACTTAATTCAACCTTATCTAATTTGATTCTTTAAATTCAATCGATAAAGTCCCTTAAGTCCCAAGTTCCCTTAAGTCAATTTCAACTTACTTCAACTCCATTTGACTCATATCAACTTTAATTCAATTTAATTCAACTTTCAACTTAATTCGACTCAATACAACTTGATTCGTCCAAATTCAACCTGATTCACCTTCGATTCAATTCAACTCCAACTTAATTCAACCTTATCTAATTTGATTCTTTAAATTCAATCGATAACGTCCCTTAAGTCCCAAGTTCCCTTAAGTCAATTTCCACTTACTTCAACTCCATTTGACTCATATCAACTTTAATTCAATTTAATTCAACTTTCAACTTAATTCGACTCAATACAACTTGATTCGTCCAAATTCAACCTGATTCACCTTCGATTCAATTCAACTCCAACTTAATTCAACCTTATCTAATTTGATTCTTTAAATTCAATCGATAAAGTCCCTTAAGTCCCAAGTTCCCTTAAGTCAATTTCAACTTACTTCAACTCGATTTGACTCAGATCAACTTCAATTCAATTTAATTCAACTTTCAACTTAATTCGACTCAATACAACTTGATTCGTCCAAATTCAACCTGATTCACCTTTGATTCAATTCAACTTCAACTTAATTCAACCTTATCTAATTTGATTCATTAAATTCAATTGATTCAATAGATTTGCAATCGATTCTCTAGAATTAACTTCAATGAAAGTAATTATTTGACTATGTAATACCATTTGTTCCCTAAAGTTTTATCTGTCAATTTAAATTAATTTAGGGCAATTGCGAATTCATTCATGCACCATTATGACACGTGAATTCATTGTTCTTTTTTTTCATCTGAAAAATTTGTTCCATCCTGTTTTACAACGATGACGAAATTGCGAGCTTTAATCATTCCAAAGTGCATATACAATTTGCGAGTCTCCGATTTACGGAAGTACAAAGATTTCTTTGGACGATTAAACGATCTGCGTGTAATCCACGGATATAACAACTCAATAAACAGTTCCAAAGTACAAAAGTGCATAAAAGTGCGGGAATTACAATCCCTGACTCATATCTCGCGGTGGTGTGTGGTTTCCTATATGGTTGGCGCGATATTCTCGCACGTGTTTCATTTCTACCTGCTCAGAGCTGGTTTAGTCTCTATCTCTCTCTCTCTCTAGCATTTTTCTTTATTTATTTTTTATCCCTTCGAAAGACACGTGTCGATCCTTCTCCCTCTGGTCCCTCGCCCTTATTCTCGTCCTTCTTCCTCCTCCTTTTCTTCTTCTTCTTCTTCTTCGCCTCGTTGGCATTCGGTAGAGTCGCCCGGAGCTCGTGGGAAAATGAAGCAGGTGGTAGCTAGATCTCGACGCTCGGACCCGAGGCCTCTACTCTCTTTCTCTCTCTCTCTCTCTCTCTCTCCCTCTCACTCGCTCACACGTTATTGGTGGAACGCGTCTTTTTCACGGACGGAAATACTGACGGACGACCGATGACCAACTTCGTGTTATGTACATGTGTATAGGAAATATCCTCGTCGCCTGAGAATTCTGGGCTTGGGCTTCGACCGAATCATCAAAAATTGACTAATCAATAGGATATTAACGAGTAACGAGAAACTATCGAGTGATTCATTCCACGACAGCGTGATTAAAAAAATTCTAAATTGATTTTTTCTAAAATCACTCCTTTCTACAATCAACTTTGGATAAGATATTCCTGATTTTTGATCTACTGATCCTCTTAATGAGTGATTTTCTCCGATTTTCAAAACCGGATGTGAGTGAATCGGTCATTCATTCGATACGGTTTTTTTTTTCTTGAATTTTTCCTACACCGCGTGAGACGTTTCACATCAGTGAGTGACTCAGTGTCATCGGAATCCGGGATGCACCGGAGTGATGCGTTACAGTTGCATATCTACCTGGAGTCATCCCGAGCCCGTAGCGGGATGGCTATGTACGTACCCTAACCGCGTCGAAACGACGCGGCATCGTTATAGGTGGTCCTGACCCTGGGAGTTGGGTGACATTTTTACCGGATTTAGTCACCAAAAACACGTTATGTTGACTTTTTTCTTTCTCATTTGAAAACTACTTTCTTTCAGCCTCCTCATTCTTCTTCTAAAACTCAATCAAGGATTGAGACCCATAAAAAAGTGATTTTTGTTTGGTGATTTTCACATTTTTCATCGACACTTACGACTGTAGCGGATTTAGTGAATCGATTTATAGAAATTCTGAACGAAAAAGGATCAAATTAGATGATTTTTGACTCTGAATGTTCCGCAATTTCGTTTACCAAAGTCAAAGTCTGATTGTCTCTAATAATATTCGAATTTAGCTGTTCATTAGAAAGAGATGAAATTCTAGAATATCATTAAAATTGTCTGAGAGAATGTTATGAAAGTTTTATGAAAATGAACTAAATTCTAGAATATCATTAAGATTGTCTAAAAAAAATGATTAACGAGATTTAATTCGTTGAACAGATTTTGAAGATTTTTTTCAAAAACCGATTAATTTAGTGCAATGAGATAATCTGCAGTCATTCGTTTTTTTCAAATTCAGTTTTGGTACAATTAGTTTGAATTTTGATTTTTTTTTATTCTTGAAAAATGAAATAGTATCGTTAGGTCAGGGGACACAAAAATTGGGAGAATGTTTTTCGACAGAAGAAGAAAAAAAAAATTTCTGAGTTACAAAGAGAACGAAGAGCAAAAAAAAAAAAAAATGTCCACGTACGGAAGAACCCGTCTCTCATCCGAGTCAAGAGCAGAACTCTGAACATCCCAAAGACAATGGTCAGAGTCAAAGTCACGTTGCCGCGTCTTTAGGTCGTGTCCCGTCGAGTCTGCGTGCGGCCTGCCGTAGGACCAGAGATATCCTCGTGCCTACGGACAATGGGGGGTCGCCCGGGTTACCATACACTCCATAGTCTCGAGAGACTGGGCCAAAGTTTGAGTTTCGGGTTTTAAGGAGGCCCATAGCCCATAGCCCATAGCCCATAGCCGTGACGCGTTGCAGTGCCGGCTGCTCCTGGCTAAGCTGCACCGATGCGATGCCCAACCGCGTGGGAAATTCTTAGCACGTGCGCAACCCAGATCTCCTCATCCTCCATACATACATACAACACTGGCCCTTTCTTAAAACGCGAGTCCTTTTTTTCTTCTTCTTCTTATTCTCCTGGGGGCTTCTTTTTCCATTCCCTTTCTTTGCTTCTCTCTCTCTCTCGCTCTCTCGTTCCTTCACGGACTCAGGAGGGCTTGAAAAAGGGTCGGGAACCGCACCCTTCGACCTCAGTCTGCATGTAGAATTAGAATTGACTCAAAGTTTTTATGTTATTCGCTTTTTTTTTCTCTTAATTTGATGACTTAACTTATACTCGACGATTTTGATTTTTGACAAAAAAATCAAAGGGAAATTTACGTTTATGCGAATTACAGTAGAACCTCATCTATACAATTTGCACTACTGGGATTTTGAACCGATTTTTATTTTCGATTTTTTTTTTTTCTAGTATAGTGTGAAGTAGCTCGAATTTAATGAGATCGTATTTTTTCAATTTTTCGTTATAAATGATAATCACGAAAGTTACATTGTACAAGTAATTTTTGCTTCATATCTTAGCATGAGTGACGTCACAACGTAGTAATTTTCGATCCGTCGTATTTCCTTCAATATTGCTTCAATTGAGAAAAGAAAAAATGTTACATAATTATTCTTCCACAACAAACTACTGATACGTGAGATTAAAAAAATACGTGCAAAATCCCAATTCTACGTTTTTCTCGTTTGAATAAACGTAAATTGGCCGAGGGGGTTATATTTATTCGTGAAATCAGCTGAACACCCTGGATTGAAATCAGAAGAAAGAAATCCCTTCGAAATTATACAAAATTGCTTCAGTATCGTAAAAAAGAATTTCCATGTCACTCCAAGTCAGCTATAATCGCCAGGAATCACTAGAAATCAACTGTAATCGTTCAAAATCGCTGATAATCAAGGGAAATCATCCTTGAGTTGATTCGTAGTAAACCGTGATCATTCAGAACGACTGAGAATCGAGAAAAATCATCCATAAAATCATTTTAAATGAACTGTGATCATTCGAAATCATTGGAAATGGGGCGGGCTCAAAATTCCGAACGACTTTGTGCCGAAAGGCCATAATTCCGAATTCAAAAGTATCGAAAGACCATAATTCCGAATTGAAAAGTAACCGAAAAGCATAATTCCGAATTTAAAAGTACCGAAATGATGTACTGCACGTTTTTTTTGGTGCAAAACTTTCGGTACTTTTTATTCGGAATCATGCCATCCGGTACCTTAAAATTCGGAATTATGACCATTCGGTTACTTTTCAATTCGGAATTATGCCATTCGGTACTTTAAAATTCGGAATTATGGCCTTTCGGTTACTTTTGAATTCGGAATTATGCCATTCGGTACTTTTAAATTCGGAATTATGACCATTCGGTTACTTTTCAATTCGGAATTATGCCATTCGGTACTTAAAAATTCGGAATTATGGCCTTTCGGTTACTTTTGAATTCGGAATTATGCCATTCGGTACTTTTAAATTCGGAATTATGACCATTCGGTTACTTTTCAATTCGGAATTATGCCATTCGGTACTTTTAAATTCGGAATTATGACCATTCGGTTACTTTTCAATTCGGAATTATGCCATTCGGTACTTTTAAATTCGGAATTATGGCCTTTCGGTTACTTTTCAATTCGGAATTATTCGGCCATTCGGAATTATGCCATTCGGTACTTTTAAATTCGGAATTATGGCCTTTCGGTTACTTTTCAATTCGGAATTATGCCATTCGGTACTTTTAAATTCGGAATTATGACCTTTCGGCGCAAAATCGTTCGGGATTTTGAACTCGCCTCCTGGAAATCAAGAGAAATCAAGAGAAATCATCCAGAAAATCACTGAGACTTAGCATAAATCATCTAAAATCACTTGTATGCTGAAAGTTTCAGTGAAAAGCCCCTCGAAATTCGCAAAATTCTTATAGGTATTTGATCAATTCAACGTAATTTTCTTATTCGCACTTACATAAGTAAGTAATTTTTTCCATATCCCGCATGAAAAACGTTAGAATGCGAGGTTTCTAATACACGTATAAGTATGAGAAATGGGGAGATAAAAGAGAGAGCTTTCCGCTCTTGCGCATTTGAACTTTGACCTATTAGCGAGCGAGCAGTTGTACACTTGACGTGCGGTGTGCTCCATGTTCATTCGATGCTCGATGTTTTCTAGAGTTACTTATATGTATATATGTATATATATATACATGTCACGAGTCGTAGAGTCGCGTAGAGTTAGCGCGTGCTGTATATGCGTAGGTAGTAGCACGTGCCAGACGGCGTCTCGACACACGCCAATCAAAGTAATTAACCCTCATTTAATGTCGAGTGTCACGCGGTCACGTGCGATATATGTATATGCTGAGTATGTATGTGTTTGTTGCTCTATGAACCATGCGTATCGTCTACGTTCAAAATAAAATGTGCGCTAGTTGTCTGTTATCTCCATCTTTTTTGATCAAAGCTTTTTTTTATCAACGGCTATGTCTACTTTAACATTTTTCTTTTCATTCATTAGCTGAAGAAAACTATATATAGCCACTGAGAAATCGTTATTTATTGTTGAAAATTTGATATTTACCATTTCCATTTGAATTCTCGATTGAAAAATTGACAACATTTTTTTTTTACAAAACAACTTAAATTTAGTGGACAAATTTTTATTCGAAAGCGTATACTTTCAGATTGGTCCCATATAAATTTCATCAAAATCGGTTGAGTAGTTTGGTTTTGAAGTCGGTTTTTTTCTTCACCGCGATTATAGCCTCTCGGTTTAATTAGACATTTACAAATCTATTTTAGAACTGCATTTATACATATATGTATCGTAATAATTTTTTCGTCTTCGTATTCCATGAATGACGTAGACTTGAAGAGAAGAGGGTATAACGAAAAAAGCACAAACGTTGATTGTCTCTCACGTTCTCTCCGATGAAAGAGTTCTTTCATATGTGTTTCAACCCTGACGGTATTTCCACCGCACGTTGAACAGTGCGTCAGCATTAACACATTTGGATCGCCAGACGAGGCACTGTGTTCAACAGAAGGTTCATTCAATCCGTGCTATTTGTTTTACCGCATATTTGAAAGGAAAAAAAATGAGACAGACGCTGCAATGGCATCGCGAGGCAACACGTGTTCCAGTTTTCGATCCCGTCACTAAAGACTCGAATTGTTTTACTGGACCACAAAGATATCCGTTCATCCCTTTTCCCAATTAGGCAAAATATATCTACGTTGAAAAAAAAAAAAAAAAAAATTAAACAAGAGAAAAAGTGAACCCACTGAAAAAACGTTCAGCGATTATATCCAGAATTCTTGTTCGTCTAGCCATATTTTATTGGTAAAAGGATGCAACATTACGGTATATATGGTTGAAGAATGCTTACAAATTTCTGATTCAGTTATTCGATTTTGAATAGTTTTTACATGATTTTAGAAAGAATTTTTTTCTGTCTATGATGCACGAAATAAAATCTACCGGTGGACCGATCTTAGTTTTTCTGGTCTCAAACTGTTCAGTAAAGAAGCTTTTTCAATATGAATAGAGAACTTTTTCATAACCTTATTAACTTCCCGTTTCTCTGTTTTCAGAGAAAAAAGGAAGTTATTGTGATCACCCCGAAAACGAAAAGTTGAGTTTTGACTAAATCGTGTGTGTGTGTGTGTGACCTGCACAATTTTGTCCGCGCGATATCTGGAGAACGCGTGGTCGGATTTCGATCAACTTGAGCTCAATCGACGGGGCTTTTCTTAACTTAGAACTGTTTAGATTTTGGCTTCGATCGGATTAGTACTTTTTGAATTATTCAAATAACAAAATTCTAAAAAACACAACAAAAATGACGATATCTTGAGAACGAATCAACGGATTTCAATGAAATTTGGTACCATATGGTTTTTTCGATTGCTGATCACGAATCTGAAGTCAGTTTTGCAAAATTTTCATTTAGCGTATTCCATATGCTGCAAAGAAACTAAAAACATTTGGATTTGGATGAAACTTGGTACTCGTAGGTTTTTTGGGTCACTGATCACGAATCTGAAGTCAGATTAGCGAAATTGAAAATGGCGAGTCCGATTTGCTGGGAAAAATACTAAAAACATTCGAAATCTTACGGAAATTTGTACTCGAAGGTTTTTTGAACCGCTGATCAAGAATCTGAGGTCAGATTTACAAATTTCAAAATAGCTGAGAACAAAATAAATAACGGGAAGTTCGAAGGCTGGCTCATAGTCAGCCCAAACCCGCTTGTTTTGACTCCAGTTATCGTGAAAAGTAACGTATGAAGACAGAAAAACGCTATTTTATTATAAAAAATGATCAATATCTGGTACAACTTTGATCGGATCAAGAAATTCTCTGTTCATTTTGAAAAGGACTCTTTACTGAATAGTTTGAGACCAGAAACACTTCAATCCGATAGATTTCATTTTGTGCATCGTAGACGAAAAAAATGTGTTCCCAAAATCGTGTGAAAAACGTTATAAAATATGGAAAATGACTTTTGGCAGTTTTTAATTTTTTGACAATTCTCATTCGTTCGTAGGACCGCAAGAAAAAACGAGTCAAGTGACATTGTCTTAATTTTGAAGTTTGATTTTCCAATCGACTCTCCTAATCACATAGCGAAAAATTTCACGAGCTAATTATACCGGTCAGTGAGTTACCAAAAAACGTTTATTGACGGCCTGCAATCTTCAGATAAAATTCGACTTTTTTGCGTGCCAAAGCTAACAGCTTACTAACGAAGAAAAGGCTTTATACAAGGTTCAGTTGACCCCTCGGTGTCTAAATGGAAAAATCTGGAAAATCGATAGGATTTTGTGCTCGAAAAAATCGTGTATACCAAATAGTAATAACTGCGTCCAATAATTCCAGACTGTCTTAATTTCTTGGAGTAAAAATTCACACACTCCTGCGATACTGAAAACAGCGCAAATCTAATGGAATGATTTATCATTAACAGGGTGTCTGCCTCCTCGAAAAACCTGAAAGTCTTGAATATCATGGAATTCTCAGGAAATATTTGGTTCACTCGGGGAATTTTTTGCTAACTATAAGAGTGATCAATTGGAAAAAAAAATTCTGCAAATTCAGAAATCAATTGCAAAAAAAAAAAAAGAATAAAAAACTAGTCTAATAATAAAAATCTCGATAAACCTGGAAAAATATGAAAAATCGCCTGGAATATCCTGGAATTCTTAGATTCCACTTTAAGAAAGTGAAAAAGTCACTCAATTATTTGGAGTTGCCCTTTTTTCACTCCAAAAAAGATTCAGAGAGCATATTATCGAATTCTAATCTCTGTCTCGTGATTTGTATCAGTTCAAGAAGCTCCGTTGAAGAAGAAGCACAATGAGCGTGCGTCTTAGCACGAGCCATTTGTAGCAACAGAAGCCCATAACAGTGTCCGTTTCCTTTTTTTTTTTTTTTTTTCCTCCTATGTTTCTCCTCCACAGTAACCGGAACCCCATATACGGGTGTGTGTTGTAGGTCTTTCCCTCAATCTGCCCTCGAAGTTCGTTCCCACACTTTTTCTGCTCCCCCGATTCTCTCTCTCTCTCTCTCTCTTTCTCTCCTTTTCCTCAGAGATTGAAACCTACACCATAAGAATTCACCCCCATATAGCTATACGCCCTATATCGTACACAAGGAACCGTAGCAAAGCCCGTAGAGAAATTAAAAGCGGTCTCCGAACCCCTCTTACCCCTCCGCAAAAATTCTATACACACTGGAACGTGCAATGCACGAGCTCGCTACCGGGTGAAGGTGCTGTGAACCCCCTAGGGGTCTAAAAAGGGGGGCAAGGGGGGGGGAACAGCTTCCTTTGAATGGGTCAACCGTTTCCGTGTTTTCACGCTGACCCCGTTCCTTGATCCTCGGTTCCTTTGAGGTCCTTTTATCTTCTTTTTCTTAAGATTTTGATGCTATTTTTTTTTTGCAACTTTTTTTTTCTTTTTGAAATTCTCTTATCTAGAACAGTTTTCGTTTTTATTAATTCAGTTTCAATAATTCGGCTTCATCGTTATTAATTTTATCTAGATGATTGAGAAACGATACGAAACGTTTTCTGTAAAAAAAAAATTGTAGATTAGAATTTGTAATTTTGAAAGTGATGGAAAAATCAGGGAATTGAAAAAAATTGTCGGGGCAGTCAAGGAATTTTAATATTTTTTCTTTCACTTTTGCGAAGAAATCTTATTCAATGGAAATAGTAGAGAAACTTGTATAAATTATGAATAAATAGGAATATTCTCAAAAATCAGTTTCTTTCACCGTTAATTCAAGCAACATTCATTCATCTCATACATACTTGAATAACTATTAATTTGTCCGAATTTCAGTCAGGGAAAAATGAGAATTTTTTAAAAAACTTTTTATAGGAGCCACCATGTTTTGTTAACCGTTATTAACGTTTCGTGATATTTTTTTGCTTCTCGATTAATTGTCGAACTTCAATAACAGTGTATTTAACATTAATTGTTGATATAGTATTTTTTTTTTTTTTTTGCCACTTTTTTCTTCACCCTTTGTGATACAGCAACCGCAGAGATTGTTCGGTGTGAAATTATTTCCTGGTTTTATAATTATATCTTCGAAGCTGAGTCTTTCCCTGCACATTTTATTTGCGGTTTAGTTTTCAGGTGCAGATGAGGGGAAAGTTTCATTGAATTGAATGATATTTTTTTTTTTTTTGTATTCTCATAATTTCGTGTATTATCTGAGAGGTATTTTTCGGTTCGATCTACATGCGTTTATTATTTCCATTCACACGATCTTCGTGCGTGCGTGCGTGCGTGCCTGCGTGCAAAAATATAAGTAGGTAGGTATATGTATCGATTCTGTAGAAAATTTTCGGTCCAACTTGTATATTGACAATGACCGAGTACTTTTACCCATCCCCATTTCTTTTCTACCGGTCAAAAACCGCTACCCCACGTTTTTCATTGTGTCCATATAACCAGTAACCACCTATTTCACCTTATGTATGTATATGTATGTATACATTTTGTAATTTCTTATTTTTCTTCTACCTGTTATTTGACGCAGGTAGAAAGCTCGGACGTGTAAGTAAAGTATTTGCATTCATGGATACACAGCAGAAATTCTAATAACCAAGAATGGTGAATTTGGAATGTGGGTACACACAGGTTCAGAGATCAACGGGGTTTAGCCGTTGGCTCCAAGGTTTATTCTAACTGTCCAAAAGTCCACTGGGACGATTTTTAAACCTACGAAATAATAACTGACACATAAATTGTTTTTTTTTTTCACATTTTTTGTCATATCTTCCTTTCGGTTGCTCGTACCGAAAAATTGACCAGGACTGACTTTGAAGCTGATAAAATTATCTACAAGAAAGGTTCCAGTGGCTTTTTTCATAGAATCAACCGTTTGAAAGATACATGCTCTAGTATATCAGGTTACGTGACGGAAAGCCAATCCTGCTACTTTTTCTACACTTTCATCGATATCTCGATTCTGGCTGTTTGTAGGCAAGAAACGATCAGGACTGACTTTGTAGCTTACTAAATTCTCTACAAAATATGTCACGACCATTTTTCGCCTTAATTCAACCGTTCAAAGGATACAGGTCTATAAGTCGAAGTGCATCATAGAATGTTGAAGGGTTCAGGGGAAGCTCGACCGCTCTAAGTAGCTAGAATACAAAATTGTTAAAGTTCTTCTACTTTACAGCTGTAGGTATAAAAAAATCAAGAATTCCTACAATTTTCGATATTTGTCAATAAAATTTGGTTTTTACGCTTAGAAATTATTTCATTGCACACAATTCCTTAGAATAGATGGTAAATTTCGATTCAATGTCCTAATCAAAGCCCTGATGAGTCTCAATACTAAAAATAAGATGACAAACTTTGAAATTGCGAGTACTATCAAACAAAATTTGAAATAATATCGATCTAGTGATAGTAGGTATAAATGATCGGGTAATATCAGTATAATCGGAGTAATCATGGTTTAACCACTGCAGTGACCTGGATTACAGTTAAGATTAACGTTTTTAAATTTTAAAGTACCGAATGGCATAATTCCGAATTGAAAAGTAACCGAAAGGCCATAATTCCGAATTTTAAAGTACCGAATGGCATAATTCCGAATTGAAAAGTAACCGAAAGGCCATAATTCCGAATTTTAAAGTACCGAATGGCATAATTCCGAATTTAAAAGTACCAAATTCCGAATTGAAAAGTAACCGAAAGGCCATAATTCCTAATTTAAAAGTACCAAATTCCGAATTGAAAAGTAACCGAAAGGCCATAATTCCGAATTTTAAAGTACCGAATAGCATAATTCCGAATTGAAAAGTAACCGAAGGCCATAATTCTGAATTTAAAAGTACCGAATGGCATAATTCCGGATTGAAAAGTAACCGAAAGGCCATAATTCCGAATTTTAAAGTACCGAATGGCATAATTCCGAATTGAGAAGTAACCGAAAGGCCATAATTCCGAATTTTAAAGTACCGAATGGCATAATTCCGAATTGAAAAGTAACCGAAAGGCCATGATTCCGAATTTTAAAGTACCGAATGGCATAATTCCGAATTGTAAAGTAACCGAAAGGCCATAATTCCGAATTTAAAGTAAATGGCATGATTCCGAATTGAAAAGTAACCGAAAGGCCATAATTCCGAATTTTAAAGTACCGAATGGCATGATTCCGAATTGAAAAGTAACCGAAAGGCCATAATTCCGAATTTAAAGTACCGAATGGCATAATTCCGAATTGAAAAGTAACCGAAAGGCCATAATTCCGAATTTTAAAGTACCGAATGGCATAATTCCGAATTGAAAAGTAACCGAAAGGCCATAATTCCGAATTTTAAAGTACCGAATGGCATAATTCCGAATTGAAAAGTAACCGAAGGCCATAATTCCGAATTTTAAAGTACCGAATGGCATAATTCCGAATTGAAAAGTAACCGAAAGGCCATAATTCCGAATTTTTAAAGTACCGAATGGCATAATTCCGAATTGAAAAGTAACGAAAGGCCATAATTCCGAATTTTAAAGTACCGAATGGCATCCGATTCCGCATAATTCCGAAAAGTAACCGAAAGGCCATAATTCCGAATTTTAAAGTACCGAATGGCATAATTCCGCATAATTCCGAAAAGTAACCGAAAGGCCATAATTCCGAATTTTAAAGTACCGAATGGCATAATTCCGAATTGAAAAGTAACCGAAAGGCCATAATTCCGAATTTTAAAGTACCGAATGGCATAATTCCGAATTGAAAAGTAACCGAAAGGCCATAATTCCGAATTTTAAAGTACCGAATGGCATAATTCCGAATTGAAAAGTAACCGAAAGGCTATAATTCCGAATTTTAAAGTACCGAATGGCATGATTCCGAATTGAAAAGTAACCGAAAGGCCACAATTCCGAATTTTAAAGTACCGAATGGCATGATTCCGAATTGAAAAGTAACCGAAAGGCCATAATTCCGAATTTTAAAGTACCGAATGGCATAATTCCGAATTGAAAAGTAACCGAAAGGCCATAATTCCGAAGTGTAAAGTACCGAATGGCATAATTCCGTATTGAAAAGTAACCGAAAGGCCATAATTCCGAATTTTATAGTACCGAGTGGCATAATTCCGTATTGAAAAGTAACCGAAAGGCCATAATTCCGAATTTCAAAGTACCGAATGGCATAATTCCGAATTGAAAAGTAACCGAAAGGCCATAATTCCGAATTTTAAAGTACCGAATGGTATAATTCCGAATTTTAAAGTACCGAATGGCCTAATTCCGAATTGAAAAGTAACCGAAAGGCCATAATTCCGAATTTTAAAGTACCGAATGGCATAATTCCGAATTGAAAAGTAACCGAAAGGCCATAATTCCGAATTTTAAAGTACCGAATGGCATAATTCCGAATTGAAAAGTAACCGAAAGGCCATAATTCCGAATTTTAAAGTACCGAATGACACGATTCCGAATAAAAAGTACCGAAATAAGAGTTTTGCACGAAAAAAACGTGCAAAACATCATTTCGGTACTTTCAAATTCGGAATGATGGCCTTTCGGTTACTTTTAAGTTCGGAATTATGCTTTTCGGTTACTTTTAAATTCGGAATTATGGCCTTTCGGCACAAAGTCGTTCGGAATTTTGAGCCCGCCCCTCCCCTCCGCCTGGAAAAGTGGTCTCCAGTCTCCATCCTGCAAAAATAGCAAACAAAACGACTTTCTTCAACCCTTTGACTTAATTCCTGCAAATAAAAGGGTTTCCCAGTGCAACAGGTTTTTCCCCTAAGGCTGGGACCCCACGTGTTTTACCCGATCCTCGAGGGGGGTACGAGAGACCAGAACCCCAAGGCGTTGGGGTTCCCGTTGAATATAGGCACGGGATTAGAAACTAGTCGCATCAATAAGTGTAAGTAAGTAAGTAGAACGTGTGTCCGGCAGGGCGTCGTGTCGTGACGCGGGGGCAAGAAAAAGGGGGAAGGGAGATCGCAGCTGGGCCCTTTTTCGAACCGCGGGCCGGGGGAGGGGAGAATATTGGGTTCTATAGCCCCTGCCTCCTTCTGGGCCCTCCAAGAATCGTGAGAGACTCGGGCAGATGGTTCGCCATCGCGCGTCGTGCACGCGGCCGGGTTGGGCCTTACCGCACGCTCAATACTCACGCATACCTTGTTTGTGTTGGTTAAGGCGCCTTCGACTCGGCCTCCGTTGAGGGTGGTTTAGGTTTAGGTTAGGGTTAGGGTTAGGGTTAGGTTAGGTTATACGTGTGCTCAGCGCATGTCCGTGTATTTATACCCGGATCCTGGCCCCCTCCCCCCCTCCCCCACCCCGCATATATGGGACGTAAGAAACCCACCAAAAATATTCCCACGCGGACCTTTGGACGATCCATCCGTCTGAGTCCCCCGTATGAAGAAGTTTATCAAGAGCAATCCCCCCCCCCCTCCTTAACACCCTGGGACTCCTATACCTTCTTATACTTTATGATTATTGATACACGCACGGGATTTTAGGAGCGTGGCGAAACACGCGTCGTTTATATATATAGACTCTGAACGAGGCAAGTGGAACGATCAGATGGAGTGGAGGAATTTTTGCGCGGGAAATTGGAAATGAGAGAATAAAATTCGCGCGAGGATATATATATATTTTTTTTTAGTAAAGAGATTGGATTTTTTTTTCTCTTCATTTTTAACATCTTTTTTTTTTTTTTTTGATCCAAAATCGTGTTGATGTAAATTATGACAATTTTATTGTTTCGTTATAGTTTTTATATGCGAAGAGATTGACTTTTTTTCAACATTTTTATTTTATTTTATAGGGTAGGTGTAACGATATTTTTTTTTCTTTCAAACACAAATCAGCAAAATGAAGAACAAATTCTAGGTATAAGGTACTGGTCTTAAGCATCACGCGAAATTGCGAAATTTTATAGAATTGGAGCAAATGAAAGGGTGCAAATTATTTCCATTAGATGCACTCTTGATGACAAAAATAGCAAGAATCTCATTATAGACCTGCATTCAGTGGGATTGTTGAAAAAAAAAAATTATGTTTGTTGTGAATTCTTCCAACAGTTTATTGAAAGTTTTTTTTTATTAATTAAAAATTTGTTCATAAATTCAAAGAACATCCATAGCAATTTACTTTGCTATACGAAATTTGTAATTGTAACAAGACGTTCGTGTATAGTTATAATTTGTACACTCAACTTCTAATTAAGTCACTTTTTAGTCACTTTTCCCGAGTAAAAAGTCACTTTTCTCACTTTTTTCGAAGGCCTCTACCGCTACCAGCCATGACACTGTTGAAAATTTCAGTATAAAATTTCATAAAAATTCATAAAGCAATTAACATATACTTTTTGTTTATTGAAATTCAACTTTTTCAATATTTCAATGTTCATACAACAGTTTCGAAAATTCAAAAGCATTCTGAAATTTCATAGCCAAGATTACAGTAAATTTCATACACAGAATGTTTCGGAAATTCGGCTGGATACTCATATGATATGAAAATTCGTGATAATTTCATTCAAAAATAGGTTTCCACTGCTACAATAATTGCCGAATCGGATCATAAAATATTGCAGAATGAACCAAAAAATGAACATTTTACGCTTTGATAATTGACTGAAATACCGCTTTGTCACTGAAAACTATGAAAGAATTTCACTATGTTTAGAATCTCTGAAAAAGTTTCATAAATTTAACAGAACCATATCAATATTGAGGGTATAGTGATTGAAAACTCGGTATGTTTTTTCAATATTGAGACAAAAATATGAAATTTCAAGATCTTTTATATCAATTTCATTTGAATCACCAGGATTTGTGAACATGGTGGCCACGGTCAGGGAAAACCGGGAAAACCGGGAAATGTCAGGGAAAACAAAAATTGGCCAGGGGAAAAGTAAAAGAAATTGTTAACGTGGCACAAATGATTCGGCAAGGAAATTAAAAAAATTTCATATAATTTTTCCCAACACTGTTGGATTTCCCAATGGATTTGCATCGAAATGAAGTCAAGAATTGGGGGTATTATCTTGTAGCACTAATTAAGACAATATTAGATAATATCGGGCAGGGAAAATTGATCAACCAGTCAGGGAAAGTCAGGAAAAAGTCAGGGAATTTTTTTCCCAAAGATATTTTCAACAGTGATAGTAAAATCACAATCATTTTCTACAATGCACTGAAAGGGTGTCCCCCCTCACCCCCTGCCATCCGAAGGAAGGCATCACCATAAGGTGGTGCGCAGGGAATGGCTTCAGGACTGTGGGAATTTCGGACATGTGCGTGCCTACGCGCGCGCGGTAAAAGCGTGTAGCGTGTAGCTCGTGGTCTGCACGAGTGTGTTCCGTACACACCGGCTTTTACTATACTAGGGCTGGTTGTTTGCGGGGTGAGAAAAGGGGGAGAGACTATATCTTGTGCCGTAAGGCCTCTGAACAAACGAAGAAGAGAGAGGAAATAGAGAGAAAGGGAGACTCATTTTCTCAATGAAACGTTAATTTTTATTTTTTTTTTACTACTGTCAATTCGAGTTGATGATAAGGAATGAAAATACTTGAATAATCAATTGATCGCTTTGATGAAAATCCATATGAGAATTGAAACGATTTTCACCGATTTTTAATTAAAAATCCGTGATTCAAGTCGTAGCCAAAATTGAATAACTTTTTTTTTTATATATGAACAGATAAAATTCCGTGTAATAATCATATAATATCTATCATAATATATTTTTTTAATGATTTTTGATCATTAATTTGAACAGATTTGATACAATTATTCGATGAAATTCTGTATCCTATGATTTGATATTAGAGCCAAATATTATTAGAGATAGAATTTCATAGAATTTGATCTCGAGTCTGATAGAAATTCCAATTTTTTTCTATTGAATGTAACGTAATTTAAACCGCTGATAAAATTACTCGGAAAAACGTTGGTCGTACCAGAAGCCGTGGAAGCCTAAAGAAAATCGGTGACGAAATCGGATTTCTGATTGGCCATAATCCGTGCACGAATTTCAACGTTCTTTTGACAATTAGTAACATCCGGCAGGGGTCAGAGCTGACCGAGTATGAAGAGAGGAGGCGAGAAATTCGATACAAACGCATCGGTGAATCTCTAGGCTCGATTCTCGGCGTTTTTGAAAGCTTGCGTAAAACCTACGACTTCCGGTCGTTCGGTCGAGGTGGGTAATTAACGGGAGATGCGTACCGGACCGTGACGAGGACGGGGACGGGGAGAGTAAAAAGATACAAGACGAGATGCAACACCCCGTAATCTCCGATGCTGATACGACACGGATGTGCGCTTGTAAGCTGAGAAGCCCCGGGGCCCTTCTTGCGACTAACGCGGTACGAGTTTCTCATTAAATCGACGGGGGCGATCGGGCCCCACCCCTCGATTCCACACCTCGATGGACCTACGCAGGATGAAGGATGCTCTTGATGCGCCGATGAAAATATTACGAAATTGGAGGCGGATCTCGAGGAGATGGGTTCTCGACCTCGATGCTCGTCGAAGGGGATGAAGACGCGAGAAATTCAATTTCAAGAATCCAAATTCTGAAAACGTACAGGATTAAGTCTAAAAAAAATTTGAGGGAAAAAAGGTTAAATTCACTCCAATGATTATCGATAAATAAATCCTGCTATAATTCCAAATTTATTGGGATTATGTTTAATTATTCGAAAAGTCGTATGTATGGACAATTCCACCAATTATGAAACCGTGTTTGGGCTCTAAAAGTTTGATTTGCCTCCTTTTTTTTTAAACTCACATTTCGTGCATCAAGATTTGTATATTAATTTGCCAAGTTGCCAAATTTTCCAACTCGATCTCAGCTTTTCAAATAAATTTTTTTCTCACACTCGGTCGCAAAATGCCACTTTTCATACCTCTTGAGCCGGCGCAGAACAGATCTTTTCGGCCCTCGGGCGGAAATGTGCTTTGCGCCCGCCCAAAGCGGGCGCAAACAACTCTTTTCCTGCCCTCGGGCGCAAAGTTCCGTTTTGCGCCCGCTCACTCGATCTGAAAAGAGGCATTTTTGCAGACCAGGTGTTGAGAAAAAAATCGTGTGCAACACGAGCGCAAGGCTATTTTGGCGAGTGTGATTGCAGTACACTCGCCTTCGGCTCGTACTGCAAATTTCACACTTGAAAAATAGTGTTTTCTCACACCCGGTCGCAAAATGCCACTTTTCATACCTCTTGAGCCGGCGCAAAACAGATCTTTTCGGCCCTCGGGCGGAAATGTGCTTTGCGCCCGCCCAAAGCGGGCGCAAACGACTCTTTTCCTGCCCTCGGGCGCAAAGTTCCGTTTTGCGCCCGCTCACTCGGTCTGAAAAGAGGCATTTTTGCAGACCAGGTGTTGAGAAAAAAATCGTGTGCAACACGGGCGCAAGGCTATTTTGGCGAGTGTGATTGCAGTACACTCGCCTTCGGCTCGTACTGCAAATTTCACACTCAAAAAATAGTGTTTTGCGCCCTTGATACACAATGTACTATTTCTCACACCCGGTCGCAAAATGCCACTTTTCATACCTCTTGAGCGGGCGGAAAACAAATCTTTTCGCCCTCGGGCGGAAACGTCTTTTTCCGCCCGCCCAAAGCGGGCGCAAACGACTCTTTTCCTGCCCTCGGGCGCAAAGTTCCGTTTAGCGCCCGCTCACTCGGTCTGAAAAGAGGCATTTTTGCAGACCAGGTGATGAGAAAAACATCGTGTGCATTATGGGCGCAAGACTATTATGACGAGTCTGCTTTTACAGCAACTCGCCTTCGGCTCGTGCCGCAAATTGCATACTCGTAAAATAGCCTTTTGCGCCCTTGATACACAAATAACTATTTGCGCCCTTGATACATAATGTACTATTCTGTACCGAATCCGCCTCGTTTTTCGTCAAAAAACAGCGAACAGACCAAATATTGGTTGATAATTCGCGGAATTGCTCATATATAAATTTTTATCGCACTTATTTAGGCTAAAAATTCGAAGATTCGTTCATTAATGTTGGAATTTAATATGAGGTTAATTAAAAGCAGAAGGTCGTATGTACCGATGGATACGACCTTTCAGCTCTTATAGCTTCGCAAAAAAAAAAAAAAAAAATGGCTTTTATGACCTTTTTCTTTTAACTGCGAATATTTTTTATCCAAAATTTTTTGAACCGTTGGTTCTTTTTTTCAACTCGTCTTCGCGTTTCAGGTGTTTTTATGACTTTTGTGTTGAGAAGTTAAAAAAAAGGTAGTTAAGACGTTCTGCCTTTACCTTTTTTTTTTTTTTTGCTGTCCTTAAAAATTGTCATTTACACTTTTTGATCTCGTAATTTCAATTGATCTACACGTTTTGATCATTTTGAGAGCGAATGGCATGAAAAAGAAAAATTATACGCCTTTTTCCTTTTTTTTTTTTGTAATAAAAAGACACCCAACGTTATAATCGTCGAAACAAGATCACAATCTACTCTCTGAATTCTTTGGAGTGACTTTTCACTTCGTGAGAGTGAAAAAGTGACTGGTTTGAGATTGAGAATCGTGCCAGCCGGAAGAGAGTGAATATTCTAGTCACTCTAGAGAATTTAGAGAGTAATAACAGAATGTATGAGATATTTTTTCATCATGCATCAGCGAGTGGGCAGAAATCTTATCAGAATCTTAGTGAAGATGCGCGATAAAAATAAAGATGTCGCCTGGTTTTATCTGATGGTAGTTTGTGTGTCGGATAAGAAATGGGACGATAAAAGTCAGTTCAAGATTTTATCTCGATACGTTATGCCTGATTGCATGTCAGACTGCGCAGACCACTGCTAATTGTAAGACGGATGCAAATTGAATTATTTTTTATTTTTTTTTTATGGAGGAGACATGTGACAGACTTGAACCGAAAGACAAGCACACACACATATATTTTGATTAAAAAAAGAGATTTAAAAAAATGTCCATTTCAAGCGGCTTGTCTCTTATTCTCGATTTGGTAGTCGATAATTTGGTTCATTGAATTGCAATAAACGAGATGAATTATTATCATTCAGAATTTATCAGGTTTCACGAACTAAATTATTAAATTTGTCTCTTAACTGAGGACAGTCTGTCAATTCGAGTGTATTTACAAACCTCAGACAGAGAGAGAGAGAGTAAAAACTGATACACAGTTGTAATTTTGTCATCGGGTCAAAACGAGATGATCAATCATTGTGAATTTTGGTTTTTAGAGATTCTTCAGTCTCCAGCAAGATATGAAATTGAGGTGAAACTTTGGGACTGTCAATCAATCAAGATACCTATTTTTTTTTTGTGTTTTAATTTTTTATTTATACAGGGTGTCTACATCCTTGAGAAACCTGGAAGTCCTGGAAATCTCGGGGAATTTTTTTTCTCCTGGAATATCCTGGAATTCTCAGGGAATATTGAGTTCACTCAGGAAATTTTTTCTGAAAGTGATCAATTGGATAAAAATATTCAGCAAATTCAAAACCCAGATTAAATTGCAAAAAAAAAAAAATATATATTGTTAGGAGAGAAACATAGTCCCGGTGCTGGCAGTGTTGTTACCGCTGTACGGAGCCCTTTGTTTACCTCATTGCAGACAGCAGAGATTAGGACAGTTGGCTTCGGACTGTCGTACGGGATAGACGTGTTATAGAGTTAGAGTCCTGTATTTCTGTATCAGTTCTCTCACCTAACATCAGAAGTGGGATTGACCTTCAATGCCCGATGTATCGCGCGGCTGATTGTTCAATGATTTTTTTATTTTTATTCATTGTCAGACGTACTAAATCGAGTAATGCGAATGAGTGATGAATCATGGTCAGGAACGGCCGAGCCTACGTCGCGTAATCAGAATTGTTTAAATCCCGTGGAATCCCGTACGACGGAAAGAAGGCTGGACATGCAAACTTTGTGCCTCTGTCAGCGGAACAGCAAGACAACAGTGTGCTTCTGCTGTTGTGGATTGACATGCAAACTTGGGGCCTCTGTCAGTGGAACAGCAAGCTAACTTTGTGCCTCTGCTGGTATGGATAGACATGCAAACTTTGGGCCTCTGTCGGTGGAACAGCAGGCTTGCTGTAAGCGTCTGCTCTGATATAAAGCCGTGAATTTAAACAATGAGTGATTCTGGTACGACTTCTGTACCTCCATGTGTGAGCTCAGTCGAGGGCTGGCAATATGTTACCGATGGCCGAATTGTTGACATGAATGGCATTTCAAGGCCGTCGATGTAAGTGTTGAAGGTGGTTAATGAGCTAATCGCTACTCTCTCTGAAGGTTCCGATGCTAATATGACAGGAGATCTTTTCCTATTTTGCCTTGGCTGAATATCGCTCCAAGATCGTACTCGGAAGCGTCTCTCGTTAAAATGAAAGGTTTGCAGAAATTTGGGTATCGGAAAATTTCTTGAAGACACTACTCCGTAAAGACAGTCGCGTGAGATTTCGGATGCTAGCTGGTTTTCGAAAGTCCAAATGAACAGGGTGTTTTGTCTCATTTTTTTTCGTTTCCATACGTTGCTCAGGCAATCCGCGATTTCGGTCGTGCTACAGATGAAGAGTGTGATTTTCGCTTGATCAAGGGGTTTGTTCCTTGTCCCTTGATTTCTTTCGTATGTACTGTTGACTTTCTGTATTGCTTGATGTGTGGAGACATCACATTTGAGATGTACACGTGGTTTGCTAAATGTGTATGATCTAGTTTGTCGCAAGGTAGATGGAATTAGTGCGTCCAGCTGCTAGGTCTACAACTGCTTCTTTTCGACTTCTTGTTTCTTTGTCTCCAACGAAAAGAGAAAGTTTATTGTAAATATCCTGAAAATCGAATTGAATAATATCTGTTTGGGCACAGAAAGACGGAAGGTTCAAGGGCTGGCTCATCATGGGCAGCCTAGATCAGGTTGCACCCTCTCTGTTGTAGCATTTGAATCTTAAGATTTTCTTTAGGATTACTAGGCGTTGAAAGTCATGACCAGGAGCCGTTGCTAGAGGATCGTCCTGCGTGTCAATTTTTCTTGTGTCAATTATGAATATAGGACTTCGTGATTGGATATGTGATGTTTGTCCTTGAATTCGTCGACGCCTGCTGAAGTCATCGCTGGTCTCTTTGTCTCAACAGATGTTCGTTTGGTGTTAATGGTTGTCACGTATGCGAGTTCGTGGCGGTTCGTGACTAGGGATTTCGCCGAAATTGCACTCTCGCCTGGCTTTTCGTTACTGGCTTTGATCGGTGTAGCTTCAGTGATTCCGACCGGACCTGATATGATGTTTTTGCCAAAGTTTTTGATTTCTGAATTAACTTCGAAAGGAATAATCACGTTCTCTTCGTACATACAGGAATATTGTATTTGGAGTTACATTTGTTTAGTTAAAGGCGGGTTGTGCACAAGTTTTACTTTGGAATTTTGAAACATGTGCTGGGTAAACTACATATCGTTGTTGTTATGGGTTTACAGGGATCACGCTTTTGATTTTTGATCATGGGGATGAGCCTTTCATGTTGACTCATGTCGACTCTTCGGTGGGGGTCCCCTCGATTTGAGATGAATTGTGATCGCTAATTCGCGTTCACTCCGATTGGATAGACACAACGTTGAAAACAAAAACAAAACCAAAGTGCATATTTTTGGGATCTAAGAAGCAATTGGAACCATACTGTGGAAAATACCATTAGCGCTAAAATCAAGTTATCCAATACGCTGCGATGAGAAAAAAAATCGTGATCTTGGTTGTGATCGCCGTCAAACGTGTCAAAGGGCTCTCAATCGGCTGATGGGTTTATGCATGAGTCGTGTGTCAAAGATTCATCTCATAAATTGTTCAATCAAATTTGTTGTATGAGACACGTGAACCTTGCTTTTTGACTCAACGCTGATTCTCTAAGCAGGCTGATCTTGAGGCTCTGACACAGATTATTGAAAATCCTGCAAATTCAGGAAGGGCTTGGAATTTCAGCTAGATTCTTGACACTAAAAATCAAATCATCAACAGAAATTCAAAGAATTCACGCACCTAATAGATTTGGGAGTCTGAAAATCAGTTATCATGAAATATGAACTGACGAAATTGATAAATGTGATCATCTCATCCAGAATATCAATCCGAATATTGTTGAATCGTTTCGCTAAATAGAGCACTACTTCTGCTTGCATTTGAACTGTTGTTATTACGAACGTCGAAAAAAGGTCCTGAACTCAGGGTGCCGTTTCCTTTAACAGGAAAGTTGTTAATGACCAAATAGATCTTGTTACGTATGTTAGCGGGATGACGGTCTCCGGGTCGTTTGGCTCGCAAGTGGCTCGTGGTTGATGGCCACCAGGTCGTCTTGTACGCGGTTGAAGGGTTTGGGATCATCTAATTCGCAGATGATGTCCGCAAAGTCATCCAGCTAACCGATGTTAGTCTCCAGGTTGCGGACTCCGAGGCAACTTTGTGGCTTTTGAGTTCTAGGCCATCTGGTATGCAGATAACAGTCTCCAGTTGATCTGTCAACTACCAGCAGATTCGCTGATTCCGGATTGCTGCCGTGATCGCTGGAAAGGTTCGCTGGCGTTTCGGGGATATTCGTCTCAAATCATTCAGTCGGGACTTGAGATACACACTGCAAGTGGCAGCTTCTGAGGGTCACCTGTGACGTCTTCCATAACTGACCTCTCAGGATCATATTTGAAAAAGCGGTCGTGGACGCCGCAGTGTCAGGAGAGGCCGTGTTAGGAGAGAAACATAGTCCCGGTGCTGGCAGTGTTGTTACCGCTGTACGGAGCCCTTTGTTTACCTCATTGCAGACAGCAGAGATTAGGACAGTTGGCTTCGGACTGTCGTACGGGATAGACGTGTTATAGAGTTAGAGTCCTGTATTTCTGTATCAGTTCTCTCACCTAACATCAGAAGTGGGATTGACCTTCAATGCCCGATGTATCGCGCGGCTGATTGTTCAATAATTTTTTTTTTTATTCATTGTCAGACGTACTAAATCGAGTAATGCGAATGAGTGATGAATCATGGTCAGGAACGGCCGAGCCTACGTCGCGTAATCAGAATTGTTTAAATCCCGTGGAATCCCGTACGACGGAAAGAAGGCTGGACATGCAAACTTTGTGCCTCTGTCAGCGGAACAGCAAGACAACAGTGTGCTTCTGCTGTTGTGGATTGACATGCAAACTTGGGGCCTCTGTCAGTGGAACAGCAAGCTAACTTTGTGCCTCTGCTGGTATGGATAGACATGCAAACTTGGGGCCTCTGTCGGTGGAACAGCAGGCTTGCTGTAAGCGTCTGCTCTGATATAAAGCCGTGAATTTAAACAATGAGTGATTCTGGTACGACTTCTGTACCTCCATGTGTGAGCTCAGTCGAGGGCTGGCAATATGTTACCGATGGCCGAATTGTTGACATGAATGGCATTTCAAGGCCGTCGATGTAAGTGTTGAAGGTGGTTAATGAGCTAATCGCTACTCTCTCTGAAGGTTCCGATGCTAATATGACAGGAGATCTTTTCCTATTTTGCCTTGGCCGAATATCGCTCCAAGATCGTACTCGGAAGCGTCTCTCGTTAAAATGAAAGGTTTGCAGAAATTTGGGTATCGGAAAATTTCTTGAAGACACTACTCCGTAAAGACAGTCGCGTGAGATTTCGGATGCTAGCTGGTTTTCGAAAGTCCAAATGAACAGGGTGTTTTGTCTCATTTTTTTTCGTTTCCATACGTTGCTCAGGCAATCCGCGATTTCGGTCGTGCTACAGATGAAGAGTGTGATTTTCGCTTGATCAAGGTGTTTGTTCCTTGTCCCTTGATTTCTTTCGTATGTACTGTTGACTTTCTGTATTGCTTGATGTGTGGAGACATCACATTTGAGATGTACACGTGGTTTGCTAAATGTGTATGATCTAGTTTGTCGCAAGGTACATGGAATTAGTGCGTCCAGCTGCTAGGTCTACAACTGCTTCTTTTCGACTTCTTGTTTCTTTGTCTCCAACGAAAAGAGAAAGTTTATTGTAAATATCCTGAAAATCGAATTGAATAATATCTGTTTGGGCACAGAAAGACGGAAGGTTCAAGGGCTGGCTCATCATGGGCAGCCTAGATCAGGTTGCACCCTCTCTGTTGTAGCATTTGAATCTTAAGCTTTTTCTTTAGGTTACTAGGCGTTGAAAGTCATGACCAGGAGCCGTTGCTAGAGGATCGTTCTGCGTGTCAATTTTTCTTGTGTCAATTATGAATTCGTGATGACTTCGTGATTGGATATGTGATGTTTGTCCTTGAGTTCGTAGACTTCTGCTGAAGTCATCGCTGGTCTCTTTATCTCAACAGATGTTCGTTTGGTGTTAATGGTTGTCACGTATGCGAGTTCGTGGCGGTTCGCGACTAGGGATTTCGCTGAAATGGCACCCTCGCCTAGCTTTTCGTTACTGGCTCTGATCGGTGTAGCTTCAGTGATTCTGACTGGAGCTGATATGATGTTTTTGCCAAAGTTTTTTGGTTTCTGGATTGGCTTCGAAAGGAATAATCACGTTTTCGTTGTACATTCATACAGAAGTATTGTATTGAAAGTTACATCTGTTTAGTTGAAGGAGGGTTGTGCACAAGGTGCAATTTTGTTGGCTAATCACTGATCAGAATACTTGCAATTTCGGATGCTTTACCTGTGTTTCAGTTTTACTTGGGAATTTTGAAACATGTGCTGAGATCTGTCGCGCTGGGTAAACTACGTATCGTTGTTGTTATGGTTTTACAGGGATCACGCTTTTGATTTCTAATCACGGGGGTGAACCTTTCACGTTTACTCATGTCGACTCTTCGGTGGGCGTCCCCTCGATTTGAGATGAATTGTGATCGCTAATTCGCGTTCACTCCGATTGGATAGACACAACGTTGAAAACAAAAACAAAACCAAAGTGCATATTTTTGGGATCTAAGAAGCAATTGGAACCATACTGTGGAAAATACCATTAGCGCTAAAATCAAGTTATCCAATACGCTGCGATGAGAAAAAAAAAATCGTGATCTTGGTTGTGATCGCCGTCAAACGTGTCAAAGGGCTCTCAATCGGCTGATGGGTTTATGCATGAGTCGTGTGTCAAAGATTCATCTCATAAATTGTTCAATCAAATTTGTTGTATGAGACACGTGAACCTTGCTTTTTGACTCAACGCTGATTCTCTAAGCAGGCTGATCTTGAGGCTCTGACACAGATTATTGAAAATCCTGCAAATTCAGGAAGGGCTTGGAATTTCAGCTAGATTCTTGACACTAAAAATCAAATCATCAACAGAAATTCAAAGAATTCACGCACCTAATAGATTTGGGAGTCTGAAAATCAGTTATCATGAAATATGAACTGACGAAATTGATAAATGTGATCATCTCATCCAGAATATCAATCCGAATATTGTTGAATCGTTTCGCTAAATAGAGCACTACTTCTGCTTGCATTTGAACTGTTGTTATTACGAACGTCGAAAAAAGGTCCTGAACTCAGGGTGCCGTTTCCTTTAACAGGAAAGTTGTTAATGACCAAATAGATCTTGTTACGTATGTTAGCGGGATGACGGTCTCCGGGTCGTTTGGCTCGCAGTGGCTCGTGGTTGATGGCCACCAGGTCGTCTTGTACGCGGTTGAAGGGTTTGGGATCATCTAATTCGCAGATGATGTCCGCAAAGTCATCCAGCTAACCGATGTTAGTCTCCAGGTTGCGGACTCCGAGGCAACTTTGTGGCTTTTGAGTTCTAGGCCATCTGGTATGCAGATAACAGTCTCCAGTTGATCTGTCAACTACCAGCAGATTCGCTGATTCCGGATTGCTGCCGTGATCGCTGGAAAGGTTCGCTGGCGTTCCGGGGATATTCGTCTCAAATCACTCAGTCGGGACTTGAGATACACACTGCAAGTGGCAGCTTCTGAGGGTCACCTGTGACGTCTTCCATAACTGACATCTCAGGATCATATTTGAAAAAGCGGTCGTGGACGCCGCAGTGTCAGGAGAGGCCGTGTAAGGAGAGAAACATAGTCCCGGTGCTGGCAGTGTTGTTACCGCTGTACGGAGCCCTTTGTTTACCTCATTGCAGACAGCAGAGATTAGGACAGTTGGCTTCGGACTGTCGTACGGGATAGACGTGTTATAGAGTTAGAGTCCTGTATTTCTGTATCAGTTCTCTCACCTAACATCAGTGGTGAAATTTGTGAATAAAAATGAAAACGTATGCGCCATTTTTTTTTTCTACCAACACTGAAATCCTGTGAAACGCACAGAATAATCAAAATTCCGATTCTTTTGAGAGATTTTCAAGTTTCAGAATAAAAAAACTAGACAAGGCAGAGGTATAGAGGGTGGTATTTTTATGGTTTTTTTTCATCTTGAAAGTGTTGTGAAAATCGGAATTTCAATTTTTTCCGTAATAATAATAATAATGTAAGGTGAGATGATCACATTTATCAATTTCGTCAGTTCATATTTCATGATAACTGATTTTCAGACTCCCAAATCTATTAGGTGCGTGAATTCTTTGAATTTCTGTTGATGATTTGATTTTTAGTGTCAAGAATCTAGCTGAAATTCCAAGCCCTTCCTGAATTTGCAGGATTTTCAGACCGGTACCTAGCATCTATGTGGCAACAACCTTTAGTTGCCATACTGATTATACATAGCCCTAGATAGCTTGGCCATGTCTGACGGGTACGTAGCATCTTCCCAGTCACCACCTCGCAATGTTACATCCAATTTATGTGACCTCTATTGGCAATGCAATGTTTGTCCGGTACCTAGGATCTGCCTAGCTGCCACCTCAGTGTGCCACACTTCTTGTTTGCCATTTTACACGGCACCACTATATTTCAACCTGGTTGCCGTTTGGCTGCGAACATCGATTTTTTCGGAGTCGTGATTGCAATGCCATTTTGTGTAATAACCTGGCTTCCACGTGGCTGCCACATTACGCTACCATATTGGTTTCATATGGGCCAAGCTAGTCCTGCCATATCTTCAGATTACCTGGCATCTACTTGGCCACAACCTCGTACAGCCAGGTCTTGTGGGCACCTAGCATATTCATGGCCAACCACTGTGACGGCTACATACCAGTAGTACTGTTACGCACCGATAGATGGATACCAGTATTCCTGGATCTCACAATTAAATCTGCCCCATGTTGTCTAGACCTACGTGTCACCATCCAGCCAATATTACTCTTGACTTGATTGTCAGATTGATACCATCTACCCAGTTCTATTGAATAGCAGCTATTTGTACTTTAACGTACTTATGTCAGCATGTGCAATAAAATGATGTATATAATATATTGTTTAAATAAAACCTTTGAGGCATCTAGGTAGCGACAACCTGGCAGCAATATTGCTCAGCTATGTAATCCCGCCACCTTCCTCGCCTTATTATTTGTCAAATCTACCAAATACCATGTAGAAACTACGTTTACCACCGAGGTATAGTTACTGGGAAGTCTAGCCACGTGGTCACTATCTAGTCAGCCTTTTAAAGGGGCTGTGTGGTCACCACCATTGAACCGTATCAGAAAACTGCCAGCGGGCCATCTTGAAAACCGCGTATTTGGTTGTCAAAACGCTAGAATGCCACCTAAAAACTACCCTTACTACCCAAGTAGTTACTGAGTAGCGAAACCACATGGTCACTGTATGGTTTGCCGTTCATAGGAGCTGTGTGGCTACCACCCTCGAACCTGACGGGTAAACTCCCAGCGGGCCATATTGAAAACTGCGTGTCCGTTTGTCAAAACCATTGACATGGTACATGGCCGCCACATGGTCTGACCTAGTGGCCGCCGTTAAAGTACATGGCTATGCCACCTATCTGCCACCTAGTTGCCGTGCTGAATTGTTACTCGGGATACAACAAATTTGATTGAACAATTTATGAGATGAATCTTTGACAAACGACTCATGCATAAACCCGTCAGCCGATTGAGAGCCCTTTGACACGTTTGACGGCGATCACAACCAAGATCACGATTTTTTCTCATCGCAGCGTACTGGATAACTTGATTTTAGCGCTAATGGTATTTTCCACAGTATGGTTCCAATTGCTTCTTAGATCCCAAAAATATGCACTTTGGTTTCGTTTTTGTTTTCAACGTTGTGTCTATCCAATCGGAGTGAACGCGAATTAGCGATCACAATTCATCTCAAATCGAGGGGACGCCCACCGAAGAGTCGACATGAGTAAACGTGAAAGGCTCACCCCCATGATTAGAAATCAAAAGCGTGATCCCTGTAAAACCATAACAACAACGATACGTAGTTTACCCAGCGCGACAGATCTCAGCACATGTTTCAAAATTCCCAAGTAAAACTGAAACACAGGTAAAGCATCCGAAATTGCAAGTATTCTGATCAGTGATTAACCAACAAAATTGCACCTTGTGCACAACCCTCCTTCAACTAAACAGATGTAACTTTCAATACAATACTTCTGTATGAATGTACAACGAAAACGTGATTATTCCTTTCGAAGCCAATCCAGAAACCAAAAAACTTTGGCAAAAACATCATATCAGCTCCAGTCAGAATCACTGAAGCTACACCGATCAGAGCCAGTAACGAAAAGCTAGGCGAGGGTGCCATTTCAGCGAAATCCCTAGTCGCGAACCGCCACGAACTCGCATACGTGACAACCATTAACACCAAACGAACATCTGTTGAGACAAAGAGACCAGCGATGACTTCAGCAGAAGTCTACGAACTCAAGGACAAACATCACATATCCAATCACGAAGTCGTCACGAATTCATAATTGACACAAGAAAAATTGACACGCAGGACGATCCTCTAGCAACGGCTCCTGGTCATGACTTTCAATGCCTAGTAATCCTAAAGAAAAGCTTAAGATTCAAATGCTACAACAGAGAGGGTGCAACCTGATCTAGGCTGCCCATGATGAGCCAGCCCTTGAACCTTCCGTCTTTCTGTGCCCAAACAGATATTATTCAATTCGATTTTCAGGATATTTACAATAAACTTTCTCTTTTCGTTGGAGACAAAGAAACAAGAAGTCGAAAAGAAGCAGTTGTAGACCTAGCAGCTGGACGCACTAATTCCATCTACCTTGCGACAAACTAGATCATACACATTTAGCAAACCACGTGTACATCTCAAATGTGATGTCTCCACACATCAAGCAATACAGAAAGTCAACAGTACATACGAAAGAAATCAAGGGACAAGGAACAAACCCCTTGATCAAGCGAAAATCACACTCTTCATCTGTAGCACGACCGAAATCGCGAATTGCCTGAGCAACGTATGGAAACGAAAAAAAATGAGAGAAAACACCCTGTTCATTTGGACTTTCGAACACCAGCTAGCATCCGAAATCTCACGCGATTGTCTTTACGGAGTAGTATCTTCAAGAAATTTTCCGATACCCAAATTTCTGCAAACCTTTCATTTTAACGAGAGACGCTTCCGAGTACGATCTTGGAGCGATATTCAGCCAAGGCAAAATAGGAAAAGATCTCCTGTCATATTCGCATCGGAACCTTCAGAGAGAGCAGCTATTAGCTCATTAACCACCTTCAACACTTACATCGACGGCCTTGAAATGCCATTCATGTCAACAATTCGGCCAACGGTAACATATTGCCAGCCCTCGACTGAGCTCACACATGGAGGTACAGAAGTCGTACCAGAATCACTCATTGTTTAAATTCACGGCTTTATATCAAAGCAGACGCTTACAGCGAGCCTGCTGTTCCACCGACAGAGGCCCAAAGTTTGCATGTCTATCCATACCAGCAGAGGCACAAAGTTAGCTTGCTGTTCCACTGACAGAGGCCCCAAGTTTGCATGTCAATCCACAACAGCAGAAGCACAGTGTTATCTTGCTGTTCCGCTGACAGAGGCACAAAGTTTGCATGTCCAGCCTTCTTTCCGTCGTACGGGATTCCACGGGATTTAAACAATTCTGATTACGCGACGTAGGCTCGGCCGTTCCTGACCATGATTCATCACTCATTCGCATTACTCGATTTAGTACGTCTGACAATGAATAAAAATAAAAAAATCATTGAACAATCAGCCGCGCGATACATCGGGCATTGAAGGTCAATCCCACTTCTGATGTAAGGTGAGAGAACTGATACAGAAATACAGGACTCTATCTCTATAACACGTCTATCCCGTACGACAGTCCGAAGCCAACTGTCCTAATCTCTGCTGTCTGCAATGAGGTAAACAAAGGGCTCCGTACAGCGGTAACAACACTGCCAGCACCGGGACTATGTTTCTCTCCTTACGTATATATTACTAAATCGCAAAATCTAGTCACATTCTAGATCTGAAAAATTCTGAATTTTTATTTATTTTTTATTTTTTATAGTTCTGAAAAATTAGTCTTGAACGATAATTTTTCACTTCAAAGAGTCGATCAATGCAGCTTTATTTTTCATCCACACAAAAAACAAAGTCCAATTATTGAATTTTTTGGTACTTTACTGGTGCTATAAATAGTTTTTTTTTCTTAATATCCACGTTCTTAATTTTTACACCATAAAACATGTTTTTTTTTTCTCAATCAAACCGGAATACAAGATACATTTTTACGATCAATGGGGTTGGAAATTTGTCTGAAATACACTAAAGAAGATAGTTTAGACACTGAGATTGACTAGATTGACATTTTTTCTTCTTAATTTTCAGAATTATCTAATTAAGTAGCTACTACTTTTTTATTCGATCAATTTTCAATTTTTATAATTTCTCTCGTCCATTTTGCACTCGCCTCTGACAATTGGAAGAATTTTAATGAGAAGGAATCATTGACCCGTTTGAAAAAATTCTACAAGATCGAAGAAAAACTGAGAACAAAAAATAGCGTCTGAATTAAGTTTTTCCTTAAGATTGATTTTGATATTATTCGAAAAAAAAAAAAAACGCGATCAATTATCGAATTCCAATACCGTAATACAACGGTGTCGATGGAAGACCTCGTGTCCACAGCGGGAATAGTAAAAGGCAGTCATATAATAGAACATATATCGATAGTGTGAAGGTAAAAGGCACGTCGAGTAAAAGGGAAAACTGAATAAGAAAAAGAAGAAGAAGAGAATTAGAAGCTGCGGGGAGGGTAGAGATAGACGATGGTAAAATAGAGGGAGAAGGTAAAAATTCGTGACACGTTCTGCTCACGTTCCCAGCACACGCTTAGCACACGTATATTATAATCGTAAAAGGAGGATCTCTGTATAGCGTGGCGAACAGTGAACGAGAAAACGTGGGACGTGACGAAGAAGACCGCGAGAGAGGTTCTCCTCGGAGGCTGCATCGCATGTGATTCAAGGAAGGGGGCTTTGAGAGAGAAGACACACTCGTGCGATCTCTGAACGAGGACGGGAAGGAAGGAGGACTAAGAGAGAGAGGAGCAGGAGGTCCGCGGTGGTACCTATAACGCATCTGCCCGAGATTCTCACGCAGGACGAAACGAAACGCATCTGTCTAGAATTCCCACGCGCTATAAGACCTCCTCGAGGTTTTCGGGCGGTGAAAAATTTGTCATCATTATCAAAACTTCTTCGCGGATACGGATACGGTCAAAACCTTATCATTCGCTCAACGAGCTTGATAAAATACTGTCAAATATTGAACCTAAACTTTGAATCACAGTTTTTGTGACAATACTTTTGGACCCAATTATTATTAAATTAATTCGGAAATCGGTACAGCGTGACTCGACAAATACTCCATACTCCAAAAATCGTTTATATCTTATCAAAAGTTTATTCACACATCGAAAAATTGACTTTTTCAAAAATCACTTGTCGTAACGTTTCATCCGATTATGTGTCTCGACGTCTTATTTTCTTCGGAGAGGAATCCTTCATCGTGTGAATGAGGGAAATTGAACAAAAAGCCAGCCAGCCTTCGAACTTCCCGTTATTTATTTTGTTCTCAGCTATTTTGAAATTTGTAAATCTGACCTCAGATTCTTGATCAGCGGTTCAAAAAACCTTCGAGTACAAATTTTCGTAAGATTTCGAATGTTTTTAGTATTTTTTCCAGCAAATCGGACTCGCCATTTTGAATTTCGCTAATCTGACTTCAGATTCGTGATCAGTGACCCAAAAAACCTACGAGTACCAAGTTTCATCCAAATCCAAATGTTTTTAGTTTTTTTTGCAGCATATCGAATACGCCAAATGAAAATTTTGCAAAACTGACTTCAGATTCGTGATCAGCGATCGAAAAAACCATATGGTACCAAATTTAATTGAAATCCGTTGATTCGTTCTCAAGATATCGTCATTTTTGTTGCATTTTTTAGAATTTTGTTATTTGAATAGTTCAAAAAGTACTGATCCGATCGAAGCCAAAATCTAATCAGTTCTAAGTTAAGAAAAGCCCCGTCGATTGAGCTCAAGTTGGTCGAAATCCGACCACGCGTTCTCCAGATATCGCGCGGACAAAAATGTGGTCACGCACATACACACCCAGACGTCAAACTGAAATAGTCGGAGGTGATTCTTTGGACCTCGAAATTTAAAGATTTAGTGAAAACTCAACTTTTCATTTTCGGGTTGATCACAATAACTTCCTTTTTTCTCTGAAAACAGAGAAACGGGAAGTTAAAAAATTCGGACCAATTTATCAGCAAAAGAGTGACTAGTAGATTGTCGCTAAATTTCGATAACTGACCGTAACTTATCACAGGATTTTTTTTCTCAGTTTCCTTCATTCACATGATGAAGAATTGCTCTCGGAAGAATTTGCGATGTGGAGAGACATTATAATCGAATCAACCGTGTGACTGAAACCTTAAGACAAGTGATTTTTGCGAAAGTCAATTCTTCGATGTGTAATAAATTTTGGATAAGATATTAATGATTTTTAAAGTATGTCGAATTTGTACTGGTCCCTTTAAGTTTTGTCCAATTTTAATCTTTTTTTTTCTTTTTTTTTTTCTGTCTCAACGATTATTTTCGCCAAGTAGCGTTGTGGACTCTGTATACTTTTTATCTGAACCACTTTTTTTTAAACTCATATATACACGCAGACTGACACAATCTCACTGAGTGCTTCTTATAACTTGTTATTCATTCATTTTTATTTTTTTATTTTATTTTTTCATTCGTCCCAGTCAATAATAATAATAATATCTTATGATCGCAATTTTTCCGACTGCAGAAAGCCAATCGCACTTTGGTTTTTCAATTTTGGATCAATTTTCTATCGAGAACAAACAAAAAACAAAAAACAAAAAAACACTCGTCTTCAGACTAAGCTGGTTCAAATTGAAGAAATATGAGAATACCGTGAAGATGAATGACCAACGGATAGCCGGGACACAGTCGATGAGCAATTAACCTTGAAAGATGAGATACCGGATGTTTTCGAATCCTGTATGGACATTGCATGTATATGGGAGAGGAAGGAATTGCAAAATGACGATAAAGACATTCTTTTGATAAAAAAAAGGTCTCAACGAGCTGAATTATTAGCGATCTTCAGACCGACGATGGTCATATAATGACGGAGTAAAGAAAACGATTTTTTCTTCTTCTTCTGTAATTTTACGATCATTAAGATCGATCGTTAATGACGACATGTAAAAGTATCTGTGACGACTGGTTTTTATTTATTTATTTATTTATTTATTTATTTATTTAGCCAGTTGCCTTGTACCCACTCGGTTTTATCGATGACCGAGTGATCGTGGTTGTTACACAGTAATTATGCTAATTGGCGCGGTCTATAAAGAGGTTTTTTTTAAATACCTCTTCAGCTTCGTACTCACGACTACGTACAGAGTTTATCGCGTCATATGAGACCGTCGCGAATTACTTCCGGCGTATTTTTCAAACCTGTAAACTATAAATAGAAAATAAGAGAAGTCATTACGAGAGGTAAAAAACTTAGCAGGATAAAGTTCAGTGCTCGGAGTAGATACGCGAAGTATAGGTACCGCGATTTTTTTTCCTGGAGCTTCAAAAATCTGGCGGGAAAATAGTATTCGAATCTTCGAGGTTGAAAAAAAAAAAAAAATTAAATCTTAAACGATGATAACCTGAGATTGCACAAAAAATGTCAGGCAAACATGTATATTCAATGAATTGTGATTTTGAAAAAGTTCAAGATTAGAAGATTCTTGAAATTCAGCGGATTCAAAAATATTATTTGAATTTCGTGAATTAATTTCAGGAAACTTGATTAATGTCAAAAAAGACCGACTTGATATCACTGTCAAGATTTGACCGACACATTATTTTTTGTTCGGTGACTTCTTTTATTTCAAATTATTCTTTTTCATTTAACGTTATTTTTGTTATTTTCATAAATTTTTTTCCTAGTTTCAAATTAATTTTTCTATTTCTAATCAATTTTTTTCTCATTATTTCAACCAGTCATTTCCCCCTCGGTATTTGCAACCAGTCATTTCCCCCTCGGTATTTGCTTCAATTATAATGAAATCCTCTGAATCGAACTTGCAACTAATTGTAGAAACAGTTTAACGACCCATAACGATATCCGCAGACCGCCATCCATCTATCTATCTATCTATCTATTACACAGTGTGAAACTACAGTCTCTCTCTATATCCGTCTCTGATCCTTTCTCCGCTCTCATGGCACACACATATAAATATAACAAAATAAAAAAAAAAAAAAACGAAATGAACGCTGGCTACAGGATCATGACGGGGGACGGACCTCTTGCTACCGACTGTACCGGTCTAGGGTCACGCCGCGCGCGCGCTGGGCACGAGCAAGACGCGCGAGCACGCCAGCAATCCGCTTGGCGCGTACCGGGAGTCGCGGCAAATACCGATCACTCGCTCGCTTGCTCGCTCGCTCGCGTTTCTTGCAGTGTTTGTAGCGAGCGCGCGAGCGCTCTGAACCTCCCCTCTCTCTCCCCCCCCTGTGGGTGTGAGTGTGGTGATCAGGTACACAGAGACCGAGCGCCCACGGCGGTTGTGTCGCATGCAGGGGACGAACGACATGAGAGGCACGGAGCTTGACTACCACATCCTACCCACCTACTTCTTTCTCGCTCTTCGTTTTTTTTTTTTTTTTTGTATTGCCCTCATCGCGCGGTTCTCTCTCTCTCTCTCTCTAACGGCGTACGCGCCGCGCGCTCGCGCCCGCAAGTGCGATCGAGGCCGTGGGAACGGACGGCGCAAACAGCAAAGCTGGCGCTACCGAACGACCGACGTCAAGTCGCGAGCCACGCCGTGTGGCTGGCTCGTGGGCATCGAGAGAGAGAGACGGAGACTTGGAATAACCGATGTCAAGCCTGTATGGGAGGATTAGGGATGGGCGATTTTTGGAATCGATTGATCGATGGGATTGAAAATAAAAACGAAAAATCGATTATTCAGATTTTTTTTCAAATTTCTTAGCGATAAATTTAATTTAGCTGATCGCTGTTTTACCAGATTTGCATCGATTTTCACTGATTTTTTTCAAATTTTTTTCGCGAAGTAATCGAACGTCGATTATTCAGACTATCGATAAATCTTTCATTCATTGTTAGAATTATCGAAAAAATGTTGATAGTTAATTTTTTAAACTCATTTTTTTCAACTAATTTTCTTGAATATCACATCTATCTGATAAATATTGACTCGTGAATGAAAGGCTGAAGAAAAAATGAATAAATTACCGATAATATTATGATCAGCGGGGCAATATCTACTAGAATCAAGTTAATAATATCAATATTAGAATCGTATAATAGAATCTCGGTAAAATATCTATTTGATAATAGCATTCAGACGTAGGTATAATGAATTCGGATTTAGGTTTAGTCTTATCGGCATTGGAATGTTTGGTTCTTTGGTCGTTGTGCTTGTTCAGGTGTCACTGACGATTACTTTGATGGAGTGTCTGATACATTATTGGTCGATTATAAAAATGGTGAATTTTTTACTATACGCAATATGCAATATAGTGTTCGTGTGTGTACAGCCGAAGGCAAGAGGCCACCGACAAGATCCTAAGCCACTTAAGATCGATACTAATCCCTATGAGAACACTTTTGAATCTTGTGACATCCGTTTTCTGTCTCCTTATATCATTCGTCATCGATTAAAATCGCATGAAATCGCGCATAGTTGAAACGGTGCTGACAATGAGGCGGACTTTAAACTTAAAAATGAAGAATTTCAATTGTTATGCAAAATTATTATGTAACGTAACAAAATTTGGACATAACCAACATTAGTTAGATTCTGTTGCACTGACCAAAAGAACTAGGTACACAGGTTAACAAAAAAATGTTAGTTTCTATTTTAGAAAATTTATATACTAAAATAGAAACTAGAAAAAAAAACCATTATTTTTTGTTCATCTGTGTAATTAATTAACGATTATTTTTTCTATTCGAAACTAAAGTTATATTTACAATAAATGTTTGAAACAATTAATAGGTGATTTTTCTTCAAATTCGAAATATCGTTCTGGATGCTACAAAAACCAATTTTAACTAATGAAACTTTTTCTTTCCATTATTAGTTACGTAGAAGAAATCAAAATTTGACATCTAGAACCCAGACTCGAAATTTATGTTGTCATGTTTTTTTTTTTTTGGTTTTTCTAAAAATTCAGGACCCTGAATAAAATACAACCCATTCATTCTGCTTGCCTTATAATTTATTCGCAAACTCGTCTTTATCAAGGATCAAAATCTTGTTATCGAGTCTGGTGTCTGACTCAATCATTATAATATTGTCTGAGAACTTTGATACGTGCTCACTGGCCAGTCATTGTAATTAATTGTTAACAAGATATGTGAAAGCCTGACGTCGAAATCGAGTGGTTTATAATTATCAATTGACGAAGAGACGTTCGAGTCTACAAGTTGTTTTTCCTCCATCGTCATTATTATCTTGAGGATGAATTTTTTTCCGAACAATTTTTTCTTCTTCTTTATTTCTCTGTAATTATTAATCGTTTGATGTATTTGCTCTTGGTTTTGTATATCCGTAACATGATCTTGCGATCATTCTTACACGAGTAGCCACGTATCTACGGGTAGCACAAGTATGATTTGCATATAATTCTGCGTAACCGAGTATAATGCGTCATGTAAGTTTATTACTATATAACGTCAATCGTTTGTAATATTTTTTTCACCGTCTGACAATATAATCACAGTAATCAAGTTCGAGCCGCGATTCTGCCCGGAGGATATTTATGGATAATTATGGATCAACAAATTTCACGCTATTATTTATGACAAAAATTTCACAGAATTTCTTTTACTACTCGGATCACCATTATCGCGAAAAATTAACATATTCATTCACTCATGAATATACGAAAAACTCTATAAAACTATATAATTTTTTTGCATAACGTTTTATTTCGCAAGAATTTTTGTCATTCGACACAAAATATATGTAGCGAAAAATTGTTGGTTACGTAGGATTTTTTTTCATTAGGGGAAAAAATTTGTTTGTTTATCGATTATTTTATAGCTTCTAGCGGAACTTCCCTGTCGCAGGTGTGTACAGAGGGTTGCATATACCACAGGCTCTAGATTTCATCCCTCTGGTGGTAAAACCGTCAAACTTTTAAATCGCACACCTTTACTGTACCGTGACAAAATCGCAGAACGATCGATTATCGATCTACAAGCAGGAATGAAACAACGAAACAACTTTTTCATTTTCCATTCTTCTTCTTTTCTCTTCAAATTCAAATTCTGTATAAAAAATTCAACAAAGTAATAATCATAAGTAGAAAAGTATTCTCAAAAATAATTTTCTTTTACTATTGTTTCAAATAATTGGTCAGGCAAAAATTATAGTTTGGTCAGGAAAAGTCGGGGAAGTGTCCACAATTTTTTTATGGTGATGGTGGCCACTAGAAAGACTGATGTAACAATTGATGTGAACTTGTCAATAATAATTTGATTTGATCAATTTTCACTAATTGAGTTCAATAAAATCATTTTTTTTTTTTTTTTTTGAATGAATGAAGAATTTTTTCAATTTTGAAAGACTGATGTAACAATTGATGTGAACAATTAGTTTCAAAGTAGATGAACAGTTAGAGTTTCGAGTTAAACACATGTTGGTCGAATTTAACCCTATAGGTAAAATTCCCCCTAAAATATTCACCCCTGGAAGGGGTTTCGCTGTTATTTTATCATCGTGAGCCATTGTCAGGGCACATGTATGTACTACCTATCTTCTATTATTTGGCCAGTTGGGAATACTCCATGCACCTATTTTCCATTCTCTCATTCTATACTGCTACTACTTTTCTCCTTTTTTCTTTTTTTACTATCCCCGTTCAAAATCACGCGCATTCAGTTCTCGTTGATATTATTATACGACCACCCCTCGACACCGTGAGTAAAAACACATGTGTTCCATAACCACTCTTCGTCCCACATACAACGACCCATATGGACTCCACATGTTCGAAGGTCACAGACTACCGGAGGCTCCAACTTTCGCAGAAAACAACTTTTTTTTTCCTCTCTCTCTCTCTCTTATCTCGTTAATTAAGACAAAATTAGACTAAACATGCAGTTAATTCAATTATAGAATTTTCAAAATTTTAGAAACTAAATCCTCATAGGCTAAGAAATTTTGATCTTCTTTTCCCACGAGGAGTGAGACCATCAGGCTAATTAGTATTGTCTAAAGTTGTGCTTGCGGAGTGTGGAAACTCAGGTCAATAGGTTTGAGAGGGTATATTTTGGCGCCGAAATTCTTTTCAGACCCTTTTCTAGACCTTTTGGTAAATAAGGGGCTGAAAAAGATCTTCGAGATGGTTTTTTTTTTCCCATTCTCGACCGGTCCCACGGTCTGAAAGAGAACCTCAACGGTCGAACCCTCTTTGTAATCTAACACAGACTCCCTTCAGTTATGAAACTACTTAAGATTTTTCAATTGCAGGTGATTGTACATAAATTCCTCGTTTTGAAAAACTTACGAATTATATTAGATTCTAATTCTTTAATGTCTGAGTTATTGTCTAGTGGAGGAATCGCCGGGGTTTTTGGAAGAGTTTGAAAAAAAGTTGAAACAATGGGTGACATATATTTTGTTTTTTCATAATAATAATAATATTTATTTATCATAAATTGGAAGACAGTTGGATGTCGTGGTGATCAGGCAAGCATTGAGTCTAATGCAGCCTATTTAAAGCCAATATCACAATATTGTTATATCAATATTAATTCTTAATCCTAATTCAATATTCTAGGTACAAGTATCACAGGTGCGACCCAAAAATAGTTTAAAAAAAAAAAAACAAATTGTATCAAGTGTCATAAATCGCACAATAATAAATATAGAACAATAAATCCTATCTATATTCAGTGAGCGATATTCAAAAGTCTGAAATCTTTTTTTTGATCTAGAAAAGTTCTAGAAAGCTCAGTTATTTTATTTTTTTTCTTCGTTTGAGCAAATATCAAGATAGAATATTATTTATATACTTTTTTCGTTTAGTTTACTATACATTATTCATCACAGTTTGAATTAATAAATCCTTACGAACTATTCAGTTATGGCTAAATATAGTCTTTTTTTCTTCTCTCTTTCTCAATCTTCTTCCACCCTGGTGTGTACCTCTTTTTTAATCAATGTAGAGGCCAGGGTGTATGGGAACTGTCACCTTCATCAGCGACGTCTTCTTCTTCTCCTTCTTGTATCAACTGCGGATCAGTCGAATCCGTTGGAACAAATATCGAACCACTGGTCCTCTTCAAGCCACTTGCATCTCTGGCAGTTGATTCTGCGAGAATGCACGCTCCTTGTAGAAAAGGTCACTGTCAGCCATCGACATGGTGGTCCAGTAAAAATCGCCGGCGTGAGTGTGGGCGAAGTGTACAGGCACGTAACACTGTCCAGGAACAACTGGAACCACTGTCATCTGTCCGTCAAGGCAGACTGTGATGGCTGCACCCTCTTCGGCTTCCTGAAGATCGGCGAGCAGGCGCTGCTCCAGAGCCTCGTTAGCGTTGTTCTGGCTATCGACTTCCTCGGTGAAAATCTCAACCTGAGGCTCGGCTCTCTGCGTCTTCTTGTTCAGCTTGTTCTTCCCGGTCGATTTCTTGAGGAAACGGAACAGCGGCTTCAGGATCTTCCTGACCCTCTGGCTCGAGGTCCTCTTCTTGTTGGACAATTTAAGGTTGTACAAGTTGTCGTTCAACTCGTTCTCGCACTCGAACACGTGGCTTATGGTGGCGGCCATTTTATACACGATTTGTTTCTTTTTCGACACGAGGTTAATCAGATATTCGCAACACTGTAAGGTGGTTCGTTCGTTTTACGGAAACGTAGGTCAACGATACTTTATGGATTGTAGTATCGTTTGGAAAGCTAGTGAGCGAATGATGCTCTTTCCAACCACCCCGCGGCTTATATAGGGAGCTCTGACGTCACGGGGTAGCCGAGTGGGGGAGGCAGGTGCGCCTCGGCTGTGGGAACTCTGAGTGTTCCAAGCTTCCCAGGGTCCACGTCGACCATCTGCCGTCGTCCTCGGGGTCCCCCCACGTCCGTTCATAGTCCACCCTGTGGACCTTTGCGCGCCCACCCCCGTCCACCACCCCGTAGAGGTAAAATAGCTCAGAAGCCAAAGCCGCTAACGCTTCAAGTATAAGAGACGAGGATGGAGGATAGAAAACCGCTGGAACCACCCTCAAATGGGTTGTGGCAGGTCTAGACTCGTCTATTCCTGCAGAGACTCGCTCACGGTTCAGGGGGGAAGTGACATTTTTTCAGTAATTAGTGACGCGAGGGGGTCAGGGTCGGAGAGAGAAGGGGTTGAACGTCGCTGAGAGACGTCAAGTGCTCATTAACTCGATATCTTCCTTTTTCTATTCAGGTTCAGCCCCGATCATGCGGCGGTGGTCGAGCCCCCAGGGGTCGTAACTGATTTTCGACATATGTGTCCCCTCTTTGTAGTTACATTAACGCCCCCCCTCAGACTGGCTCACTTCTTCTTTCACGATGTGACGACTTTTGGATTATTTTTTTCAAATTTACCCCATGCGAAGTGACTGACGAATTTTTATTTTTCGAACAACCTGTTGGAGTCTCTCTTCGAATTCTTGATGTAGGGAAGAATGTATGAAATTGTTGGTTGAGATTTTGCGATGGCACTCGAGTCTGTAATCCCGAAAATGAATGCCGTGTATAACGGAGTCCTCAAATATTTACCTGGTGCAAATTTTTCAGAGGGCTGATGGAACAGGTATGGGTAGAGAGAACCTGTCGTTGGGTATACCTACCGTATGCTATTATACACGGGGGGTTTTTCAGAGGTTGAAAGTTTAGCTTTGGTTGGGGGGCTGATGCAGCTACTCTGCCCCCCCAGAACCAGGTAAATCACTGGAGGTATCCTACCACTCGGGCCGCAGGTACTTTAGTTCCGTCGTACAGTAGAAGCTAGGTGCATAAGTAACAGGTGAATTTGCATTTCCGTTATTACTTTGAACGGGAAATAAGAATCTTAACATATTCAAGAACAGGTACGAGAACTCGGATCGTAAATATTTTTTCTGTATAAACTCGGATTTCAAAAATGATTTACATATTTGAATTTGTTTAGGTGCAGGTATTTTGTATTCTACGTTCAGGCTAAATTCACTCCAATTTTTTTTTAACTAATTTATAAGTACAGTGTCGTATAAAAAATCAAAGTAGAACAATTTTATGGGATTTTTCTTTTTTTTCACTTCGTGAATATTTTTTGAAACTATAAACTCAAAGTTCAAAAGAAATTCACGTGATGTTGAGAACATAAGAATATTGGTTCAGGTGAATAAGAATCCAAAAATTGTTGTCCATATAGATTTACTTTTTTTTTTCGCTCGTCTTGATATTGAAAACATTTGTTCAGTTCAATTCACTCAAATTTTCATATTGATTTACAAATATATTGAAATTTATGGTTTTGAGTATGAAAAAAGTGTCAAAAATTGAAAAACCGTCGGGTTTGTCGTTTAGGTCTAAGAACAAAGCCGTTATACAAAATTGGGTCAGTACTGATTCGGTTTCGAAGAGCCTGTCCGATGTTCCATCGGACATATCGGATGTCTCGATCGGTAAAATTCGATCGAAACTCGAGTTGGATGTTTCAAGTTACCGAAGTTTGAGTCTGTTTAGCATGAAAATCGAATACACACAGTTTTTTTTTCCTTCATTCATCTACTCGATATTTGATCGTTAATTTTCTACGTTTCCCGCCACAAATTGATCACCGAGAGCAATGATCTCATTTGTACCATTCGCACGCTTCGCTCTTCTCGTAAACGTTGCTCCAATTACGATCGAGACAGGATTGAAAAAACCTGGCATGGTCATCGAGTGGCAAACCTCCGTATCAAGAATCTCGATAGTACTGAGAATGTGGAAAAATTGTCCCCTTCAGCATCGATTATTTTCAACGAATATAAATCCAGTACCTTTTTATCCTTTTTTATTTTACACTTGCCCAATATCACCTCGACTCCGTTTATAATACAGTCGCAAAATAAATTCCACTGAAACCGGTTTCTGTACTGAGAAAAAACTGCGAATCACATTTTTATCGAACGTCGGAAGCTTTTCGTGTCGGAAAAATCCGGATTCCCTCATTTTCGATGTTCTACTAGAACCAGGAGGTCCTCGTGGCTTTTTTCCCTTCCTTCAGTTCTTCATCCTCTTCTTCTTCTTCTTCTTCTTCTTCTTCTTCTTCTTCTTCTTCTTCTTCTTCTTCTTGGCCAGATAGAAGGCGACAGGTACCAGAATAAATCCGAAGTCCCCGGTGACGTCACGGGCAGGTGCAACCTGCAACTCAGAGTCAGGGCCTCATTCCTCTCTCTTTCTCTCTCGTTTTTATCTCCCTCACGTAATGACCCATCCAGAGATTGGGAGATAGCCTCTCTAACCGACTCACTCATCAACCCCGCAGGGTCTTTCGGGCCCCTTCGACCGCTTCACGTGCTGCGGCAACAGATTTTGTTACGCTACGTTAGGGTCATTAGATATTCTACGATGCTACGTGCGTTGGAGATAAAAATTCTAATCGTTAAATCGAGCCTCCCCCCTCCCTCCCCCTTCACTTCAATGATCCGGTTCGTGTTTTACCTCATTATGAGTCTAACCATTTTTCCAATATTTCGTCTTGTATGAAAATATCGGTGGTCAATTTCTACCAGGGTGTTTATTACGTCACTCGTCGTCTTGGGATGAAACCGAGGGGTTAACCACTCGTCCGTCGACCGTACATCTGACTTTAAGATTTCAAGACTTCATGAAGTCAGCTGACTTCAACTGACTTCAACTGACTTCAACTGACTTCAACTGACTTCAACTGACTTCAACTGACTTTCAGCTGACTCCTGCTGCTTACTGACTCGTGACTTCAGCTGACTTCAGCTGACTTTGAGTGACTTCAGCTGACTTCAACTGACTCACTGACTTCAGCTGACTTCAACTGACTTTAACTGATTTCAACTGACTTCAGCTGACTTCAAGTGACTTCAAGTAACTTCAACTGACTTTAACTGACTTTCAGCCGACTTCAACTGACTTCGAGTGACTTCAGCTGACTTCGAGTGACTTCAACTGACTTCAGCTGACTTCAACTGACTCACTGACTTCAACTGACTTCAACTGACTTTTCGGCAAGGTGTACACCTGACTTCAAGAGTGGTTAACCCCTCGGATGAAACTGAAGCTAGCAGCTATAAGTAAAAACGTTTTTGTGAAATATTATGAAAAATGAATACTTTTTAACCGTTTATAAAAATTATAGACCGAAATCTGTGTAAGGAGAAGCTTGAAATGTTTTGCTACTAGCTTCAGCTTTATCGTCTTGGGTGGTTATCGTGATTTCTGATGGATTAGGATAAGGTGCGGAGTTTCTGCGATACGAAAGAAAACACAAAAATAATGAATTAAAAAATTTAATGCACTTCCTTCAACGCATATATCATCAGAATAAAATTAAGATCAATGTGTGTACGAGTGCAGAGAAGCCCCGGGGGCTAAAAATAGAATCTTGACTACCGTATTCTCAAGATTTTTTTCTTTTTTTTTTCTCTTTAACACACGGGGGTCATGTAATCGTTTCGGAGCAGGTAGGCCCCCAGTTACCAGTTTCGGATAAAGATCTTGGTAATTTGAATTTAATCTTTTTTTTTTTAACCCTCGCTCTCTCTGGCCACTTGCTTCTCGTTTTTTTTTCTCAATCCCTCCGGATAATTTTTTTTCCCTTCGTTTCGATACCCCTTCACATCGCTCTTATACGAAAGGGGTGAATTTATCGCCAGACAGCGAGCTATTGGATACTTATTCACTCTTTTTTTCTTTTCTTTTACGCTTATTAAATATTTTATAGTCTACCTATACTCCGTAACCGCATGCATGGATAAAAATCTCTTTCTCACAAAGTTTATCACACCGCTCGACGATCGACTCTTGAGGTTTTAGTTATCGACCGTAGACCCTTAGGGCGATTGGAAATTATTGGTCGAGAAATTACTTCACCTCATTACGTATACGCTACCACACTCCGGATTCTTTGAATGTTGATACCCACTTCTTCGAAAAAATTATCTTCTAAATATGATCTCTTTTCATTTTTTGCTTTCAGGTGAGTGTCTTCGATAGAGACGATAAGTCTACCCCCCCCCCCCACATCACTCACCAAGGTAAGAACAATATTTTATTTTCAATATAATCGCAATATTTCAGTGCATGTGTGTAAAAAAAAAAAAGAAGACAAAAAAGAAGACACTCACACAGATTCTCTACACGTGTAGGTATATAAATTATAATTAGAGGAACTTTGCCTTTTTTGTTTTATGTAACAAAAAAAAAAAAAAAAGAAAAAGTTCTTCAGCCCTTATACTTTATGTATGGAAACTGTAGAATGCGGCTTTTTCCGGTTTTCTAGTATAATTCATTTTTTTTTTTTTTTTTTTTTTCGAGAGGTGGAACTTGTTATACACTGGCATATACATATAGTTATGAAAACCGAAGGGTAAAAAAAAGGGAGATTTTCGGGGTGGCATCGACACGGGAATCCTTTGAATCATGACAACCGGTACGGAGGATGAGGATTATATCGTAAAAGGTCGTCTCTCCCACACAGACTCGTTTCATTTGAAAAGAAATATTGAAAGGCGGACCCACCCGGACAGGGACAATTCGCGTTGATCCTCATTGTGAAGGAAGAGAGCTGAGGCAGAGTGGAGTAGAAGTGTCCACCGGAGCAGAAAGGGATGCAATACATATTATTCAAAATCACGAAAATCTCGCGCGGAATTCTTTTTTCCGACAAAATTCTGACCCATTAAAACGCCTAGATGCATATCTTACCCCATCCATCCAGGGGGGTTCGTTCTTTTTTTATTTTCTCTATTCACTCCGTTCGTCCACAGTATAACAACCTTTTTTCAAACGGGGGTAGGAATTTTTCAGGTGAGTCCCGAGGCTACCCCCCTCATTTTTGAAAAGGGTCAAGGCCCCACAATGCGATGGAGGCTTCCTTTATAATATTCTACCCCATTTATCCCCAACCCCAAAGTGTGTTCGGCTCTATGGCGGTAAGGCTCAGAGTGCAATCGAAAAGAAACTCAATATTCCGAATTCGTATTCAATCGGATTCCGCCAAATTCGATTCGGTCGTGGAAAGTTGCGATATTCAAAACCTGATGTCCAAAGTTTTGTGAATGTGGTGAAAAAAAATTTGAAGAAAACATGTTTTTCAAAAAGCAGCTGCCTCAGCTCGAGCTGATGGAGAAGAAAATCTTTACAGAATTTTTCTGTCAGGATGTGTGATTATGCTTCTTTGTTTTATGACTCTCACGTGCACTTGCCGCAGAACACGGTAGGTATTTTACCCCCCGAATCGGTTCCTTTTTGTCATCCGATTTACCCCTTTGGGGTTTCGGAGGCAGTGTTAAACCCTTTCACAGGTGAGTCTAGCCCCGCTAAATCCTTTGACTATTGTCACGGCTTTTCCGCTAACCCTTTTTCTCTCCTTTTCCGCCCTTGGATGCATCGTGGGTTGGAAAAAGGGTCACGAGATCAAACGAGATCAAAGAACATTACGTTTGTTCGGGGCCGAGTGCGGATAGTCCCCTAATTACCGGAGACGGTCCATCAGAATCCTAACACACAGCGGATCGGGTAAATCAACTTCCTAATTCAATTTGAATTATAAACTCGACGAGGGTTAGAATTACCTCTGCCACTTCCTTTTTGGTTACGATTGTCTCGAGACAGGGGAAATAATTCAAGATTTGATTGGTTTATTGTTTCCTTTGTAGGGAAATAATTCAAATTATTTCAACCTATTTTTTTTTTTACACGTCGATATATAATTTTTTTTTCTCATTATTTCATTTATTTTTTCTGTTATTCCTTATTGTTTCATGTATTTCTCATCATTTTAGTTACCTCTCATTATTTAAGTCATTCTCTCGGTTACTTTTTCAATATTTCCCGAGCTATTGTTTTCGTTACATTTGCAGCATTGTCAAGGCTAAGTAATTTTTCAAGTGCAGTACCCTGATTTAATGAATTGTAGCTAATATCGTGCAAAACAATCTTAATTTCGAACGCTCATCAACAACTGCGAGGTAAGCCGCTTTCTTTTTACCTCCGGCGAGTCCTTGCAGGTTGAAACGTGCAGGAGGTGCAGATGCATCTCGAGAGATGCAGGTCGAGGATACAAAAGTCGAACAAGTTCAGACGCGTTTTTCGCAGGTCTTTTGCCTCTCAACTACCTGACGTAACATAAAATATCTGAGGACAAAAGTGGACTACGACTATCCCACGTTACACTTTTCAAATAGGCGTCATACAAAAATGGCTCATTGTCGAGGAGCTCAAGAAGAGCAAGTCTAGTCCTGCACAAGATCCTCAGGAGCTCGTGAAAATCGCGACAAGAAAAGTGACACAAGTTAAATAATTGGTTATCAAGCATCGAAGTCACCCACCGTCTGATGAAGATCGATCGATCCTCAGGTAGGTATACATTTTGATATCTATTTGACACTCTGTGGCCTCTGTAGAGATCGAATGATCCGACTAATAGACCGATAGTTTGTCTAGCCAGGACTTACGGCGGGTAAGCCCAATGTAAATTTGTAGATCCTAGTATCAAGCACTCGATCTGAGTGGATGAAGGTCTAATATCAAATATTGAGCAAGTGGTCGGCACACATCGTCGCATATCGGAGTGATGAAAAATCGTTTCAACAAACTTTTTTCGAGTTCTGAACAAGCTGAGACCGTTTCTATTTCCTCTTTACGGTTATCCGCGTCTGAATAGCGACGAATTTTAGAAAAGGATCGACCCTGTGTGGAACGGGCATTATGTGCCTAAGTAAACATTAAAAATCTCCTCAAACGATATTTTCTACACCCTATTGACGTTGGTTCGTTGGTTCTGCAGCTAACCAAACATTGCGATACTTTTGAATATCTCTGGACCATGCATAGTTTCATCCGGTAAGAGATTTGTTAGATTTTAACAATAAGAGATCGGGAAAAGACCCTCGCAAGACCCTAAATATTTTTTTCTCCCGCTTTTCTTTTTTTCCCGTTTTTATTCTCAAAAGGATTATGGTTATAAATGATATACCGCAGGCTCTAACCTCCTGGGTAACTTCTTAACGGTGAGCATATCGGTGACCGGTAGCCGGCTACGAACGATTTCTATCGGTGGATTAGCCCACCGTGTCATCGCTGTATCCTGTTTAGAATTTAAATGGATTCTTCTGCCCGGGAGGCTGTTCTTTATCTCACTTTTGGAAGGACTGACAGAGACTTGCGAGCAAAGCGGAAACGAGCGAGAAAAGTTCCATTTATCAAACTAAACAACTGACAATGAGAGGTTCATGTCAGTGTTCAACTAATTGCGTTGAAATTTTGAAAGTTTATGGATGAAAAAAAGTTCGCAGTACACATTAGCCTAATTTTTTATATTTTTTCTTCTGTTTTGGATTACATGTACATTTTGGTGCACTGTAATAAGGAGAGTCCTTCATCTTTCCTTCGAAAAGGATACTCATTTCATGTTTTGGCTGAGCATAATTGATCATCTTGAGAATCTGTGCAGCCCATGAATTTATACTGCAAACGAAATTCAAAATTTAATAAATAACGGTTGGAATTGACTCAATATAGTTATAAGATTTGCCACCGAAAGCTTCATCATGTGAAACTTCGATCTCGAATGACAGACCACGTCGTTACGTTTCTACCAATGATATGGTGGCAAATATTGACGATGTTGAGTAAACTACAAATTTTGAGTTCATTCTCCATGATTTTCTGTAGTAATTCAAATATGGTCCACGGTTTCTGAAAATGGTCCAACCATGCTTGACCTAAAAGTGAAATGAATATTGTTTTATGTGGCAAATAAGCTTCTTCAGCACCCATGATTTTCTAATTCTTATTTCCAACCGGTGGGCATTGATCTATTTTTACTATGTATTTAAGCATGGTGACATGTTCTTTCAGCATCGGAAGGCTTCATGGATGTTTTTGTACCTTTTTTTCTAATCAGAGTTTCAATTTTCTATTCTGTCATCTTCAAGTTATTATAATAATTCATCCACATAGCGTATAATAAAGAAATGACCCAAAATTTAACGTTTTTTTTTATCTTAGGTATCATAAAATTCGCGACCCTAGTATTTATTTGCCTCACGGATCAGTTTGTGACGAACTGGAGTTCTATGAAATAACTTTGAAACACAAATTGAAATTTAGTAGATCCAACTAAAAAACTGATGTAAGAATACATCATTATGATAAGATTGTACAAAACTGTGATGAAAATATTTTCAAAAAATCTTATTTAACTTCGAAGACGAGAATTTTGGTCAAATCTGAATGATCTGTAGACCGAATGAATACTCAATACTAAGGTGACGGATTACTTTCAATATTGTAGTATCGGAAAAATTGAAGAAACTGTTTAGAATCCAATCCCAAATTCACCAAGTGGTCGAAATCTATGTCCATGCATAATTGTCATCAACAAATTTTGTATGACATTGCTGGGAACTTCTGGAACCAATTGATTGATTTTTTGGAGAACAAATCACAGATTATCTTAGTATCATTAGGAATTTCAACCTCAAGATTCCAAGTTATGTGTATTTTGTGGAAATTAGGAAATTGCTATCGACACGCCAAATCAAGACACTTGGCTTCGACTCCTTTTATCCCAGTAAAAAAACGTGGCACAGCAGTCGAACCTTGTTAGAAATGAGGAACAGAACAAGCTTGAACTTTTTTCCCGTCCCAACGCTTTACCGTTTTTATTCACTGAGATACAGAACATGAAACCCAAGTGTCTCGATTTTACGTCCTGCTAGTAGAAACGTGATGGTACATTTATCTTCGATTTATTTATAACAGTTCTTGTATTTTTCGCAATAAAAATGAGTTTGGATTTTGAGGTTAGAACCGTTAATGACGTCAATGATCCAATTGCGTAAGAAAAATCTCGACAAGTGCAAATGGAAGAAAGATTTGATCATTTTACTAATCTTGAACAAAATCGATAATCCTTTATCAATCTTGTCTCGTTTTAATCTCATTCTGGCTTAAAATGACGAATTCTATATAGTTCCCTTTTTTTCTGCGTGAAGAACTTGAATTCGTACCGCCTAGTCTTCCGGATGATCTCGATTTTGATTTGAGTGCGTTATTTCGGGGCAACGAAACGCCCGGTACCGCCTGTGTACCGCCTGCTTTGATCTTCAGGAAGCCATCGGTATCCGGAAATTTTTCTATCGCTCTAAGAAGAGAAAAAAAAAAATAATTGCCGGTTTCTGCCCGCCGTAATATCACCAACAATGCAATTGTTGCATCGCGAACGCAACGATTCATCGGTAGGGGTCGTACAGCCCCTATAATACCGACAATGCCGACGGATCGGATTTTCCGACTGTATATTATACACATAGGTGTACAAAAATCTCTCGTTTCTTACTTTTCTCATTCTTTTTCAACGTTTTTTTTCTTCTTCTTCTTCTTCTTCGTCTACTCCTATTGCCTACGAGCAGCTCTTTGACGGTTCGGGAGTTGTGGGCGGAGCGGTAAACCCATAGAATCACCGAATGGATCGGCACTCCGTCTTCTAAGGGCCTGATCCTCGGGTCTAACCAAGAATTGATACACGTGCAACGGGATGAGTCAGAGCCCTCGGGACTTGGGGGCATGCAGGGCCCAGATTACTTCACGTAGATAAAGACTCGGCCCTTCCAGGGACGTACCTACTAGAACACGATTTTAATATGCTATAGCTCAATAGGTCAACAGCACTTGAAACAGTCTTGTGTTCATTCCATGTTCACATCAACATCCGTTGATTACTTGAAACAGCAAATATCGAGGGTCCAAATGATCACGAACATTTATTACTCAGATTACTTCACGTTTCCAGGGACGCAGCTACTAGAACACAATTTTCATATGCTGGCTCAGTAGGTCAACAGCACGTGGAACAATTTTGTGGCCATTTCATGTTCATATCAACATCCGTTCATTATTTGAAACAGTAAATCTCGAAGTTGCAAATGATCACGATATATTTATTACTAGACAAAGACTCGGCCCTTCCAGGGACGCAGCTACTAGACCACAATTTTCATATGGTGGCTCAATAGGTTAACAGCACTTGAAACAATCTTGTGTTCATTCCATGTTCATATCGACATCCGTTGATTACTTAAAACAGCAAATATCGAGGGTACAAATGATCACGAACATTTATTACCCAGATTACTTCACGTTTCCAGGAACGCAGCTACTAGAACACAATTTTCATATGCTGGCTCAATAGGTCAACAGCACGTGGAACAATTTTGTGGTCATTTCATGTTCATATCAACATCCGGTCATTATTTGAAACAGCAAATCTCGAAGTTGCAAATGATCACGAATATTTGTTACTAGATAAAGACTCGGCCCTTCCAGGGACGCAGCTACTAGACCACAATTTTCATATGCTGACTCAATAGGTGAACAGCACTTGAAACCATCTTGTGTTCATTCCGTGTTCATATCAACATCCGTTGAATCCGTGCAATAGCAAATCTCTGTGTTGTGAATAAACACGAACATATCGACTGTGTTGAACTCATTTTTGTTCTCCACTTTGACATTCGAGTTGACATTCCTCGCCGAAAATAAGACCGAACGAAACTTTTCGTAGTTTGATGATATGAATTCTCGTTTTTTCTTCGGAGGTTTCAAGTGGTTCAGAGATTTTGTGAGTATTTCTTTTGAAAAACTATATCAATTTTTTTCTAATTTGTGTAATGCTGCGTCCCTGGGCGCGTCATCTACCTCATCTATGGTTGCTTGTATTCCCCGAGACCCGGGGAGAGCGGAGATGCCTCGTTTCTTTGTTTTTTTTTTTCTTCTTCTGGTTTTCTGTCCCCCTAGACCCCCGATACCCATTAGAACACGTGCAACCAGCAACTACCTACGAATGCTATGCACCTCCAGTTCTCCGACCACAACAAGTGCCCCATCAACGCCGTAGGACCCTGAACGTAAAAAACAAACGAAAAAAAAAACAAAAAAAGAGGGAACGAAATCTAAATTATCTACCTACCGTTCGGAACTGAGGGTCTCTTCCATACGGAATTAAGATTGACGTAACGTAACGTGGAAAGTACATCGCGTGATCTTGAAGAGCGTCGTTTGCTTTGAACATGACATCAAGTGGCAGGACAAAACGTGATGGCAGAAATTGGCGGTGCCAATTCACTTTGAGTGGACCGAGATCACGTGATCATTGCCTGTATTCAGGGTGGTCGTGTCGCGGAAGCACCCTGATTTTCGTTTCGTGTGTTGCAGCAGTGCGTATCGTCACAAGTGGAGAGTGCCGAAGAATTCGGTAATTGTTTCCGTCTTGTCTCGAACATCTTGAACACATTGGGACCTCCTTTCAGGCAAGTCTGTGGTTGCATGAATTTGGGATTTGAGAGAGGGTTGTGTTTGCTTGTTTTTTTCATCTTTGAAGTCACGGATTCTGTTCATGCATGCATTTTTGATGGAGTAGGTCATGAATTATGCACATCGTGTTCAGAATTTGGTTCGAAAACATCGTCCTTCAGAATTTGGATCAGCAGGAAATACCGAGATATGATCATGTCGAACTTAATTCTTAACTACAACGTTGTCATTCTTACTACTCACTACATACTTTCTGAATTTCTAGTCTTTGACGTATTTTTCTGAAATTGTTTTCATTAAAAAAAACCATCGATTTAGTTGAGGGTTGGCATTTTTTCGTTTCAAGGTATTCATATGTCATTCAATAAATTCTGTAACTTCAGAAACTGAACAGGCTTCAGTCAGAAACATTTTGGATATGGAAATACAGCTTTTGTGCTATGAGAAAAAAATTATTTCATGTGCTACTAGCAGCTACCCTTGTGTAAGCGAATTTTGATAAGAACAAATAAATATCTTGAAACGGAAAAAATACCAACCCTCATGATTATAAAATGATTACTCTGTAGTAGTTTCCCCTTTATGCGTGAGATTCTCAATCACATATTGAATTGAACCATTTTTTTTTTTTTTTGCTTATTTTTTGTAAGTCACATTTTAACTATTTTGCGCACCTTTTAGGCGGTTTGGAAACAATTTGGGTTGGTAATCCTGACTGGGTTCCGTTGCCTTAATATATATAAGAATCGTCGTAATCACTGTCTCGAATTAGAGAAACTATTGATACCACATTGGGATCGAAGCCAAAGGCGTGGCCAAAGCGAGAGCCTACTCAGAGCCGCCAACCTTGTTTGCTATTTCGATCAAAAAAATAGGTTTCAGGATTGTTTATTGAGGTATAAAATGTGAATTATGGTATTTTCTCTCAAGAATTATTGAGCGAAATGAAACTAACCCGTTCCTCGGAGTTTTCGACTCTTAGCTAATACACTTTTGCAATATTTTAGCACCAGATGTCAGGGTTACACAATTTTATTCCCAACTACATAAAATCCGGACTGGCTAATTTATATCATCTCAAAAGTGGAACATTTCGCAGGTAGTATATGGACTTTTATAAACGAGACTGCACTACTTTGATGTGAAAGATACTCAATCCTGTTTTCAGTATCTGGAAACGGTTCTCCTAGCGAAATTTAATTGACGATATAGGATCAATTGATTCATGATCAAATCTGTGATTGAATCGTTACAATCTCATTCACTAATTGATATGAAAGGTGATCTAGAATTTGTGATGAGTCTTTTGCAGGGTGAATCCTTATCAAAACTGAAGTCACAAATTCCTAATACATTTTTTTGAGTCAATTTTTATTCCTCAAGTTTTGATTTCTGTCTTATCATGGACGAAATTTTGTTAGCCCCCTTCGGATAATGTTTTCAAATTCAATAATGAAGAATCCAAAATTACAACAATGTATGAACTAATATTGCATTGAATTTCTTCAATTATTGAAGAAAAATAGATATTTATGTGGCATGCGCCGAAAGTAGCTGTTTATTCGGCAAGGTTATGTTTTTCGTACGAGCCGTTGGTTTTACCTGGCGAGCCGAAGGCGAGCCTTGTAAAGCAACGGCGAGTACTAAAAACATAACCTTGCTGAACAGTTACTTTCTGCGCGCGCCCCATACAATATTTTTTACGGAAAAGGCATTAATAGTCACTTTGACGCCAGTTGAGTTCCGCACGAACTGCGTATAGGAGCTGCTGTAAAAGGTAGTAGAGAGGGGGTAACCTGCGGTATAAAGACTTTATTCCGCAACTTTGACATGCGCACTTCGAACTGCGCATCAAAGTTGCGGAATAAAGACTTTATACCGCAACTTTGAACTTAGCGGTATAAAGTGCCACTTGCCGGAAGGAAAACAGGCGTCAAAAAGTTACTTTTTAATGCCTGTGCCGTAAAAAAATCTTTTTCCCAAAAAATTGTGCCTATTGAGTAACTTTTGACCAAAATCTCGTAGGCATTGATTTCTATTTTCTAATTTCCACGAACGAGGTACAAAAATCTATGAGATAAATAATCTAAAATGAAGAAAAGATCGCGTGAGTCTGTTTAATTTCACATTTTAATTTTCTCCTCAATTAAAATTTGTGTATAGCGTTTCTCCTGTCCGTAAAATATAAAAACTCAGGGAAAAAAAGATAAAACGAGTAAAAGAAACAGAGAATGAAGGAAAAAAAATACTGAACGTGATTATAAGGTGATTTCGAAGCATCTCCGTAAATTGGTTTCCATTTTTCTCTCTCTTCTCTTTCTTCCATTTGATTTCCACGTGGCTCCCGTGTTTCCTGTTCGTTCATAGCCTGCTATTTAGCTCGGCTTTATTTCGAAGTAGTTTCCGATTTTTAGGACTTCAACACCGTTTTTTTACGTCTTATGCCGCTCATTTCCCGCTATTAGGGAATAGAATCGTGTTCCACGAGAAAATAAAAACTAACGGGTTTATGAGTGACCGAAATCGCCTTCTGAGTTTTTTTTTTGTAATTTTTTGCCGGTTTCAAATGGTATTTCTGTGGTGCTCCAGATTGCCTCTAATCGTTTAAAAATGAATTTCGTATTTCTTAGACCCGTCACGGACCGAACATTCGATTCACTTCTCATTTGTTTTTACCATGAATTTCTACGAAAATTGCCTGCGTTTATTTTATACCCATTACAGGCAGTCCTAAATCCTTGATTATCCAAACTTTTTACTGCTATTGCCACAGACAAGGTGCTTCGGACCTTTTTATGCTTCACCCACCGCTTCACCTTCACATAGGCCATTATAGGCGGATATAACCACGAACTGAAGATTTTGGGTGGGCTATTTCACGCAGGAATGATCACTCCTCCTACCCTATACAGTGAACACTAATTCATTTTAACTTCTTCTGGATACCCACCTAGCACGTAAAAATTCTTAAAACGATGTTACGTAATTTTCTTGACAAGAAATTTCGTCATAGAAAAATTGCGTTCAATTGGGAACGAATTTAATGTTCACTAAATTTAATTCTATGTTACAATTGTTCATGTTATCCGTTGCAGGGGACTATTGCCAATTGTGTAATAATCGTGCGAATTTACAAATGAATTGATCAAAATTTTTGTATATAATACACATGGTGGCAAATAACTCAATTCGGACTTGACAGTAGATCAATTTTTTAATTCAAATTAATTTGCAATCTATGTAATTGAATTCACTATAATTCGCATTGATCCAAATTTATTTATTCTAGTTCCATTAATTTCATTTCATTTTCATGTTATTCATTTAATTCGTGTTAATTCGTATTAATTTTGATTGATTTGTCTCGATTCACGGATAGTCAGAGAATTTTCTATTTCCGGGAAAAGTTAGAGAAAAATTAGGGAATTCCCCTAATCCACGTAGAATTTTTTCTCGTACTTTTTTGTGATAAATATTTTAATGATAGATGGTAATATCGAATATCTTGTATCCTAGCGTCGACTTGAATTCTATAATTTCAAAAACACAATCCTAACATAATATGCAGAATCACACTTGTTAAAATCTGGGATGACAATTTCTTGCTTTTCAGTTTTCATGCACTGCAACAACTCGACATCATCTGGATTTTTTCGGAAAAAGAGATGGGAATAATTAATTTTTTGCAGGAAATTTCAGGGAATTTCATTTCAGTGAAATTGTCGCCACCATAAACGGTTACAACTGTCTTAACTTTCTGCTGTTCTCTCAACTCAATTCCATCGATTAACCAGATTTTTTCAGTTTTTGCCTGTTTACTGCTCGTATTATTCAACTGAACGATGAATCCGGGTCAAATTGACCCAGTGTCATTATTACGAGTTCAGAACCAGGCACAGAGAAAACCGGGAAAAGTCAGGGAAATTCATAGAACAGGGGAAAAGTAAGTTAAAAGTCAACGAATCTCGAAATTAGGACTGGAATTTATCACTTGAGAACGATTAAGCAAATTTTTTTTCTAAAATATGCTGCACATTTCGGGTGCATCGATGATGATTCAAAAATGGATTTACTTTCCTTGAAGAACATTCAATGTTTCGTTTGGCAACTTTGTCAGTCTTCATGGGTCAACGAGGTGCTTTTAGCCATTGGAAATTAACTGAAAATAGTATATTGTGCAACGAGTGGGCGAAAATGACGATTCTGAGTAGAAGGCGAGTTCGGATATCACACGTACTCAGAATCGTCATTGCCCGCGAGATGCAAATAATATTTTTCCCAATAAATATGTAAAATTAGGCGATTTTAGCCGTTTGCTGAAAATGAACCAAACTAGCAAACCATTTCTCCACTAGTGAAGAAATGAGACCATTCCTCAACTAGTGAAGAAATGGTTTGCGTGTGTTGTGTTCACCAGTGGGCAGGACTAGTTTTTGTTCGCTAGTGGAAAAATAATTCTCTATTTCCCAATTCATTGAGAAACAGCGTCTTTTGTTCATTTTCAGCAGACGGCCAAAACCGCCTATTTTTACATATGCGTTGGGAAAAATCTTATTCAGCGACTGGAAAACCCGGAAAAATCAGGGAATCTTGTGCCCCAAAAAACGTACTTTTCTAAAAACTCGACTTTTCATTTTCGGGATAATTACAATAACTTCCAATTTTCTCTGGAAACAGAGAAACGAGAAGTTGAAAATTATAGATACGTGAAGTATTTTCCGCTCTTCAACTTCTCCGACTCTAAGAGTCCGTTCGAATTGTCGGCACTGAGGAATTGGGCGTTATAAATAATGCTCAACCGTACAATGCTTCCCACTATATACGTACTCCGTAGAATACAATGAAAATGGGAAGTCTCCGGGAGTAAAAGCGCGCGACCTGTCGTCACGGAATATTAGAACGCAGTTTTTGAAAAGAGTCAAAGACTACGCCGCCCTCTGAAAGTTACGAACAAGAAAAGGCAGGCTTGGAAAAATTGGCGTGTCGGTACGGGGAGTCATATAGAATACCATAATGGATCCTTATTCTCATTCTTGAACCCAGCACTGATTCCGTGCGGCTGCGGAAAACCCTGCGAGGTTTGGTCCTGACGCGTCGGCCACCCAGCCTAAACGGCGTAACGATACCCGAAGAAATTGGCGTGACCGTGTGTCTTTGGAGGAATTTTATCGCGAGATTTTCAATAGGGATTTTTGGAACACCTTGACGACGGGCACAATGCGTTCCGCGAGCTGACGCGACACCTTTTCACTTATTCTTCTCATTGCACCGTTTTTCGTCCTCATTCGTTGCTGTCCGTTGTGGCAAAGAGGTGGATCGAATCGGCGACAATGAAAGACACGTTCGGGCACGTTGAGAACTGTGAAACTTCTCCGTGATGGAAATTGGCGCGAAAATTGTGTGGCTAACCGTTGAAAAATCCGTGGTGAATTATTTCGATCTAGAACGAAGTCCGCGTAATTTTTGATTCCGAACTCGAGTCCTGGACGAAATTGGGGACCAATTCGACGCTTGCTTGAAACTAATTTGTTTCGCTTCTTGGCAAAACTTTTGACAACTTGAGATTTTTATGGCCCATCAAGATGAATATACGAGCTCGACGACTCAGGTAATGAATTTCACCCTACAGATCTCGATTCACCAGTTGGATATTTTGGGATACAATTTTTAACTACATGTTTCTTTGTTTTAGCAAAAAAGAGAAAATTATTGTGATTACCTCGAAATTGAAAAGTTGAGTTTTTACTGGATCTTCACGTTTTGAGGTCCAGAGAATCACCTACGACTATTTTGAGTTGATGAACGAGTTCGCGAATTTGGGTCAAATTGGGTTTAGCTTTTATCGGTTCAGTGACTTCCGAATTATTTGATAACAAAATCCTAACCGATACAATAAAAATGACGATATTTTGACAACAGATCAACGAATTTCTATGAAATTTTGTATTACTTGTTTTCTTTTTTTTTGATCACTTACAACGAATCTGAAGTCAAATTTGTGAAATTTGACGTGGCGAATCCAATTTTCTGAGAAAAACACTAAAAACATTCGAGATCTCACAAAAATTGGTACTCGAAGGTTTTTCGAACCACTGATAATTCGAAAAAGCTGAAAACGAAATAAATAAAGCAAAGTTCAAAGGCTAGCTCATAGTCAGCCCAGTCCCCCCTGTTTTTATTTTATTATTTATATGATAATGAAGGAAAATCAGCCAAAATGAACGTTTGAACGACGAATTCTTTTTATTTTCAGTGCTTCTGATAACAGATATCTGGCCTTGACGCCTTCCTAATACAATCCTTACGTTAATCTTTGTTACATTCCGGATCAATCATTGCCTATGACAATTTAAATAATCATCAAAAGAACTATTTTATCTAGAATTTTAAGAGTGCTAATACAAAGCTCACGACAGAGAGACAGAAACAAACTGACAGACAGTATAATTTTTCATATCATATTCATATAATTGAAAATCCGCTAAAATTATATAATTTTATCACTTTTTCACGGACCTCAGATTCATTATTTCGAATTGTGCCTTGCCAAACATCCCTAAATTTTGTGCTTACTTTGGATCCGTCCCATTGAATTGAAAAGGAAATTATGTTGTGTAACATGAATTGACACAAGCTTGGAGAGTTTTTTTTTTTTCTTATATCCTTTTCCTTGATCCAGTTTAGCGGGAGTAAGGATCTTCCGTGCATGCGGGCCTTTTTTCCACCGCAGACAATACGATTGTGTTCGTCTGCTTGGGCATGGCTATGGGCATGCTTTGCCTCGTTAAATTTCTCCAGTAATGCGTGAACGATATTTGCACGAATAATATAATACACACGTCTCCAGATCCTTTGCTTATAAAACTTTGTGTTAAGACCTCGAAGCTTAAGGACCGTAGAAATCTCTGACCTCTGTTACCTCACCCTTACCATTACCCAACTCTCTGTTCCTCTCTTTCTAGACCTCAATCTTAAACGATATGGATCAACCCAGAGACTCGTGAAAAAAGCTGAAAATGCCAACGGATTATCTTCCGGGTGTTAAAACGTTACGCATCGACGAGTACGATCTTCTTGTCGATCGAGAGATGAATACCAGTTATATTATACTTTGGACAATATACACACGATCACGCGGTACGTGCTCAGAATCGAGGAACCCCAAAGACTTCTGATCCTTCTGTATGACCTACCTTTTCCATCTCTTTGTCGTCTTTATTTTCCTAGTTCAACCTAACCAGACTAATACGTTCATTGTACGATATTCCATACAAATCGGACGTATTCAGGTACTTTTGACGGTTTCCTACCAGGATACTGTGATATCGATCGATCAATCCCTTAATTACACTCGTCGTTCTTACATTTTAAACCGATTGATCAACTGTGGGAGAGAATCTGTGTGCCAAAAGTCTGATTTCACGAATGAACTCTTCGTTATTTGCATCATAGATTGTTTAAACATAACGTGAATTTCAATCTGTCGAATGAGGTGGGTAACGCAGGGTTACATTTGTGTGATTTCAGATTCTGTGATCAGCAGAGATGCCCAAGTTGAAGCAACCGGCTTCTTTGGAGTCGACGGTTATGGGTTACCTGGTCGAATTAGGCGTGCGATTTTTTGACGAGCTGGAAGACAATGGGCCATCGGAGAAGTTGCGTCAAGGCATATCCGGTTTTAAGGACAACGTCCGTAACCAAATGCACGGGCTCATGCTGACTGAATTCATTCGTAGATTCAAGCAAAGAATTTTTTTGAAACTGTTCGACGAGGAATGGATGGCATCAACCTTCGGGGCTTCGATAGAAATACTGATGGATGTAGAAATTCCAGGGCTAGAGTGCGACGAAACTATTATGAAATATTTAGATCGCCAGGATCTGCGTCGTCTCAAAGGATTAGCAAAAATTAATTTGGGTTATGAGAATTTTAACGTAGCTCAGATTCTCAGGAACTGTCAACTCAATAATATTACGTCATTGCTGCTGTATAGTCAATGTAAAGACGAGGATCTGACCTTAATCGGTAAAAAATGCCCCAAGCTGCGAGTCTTGAGAGTTCCGGATACAAATATCACGGATAAAGGATTACTCGCTTTGCAACCATGCAAAGAACTGCGTATCGTCGATATTTTTGACTGTGACAAAGTTTCTCACGTCGGAGTAAATCATCTCATATCCGTACACGAGAAATTGGAAGAACTCTCGTACGGAAAGCAGTACCGGTCTGTTGATTACTGTCACTTCTTGTCTCGCATGAAAAAACCGTGTTTAACTATGAAACGCTTCTCGATCAGAGCAGAAGTCGTTTCTTACGAACATCTTCGTTTGATAGCTGCGATGTTTCCCAACTTGACTAATTTGGGATTGAACTGTGAACCGGTAAGAGACTTTTCAGTACTCAAATCTTTGAGTCATCTCAGCGAGATTAACCTTGAGGTAAACGGTGACCACTCGACTTGTTTCCTCCAAAGCGTTTGGGAGGGTCTTCAAGAACTTTTGAAACTCATTGGAACGAACGTAACAGCTCTGAGATTCAGATCATTCAATGAATGTTGCGTCATGGATCGTCGAGGCTTGAAGTTTCTCTACGATCACTGCCCCAATATCGAATCTCTGAAATGCGAGTACATGTCAACTCTCGTTGTCCCGCCGTTTCCGAAATTGAAGCTCTTGCAGGTCTTAGCGCACGGTGAGGATGTCGCGTTCGACGTTAATCAGTTTGGGACAATGTTGAACCTCGAAGTTCTCCAGCTCGTTATGATTACGCTGAGTCATGACAATCTCAGATCGATGATGTTGGACGACAAAAAGTTTCCGAAATTGAAAAGGTTCGAATCCAAGTGTCCGTGGGATGAGGACGCAATTAATTTTATTGCGAAACAGAACAATCTTGATTTCATAACGAAGCATTGCATCGTCGATTAGTGTGACAGCGATGAAACAGTTAAAGTAGTTATTATGTATCAGGCTGTCCACCTCGACTCCAAGTTTTTTAGTTAATAATTTTCATGAAACATAAAAGTTGCACCTTTTTGCCAATCCTGCGACTAATCACCAGAATCAGTCGGTCGAATTCCTAAGTTTCTTTTCCCCATACGTTATTTCCTGAAATATTATGAAATCGAATCATTTGTGAATGATTAAGAAAGTGGGAAAAAATACCACAAATTTAGCCCATATGTTGAATAGTTGAAGGCTGTTACGGATCAGGATTTTTGTGAATATTTCAGAATTTACCAAAACATCAGAATTATTTGTTTAAGAAAGAAATGAGGAAGAGTTTTTCACAGGGTATATCGAGCTGTGGTGGACAAGGCCCCCATATCATGCATTCGTATTTGTTCCGATATTACTTATACCTCGAATAGACGAGGTTCTTCTTTTGTTAATTATTCTCTTGTAAAAAATTGTACGAGATACAATTATATTAATCCTTTAGATAGTAAGAAGACTATATCGACGTTCAGAAATGACTTGTAATCTGTACTTAAAAATTCTAGCATTAATTATTCGACGCATTTATACCAACATCTATCTCAGTAAGTTGAATAATTATACAGTACGTTACTCTGTGAACAATGTAAAATCGTAATACTTTGATACTACTAAATAAATCGATTTATAATTTTTACATACTTTTCGACCTAGTAAATTTCATCGAGAGGTTTGGCTAACATTTATAAGTCACCACATCATCATTTCTATATTTTCCTCACTTCTGCGGATTTATTACCACCGATCTTACTCGAATTTTGGAGTAGTTTCCTTCAAGGCACGTATAGAAATACTGAAAATAGGGTGTTTCGGTCTTGGCTTCTTCAAATTCAACCCTTCCTTACGCCCGTCTTTTATTTCTTGAACTCGAAAGTGTATCCGAAATTGAAGTCATTGTACTATCCAAGGTCTGATGTCAAAGAAAACGCGTAAAGGAGGGTCAAATTTGTTTGATTCCAGGACAGCTAAGTCGCGGAGATGCCTAAGTTGAAGCAGCCGAGTTCCTTGGAGGCGATCGCGATGAAGGCTTTGGTTGAATTCAACGTTCGATTTTGTGATCAACTCAGTACCGAGGGCACCTTGCAGATGCTTCGCGAGGGCATATCAGTCATCAAGGAAGATGTGTGTAGTCGCATACCTTGGTGCTCCTTGCCGGAATTTTGTACGACATTTCTGGAAAAATTCTCCGAGGAATCACGCCCGAAACGGCATCTTGAGGCCGCGTCGGAGATATTGTTGGATGTGGAGTTTGTTGGGCTTCGATGTAACAGCGAAATGTTAAAAAATCTGAATCCTCGGGATGTGCATCGCCTGCAAGGATTGGTGGAACTGAAGTTGTTCCTCGTGGAAAGTTTACCTACAATCCTCAAAAACTTGCGTCTGAATGATCTCACAACATTGATCTTATATAGATATTGTTCAGACCACGATCTGAGAGTTGTCGGACAGAATTGCTCAAAGTTACGATTTATTGAACTCGAGTGCTCAAAAATCACAGATGAAGGGTTGCGTGCCTTGAGTTCATGCTCGGATCTACGCGTTGTTCATATTTCTGGCTGCTATGAAGTGACCGACATTGGGATGAATCTTCTGATTTCTTCACATGATAAGTTGGCAGAACTCTGGTACGGTGACTTCTATGGATTTTACAGCACTCGGTCCGATAGATGCAATTTTTTATTCAGCTTGAACAGACCGTCTTCAGTGATGAAACGCTTCCGCGTCGACGCAAATGCCGTTACAAATGCGAATCTTCGTTCCATAGTATCAAAGTTTCCTAACTTGACTCATTTCGAAACGAGCTGTAGATCGGTCGAAGACTTGTTGATACTCAAATCTATGGCCAAATTGGAAGGGATTTCGATTAAGTTCAATAGCAGTTGCTCAGATTCCAGCGCTGGTAGAGCCTGGCAAAGTCTTAAGGAACTTTTGACATTTGTTGGAGGGAATATCAAAACTTTAACTTTTTGTAACTCGAGAATGTCAAGTATAATTCATATTGCGGAACAGACAGGCTTAGACTTCATTTTCCGTAATTGCCCCAATATCGAATATTTAAAATTCGATCATGGCGATTACGATTTGGTTATTCCGCCGTTCAAAAAACTGAAGACTCTGAAACTCAGAACAAGCAGTACAAACGTCGCTCACCGCTACGCGATCAAGCTATCAAACATTTCCGAATTGTTGAACCTCGAAGTACTTGCGATTGTAAATTTCAAAGTCCGTTTTCAAACTGTCAAAGCAATCGTCCTGGACCACGTCAAGTTTCCGAAACTGATCAGGATAGAATCGTGTGCTGTGCGAAAACTTAAGGAGATCGAGGCAATCGCAAGAAATAACAATCTCGATTTTGAAATATGGTAACATTTGCCGTAGCCAGAAACCGTAAAAATAATGAAAAAAAAAAACGCCCGTAATTTTGTGCAGGTATTCAACAAAAACTGCGTGCGTCATTCTCGAATGACATGTGTTACATGAGTACTTGACTTTTATTCAGGGACATGTAAACCTCAACGTATGTCTCATAATTTTATCTCAAACTGTTTTCTAACTTGACTAGCCTTTGGCAAGTCTTGGCATTGTTAAAGGCATATAGATATGTACTAGAATCTCTAAGTCGACTTGAGTTCAGTGAGCTTGAATTTTCAGGCAATTTCTGATCTTCGGACATCCGGAAAGGTTGGTGGAGTCTGAAAATACTTTTTCCATTTACTGGCGCGTGTACTCGGTTGCCTATCACCAGGAGTACCTTTGGGGCTTATTTTCTTCTGTCATTCACAATTCTTTAGTTTATTCCCAAGACCGAATGTCTGATTCTATTATTTGAGCATCTATTATTATGCTGATTTGGTCATCATTTCGTGTTGGAAATACAGAGAATTGCGTCTTGTCACACACGAGCATACTCGATATGGCGATACCGTCATCGTCGTTCTAGAATTGTTCTTTTCGTTACATAAAGTAGCTCAGATTGAGCATATGAAAAAGCACGGGCTTGTACCCTAAGGGATTCAACTGGGTTTAGTGAATTATAATGAGAAATAAGAATATTGATTCCTAAAATACGAATTCCTAATATAGTTGATCTGTGTTCCAATTTAACCTACTTAATAAGAAAATAATTTAAGTTTTATGATTAATATATTCGTCACACACATGTGTGAACATGTGACTTATAAGGTTTGACAATCGAATCTTCACTTTGGTAGTCCTCTGGATTTAAAACTATCTTGATGAACGTTATGTTGAATAATTCCGTCTTTAATTCCTACTTTCTGTATTTATCATACTCATAAGAGTTTTTTTTTTTAGTATTTTTGGTAAATGTTCTGGTCATTTCGTTGACATGTGCACGATAAGGTTTAACATTGCTTTTATTTTCATGCTATATTTGAATAAACGTTTTGAACAATAATTACCTTCTTATATTCCTCTCCCAATATCTTGATTTTCATCCGAGAATATCATTCGCATCAAGGCTATCGACGTCATCAAAATTACTTCTTCCAGATGACAAGTAGATCAACTGAAATGCTTATGATAAGAGTTCAGGACACGTTTTCTGTCAGATTTGAATCCTTTGATGATTATGTATTGCATTTATATGTAGTATTATTTCCCTTCCGAAAGAGGGAAGTATCCTTACTTGATTCTTCATGGGAAAGGACGAGTATATACCTACTTGAATCCTCCGTCCCTAGGATCGATTAAGCATAGTAAGCACACGAATTTTCGAGACGACGGAATTGGCCATTGAGTAAAGCAACCAAGGAAGGGTTATATTTGTGTGATTCCGGACCACTGTCTAACGTCGGAATTCTTCATCTCGTATACCTCAAAGTCGTGCCAAAGCTGTCGAATCGATGATGCTGGATGACTAAAGCTTTCCAACATTAGCGTGGTTTTAAAGTTCTCGTCGGTGGGATGGTGAGGAAATTGATCGTATTACTCGAAAGTACAATCTTGATCTCAAACTACACGAACCACAATTATCAGGGCACCCCGGATTAACCGAGGTTATTATTCTCCAGTATTATGGAGAAATTTGGACAAAACGGCTGAGCTAGCCGTATCTATACGTATGTAATGTCATCCTAAATTTCACTTGATAACATCTCTTTGAGTTATTCGAGACAATTTCGCACGTTACTGCAGTGAACCTTAAGATAAAGATTGTTCAGACCACGATCTGACAGTTATTGGACGGAATTGCTCAAAGTTACGATTTATTGAACTCGAGTGCTCAAGAATCACAGATGAAGGGTTGCGTGCCTTGAGTTCATGCTCGGATCTACGCGTTGTTCATATTGCTGGTTGCCGTCAAGTTACCGACCTCGGGGTGAATCTTCTCATTTCTGCACACGATAAGTTGGAAGAACTCTCTTACGGTGACTGGTTTGGAACCGAAACTACTACGTCCGATGGATGTAATTTCTTATTCAGCTTGAACAGACCGTCTTCAGCGATGAATATAGTATCAATGTTTCCTAACTTGACCCATTTTGAAACGATTTGTAAATCAGTGGAAGACTTGTCGATACTCAAATCTATGAGCAAACTGGAAGGGATTTCATTGAGATTTCGTAGCATACGCTCAGATTTCGAAGATGGTAGAGCCTGGCAAAGTCTCAAAAAACTTTTGACATCCGTTGGAGGGAATATCAAAACTTTGATTTTCAGTCAATGGGGACAGTCAAAAATAATTCATATTACGGAACAGACAGGCTTGGATTTTATTTTCCGTAATTGCCCCAATATCGAATATCTGAGATTTGATCATGGAGATTACGATTTGGTTATTCCGCCGTTCAAAAAACTGGAGATTCTGAAACTCAAAACGAGCTGTACAGATATCGCTCACCGCTTCGCGGTCATCAAGCTATCAAACATTGGCCAATTGTTGAACCTCGAAGTTCTCGCGATCAAGAATTTCAAAGTCCGTTTTCAAACTGTCAAAGCAGTCGTGCTGGACCACGTCAAGTTTCCGAAATTGATCAAGATAGAATCGTGTGCTGTGCGAAAACTTAGGGAGATCGAGGCCATCGCAAGAAATAACAATCTCGATTTTGAAATATGGTTACAGAATCCGCAAGAAAAAAGATGAAAATCGCCCGTAATTTACCTTTACAAATTTGTAAAGGTATTCATCAAAAACTGTGTGTTTCATTCTCGAATGACATGTGTTACATAATTATTTAGCTTGTATTAAGGGGCATGTAAACCTCAAAGTGTATCATCTGAGCGTATCCGCGAATCTCATAATTTGATCTCAAACTCGGGTCTGGCGAATCTTGGCATTATGAAGGCCATATAGATATGTACTACAATCTCGAAGTTGACTTGAGTTCAGTGAGCCTGAATTTTCAGGCAAATTCTGATCTTTGGACATCGAGAAAGGTTGATGGAGTCGGAAAAAACTTTTTTCATTTACTGGCGCGTGTACTCGGTTGCCTATGATCAGGGGTGCCTTTGGGATTATTTTCTTGTTTCATTCTCAATTTTTGAGTTCTTTCCGAAGACCGAATGTCTGATAATATTATTCGAGTGTTCATCATGCTGATTTGGTCATCATTCCGTGTCGGAAATTCAGAAAATTGCATCTCGTTACATACCGCTATGCTGGATATGGTGCTACCGTCATCGTCGTTCTAGAATTGTTTTTTTCGTTACATAAAGTAGCTCAGATTGAGCATATGAAGAAGGAAGGGCTTGTACCCTAAGGGAGTCGTTTAGTGAATTATAATGAGAAATAAGAATATTGATTCTTAAAATACGGAACCACTTCCTCCTGCAGTTTGTTCCTAATATGGCTGATCTGTGTTTTGATTATACCTACCAAAGCCATTAATTTTAGTTTTATGATGAACATATCCGTCACGTTCACCAAATGTATTGTCATTTCGGAAGTCTTTCTCATTTGAAACTATCCTAATAAAGGTTCTGAACGTAACTTTTATTTTGAATTTTCGTTTCATCAATAATCTCGTGCTTCCCTCTCCCTGACTCCATTTTCATGCGTGAGTATCATCCGCATCATGGCTATCGACATCGGCAGAGCTTTTTTAGAAAAATATATGCATTCCGCAGCGATTTCCTCTCAACGATAAGTGGGAGTAGGAGACGTGCTCAGGATACAAATTTCACACACTAGCTCTTCCTCGAGGAGTTATCCCGTAATACCTAACGCTAATTAGGGGCGAGTCTCAAGGCTCCGTTACTATCTTGTTATTATGAGAATGGAAAGATGGATCCAAAATTGCGTTACGTAATCTATAGATGACCCTCTACTCGGCTTTCAACAGTAGAACACAAATGCAGGATCACCATAACACTCGGTTATTCGATGTGTAGATTAGTGTTCTTAGGATTGTTCGCAGATCGAAATCACATGAATATGAGAATCGATGCAATGATCCATTGAATAAAGGAAGTAAGAGAGATTGCTTGGTGAAATTCGTCATGCAATTCTTGGACAGGCTCGATGACGAAGGGTCATTGGAAGATTTTTGCCAGGGCATATCCGTTATCAAGATTAATGTGCGCGATCAAATGCCCGGCCTCATGCGCTCGGATTTTATTTGTAAATTCCTGCAAGAATTGTTCCGCAAACGGGATGACGACCGATGGAGCGAATCGAGTCACAAGGCCATGTTAGAATTGCTTATGGATGAAAAAATTATATACCAATCCTGCGACTCTTTGTACCTAGAGTATATGGATCCTGAGGATATGCATCGGTTTCGAGGAATAACGGAACTGAATTTCCCTACTTTTGACGACCCCAGTGTAGTTTATCGATTTCTCGAAAACAGTCATTCAAGTGATGTAACACGCATAAACTTGTATGGACAAGGTTCTGATGATCATCTCACACTTATTGGGGAAAATTGTTCGAAGCTTGAAGTCATCGGACTTCAGAATTCACTTATCACAGATGAAGGCTTACTCGCTTTGAGCCCATGTGAGAATCTACGTGTTTTTTTCATCACCGATTGCAACGAAATTACCCACGTCGGAGTAAATCAGCTCATATCTGTACACGAGAAATTAGAAAAGCTTTCCATCGGGAATTGGAATGATAATGGGCACGACCCATGTGTTTTCTTATCTCGGTTGAAAACCCTCGGTTGGTTATGCATAAAAACACCTGTAGTTACACAAACGCACCTACGTGCCATAATTGAGATCTTTCCCAACTTGAGACGTTTAATAATGATTTGCAAAGAGGTTCAAGACTTGAAAATACTCCAGTCTTTGAGTGACCTTACCAGGATTAGAATTGGGTTTACCGGTACATCCCAGGCTTCTAATTTAGGTACCGCTTGGCGGAGTCTCCGAAAACTGTTGCGACTCATTGGAATCAGGATTACAACATTAGAATTCTGACGATATTATTCGATCATGCATTGTGCTTATTTGGTCATCATTCCGTTCTGGAAATTGAGAGATTCGTGTCTCTTCACACACCGTCATGGTGGATACTGTGATACCATCATCGTCGTTCTAGAATTGTTTTTTTTTCTTGTGTAAAGTAGCTCAGATTGGATAAATTAGAAACGAAGGGCTTGACCCCGAGGAAGTTGACAGGGTTGAGTGAATTATATAAGAATGCTGATTCCTAAGTTACGGAACCACAGCCTCCTGCAGTTTGTTCCTTATACCTATAGCTGATTTGTGTTGGCATTAATTTTAGTCTTATGATAAGTATACATACGTCATATTTGTGAACATGTGAATTCTCAGGCTCAACAAATGTATCGTCATTTCGGTAGTGATCCTCATTTCAAACTATCTCAATAAAAGTTTCTAACATTAATTTCATTTTGAATTTCCGTTTCATCAATATCCTGAAGTTTCCCTCTTGCATATCATCCGCGTCAAGGCATTTTCGGAAGTAATATCCATTTCAAAGTGCTTTTTCCGAACGATAAGTGGGAGTAGGAGAAGTGCCCACAATACAAATTTCACACACTAGCTCTACCTTCAGGGGTTGTCCATGTATTATGTTACGCAAATTATGGGGAAGCACCGAAGCGCCGTGACTGGCTTGTCATTATGAGGATGAGGAAATGGGTCCAGAAAGGGTCAAAATTACGTTACCTAATCTACGGATAACCTCTATTCGACTTTCAATAGTGAAACATAGAGACAGGATCACCTTGACCCTCTGTTATCCGCTGTGAATTGAAAAACGATGCAATGATCCATAGAATAAAGGAAGTAAGAAAGGGTTACATTTGTGTGATTCCAGGACAGCTAATTCGAGAAGATGCCCAAGTTAAAGCAGCCAAGTTCTCTGGAGGCGATCGCAATGGAGGCTTTGGTTGGAGTCTCCGTTCGGTGTTGTGATCAACTGAGTACCGAGGGCAACTTGCAGATGCTTCGCGAGGGCATATCAGTCATCAAGGAAGATGTGTGTAGTCGCATACCTTGGTGCTCCTTGCCGGAATTCTGTACGACATTTCTGAAGAAATTCTCTCAGAAATTACGCCACAAATTGCATCGTGAGGCCGCGTCCGAAATACTGATGGATTTAGAGTTTGTCGGTCTACGATGTAACGGCGAAACTTTGAAATATATGAATCCTCAACATGTGCATCGCCTGCGAGGATTGGTGGAGCTTGACTTGGTCTCCGTAAATAAATTACCCTCAATCCTCGAAGACTATCATCTGAATGATCTCACAACATTGATTTTATCTAGAGATTGTTCAGACCACGATCTGACAGTTGTAGGAAGGAATTGCTTAAAGTTAAGAGTTCTGAAACTCCAGGGCTCGAGCATCACAGATGAAGGATTACGTGCCTTAAGTTCGTCATGCGCGGATCTACGCGTTCTCCACATCTCTGATTGCTATAAAGTTACTCACATCGGGGTGAATCTTCTCACAACGGCAAAGGATAAGTTGGAAGAACTCTCTTACAGTAACCCGAGGGAAGTTTCCTGCGCTCAGCCCGATGGGTGCCTTTTCGTGTCGAGTTTGAACAGACCGTGTTTGGTAATGAAACGGTTAGTCGTAGGGACAAATGAACTGACAAATGCTGACCTTTATTCTGTGGTATCCAAGTTTCCCAACTTGATTCATTTCGGAATTATTTGTAAATCGGTGGAAAACTTGACGATACTCAAGTCTTTAGGCAAACTCGAAGAGATCTCGTTGTATTTCGGTACATATCACGACGATAGTAGAGCTTGGGAAAGCCTCAAAGAGCTTTTAACATTTGTTGGATCGAATATCAAAACTTTAAGGTTTGGTAAACTGGGAAGGCGCGATATAATTCAGATTTCTGAACAAACAGGCTTGGATTTCATTTTTCGTAATTGCCCCAACATCGAATATTTAGAATTTGATCATGGCGAATACGATTTGGTTCTGCCACCGTTCAAAAAACTCAGGACTCTGAAACTCAAAACTACTTATACAGATGTCAATTACCGCTACGCTCACTACCCGATCAAGCTATTAAAAATTGGCCAGATGGAAAACCTCGAAGTAATGTCAATTTTGAATTTTAGAGTACGTTTCAGAAGTGTAAAAAGTATCTTGCTTAACAACAAAAAGTTCCCAAAATTGAATAGACTAGAAGAATGTCGTATGTCCAAAACGGAAGTGATTGAGCGAATAACGATGAACAATAACCTTGATTTCAACGTATTTCCTCATTCACTGGAGCGTATAAATATCTTCTAGATTGCAGATGCTCAGGAGTTCTTTTTGGGGATGATCCACATAATGACCCATTATAACTGTGGAATTCCTTATCCCTTCGACCAACGACCGTTGGATATCATTCTCTGAGTCCTGCGCCATGACAGATTGTCTGATATATGACTTGGCGATAATGCCGTTTAAAAATTCAAGCAATGTCTCTCTTTACACTTCGCCATGGTGGATATGGCCATACCGTCCTCGTTGTTCCAGAATTGTTTTCTTCCTCGTATAAAATAGCTCAGGTTGGGCATATCGAAATAGGAATATCGTATCCTCAGTCTACTTATTTATACTTATGACATTAATTTTAGTTTCATGATAAACGTGTATCCGTCACATGTGTGAACATAAGTTTCAACAAATGGATCATCATTCCAATCCTTCTCATTCGAATTTATTTTATTAAACGTTTTGAGCATTAATTTTGTTTCCGAATTTCTGATCATACTTGTGACAGTGTTTTTAGTTTTGTGATAAAAATGTTTCCATCATTTTGTAGTCATGTGAACAATAAGATTAAACATCGCTTCCTGTTTCAAACCATTCAAATAAACGTTTTGAATAATAACATGTCTTTACATCTCTCTATCCTACCGTATCATGGCTACACACAAAAAAAAGTGGACAGCACTGTCTTGGAATCGTATCTACAGCAATTGTGTTGAGGTTTACTAACGAGTTATAAAATCGATTGGAGAGGGTATAAAAAAACCTAGCTAAATCGACCAGAATTGGTTGATTTTTTCATGTTTGTTTTTTCGAACTGTCTTGTAGCTTCAGGTTTCAAGACCAAGTCTTCGGAAGAATTAATTGTAGCGCTCTGTAGCGGTTATAACAATGCAGTGTTTGAGTAATCAGTTTTAATCATTCGAAATCACTGAAAATTCTCTTAAATTTTTCGAAATCGGTTCCGAATCAACAAAAATCAGCAGATTTCATCCACAATGACGACGAAAATTATATCGCGTGTCTAATGGCATAGGGTCGTAAGCGCCAAAAACGCGATTTTGGTGGCAAAAGGTCGCATAATTTTTTTTTTTTTCACGCCATTCGCTCTGAAAACGGCCAAAACGTACAGATCAATTGAAATTACGAGATCGAAAAATGTAAGTGCAAAAGATCGTAATTTGGGCGGATACGTCGTTCTTGCATTACAATTTTCAAGGAAAATTAAAAAACAACGTAAAGGCAAAACGTCGTATTATTTTTTTTTCATGATTTTTAATGATTTTTCCAAATAGCTGTCAAAACTCGTAAAAAGCAAAGACAAATTGGAAAAACGGCCGTTTATGGAAAATTTATGGGAAAAAAAATACTAAGATAAAAGCAGATGGTCGTAAGCGCCATTTTTTTATTTTTCATGATTTTTCCAAATAGTTGTAAAAACACGTGAAACGCAAAGAAAAATCGAAATCGAGAACGTTACGGAAAATTTGATTAAAAAAGGCTGCGTCTAACCGCACAGAAACCCGTGGCTCTAACACGGGACCCGTGCCTGCAACACAGCATTTTTTATAGCGCTGCATCTAATCGTCCAGTAATCGGACGATTAAGCGCAAAATTATTCGTCCCATAATCGGACAAATAAGCTCAAAATCAAGTATTGGCTAGTCGTCCGGTAGTTATTATGTGTTGCCGGACCCGTGCGCGTGTCCGGGGTAACGAAAAACTATCCCTCTAGCCAATTAAATTATGCAGTTGTTATAGACACTGCGTTAAAAAAATTCGTAGCTAAAATTAGAAGGTCGTAAGCTCCATTTTTATTTTTTTTCATTGTTCATGATTTTTTCAAATAGCTGTCAAACCTCGTAAAACGCAAAGATAAATTGAAAGAACGACCATTTAAAAAAAATCTATAAAAAATATTGGTAGTTAAAAGCCGAAGGTCGTAAGCGCCATTTCTTTTTTTTATTTGTCATGATTTTTGCAAGTATAAGTTATAAAAACTCGTGAAACGCAAAGAAAAGTCGAAATCGACGGCGTTTCGGAAATTCATAGAAAAAAAAATTGGTGGTTACGGTCTTCTGCTTTTAATTGACCCAATATTAAATTTCGACGTTTATGAACAAATCTTCGGTTTTTTATCCCAAATACAAAAAAAAAAAAACGACCTTTTGCCGTTACGAACAGCAAAAAGTCGTATAATGGCGCTTACGCCCTTATGCCATTAGACACGCGATATATGTATTATGAAAAGTCAGCTGAAATCATGTATGAAATCATTTTAATTCTGTAAATCACATCGTTCATTCGATTTTTATTCATTTTTTTCTAGGATAATTAATAAAGTCAGATATTAAGGGCGAAGTCGAGCTCAATGAATTGTCGTGTCAATGCTCCGTGAATTAATTAATACAAATTAATCAAAATTAACAGCATGCTGGAGTCAGGCTTTACCCACCGTACCCGGTTTTCACTTGGTTTTACTGATATCAAAGCCTACGCGTCACGAACGCGAAAAAGAATTGGTGAGCGCAATTCTGTATTTAATTCCGAAGATTTATATTGCAAAACTTCTTTATTTCGTGCACTAATAGAGACAGGATATGGTTTTCTGCATAAAATGATAATTGTCGATGTCAACTGGTGGTCGCGGCCATATTGGGCGTTTCGCCCGTTGGCCGTAGAGCCAGACGTAGCGCTGCGTTCGCTATATTTCCGAAGCGCCCTAGAGATGGTGTGGCGCGTAAATATAATCGTGCGGATAACGTCAGGGACCGGTTCAAAATTATAAAAACGTCTAATTATGGTAACGCAACGATTGCTTCCACAATGGGGCAGGTGCATAAAAGTAATATCACGTATCCCGATTGTCCCCTGTCCTTTTTATTTTCTTTTCCTCCAGAAACCATTTGAACTTCACAAAACAAGGGACTCACCAAACTTTTTTTGATTATCATCATTATTATTATTATTATTATTATTATTATTATTATTATTATTATTATTATTATTATTATTATTTTACAATTCAACAGATTTTGATATAATGGTTTTTTTTTTTGACGATTCAACAGATTTCGAAATTCCGTTTCCCCATGGCCTTCGTAATTATAGCCTTCGCGTTCGTGACGCGGAAGCTTTGATATCAGTAAAAACAAGTGAAAACCGGGTACGGTGGGTAAAGCCTGACTATAGCATGCTCTGTTGTCGACGTGGTAGGGGGTCTCTCTACTGTGTATAAATACGACGGATCAGATGAACTCTATTCAGAAACCTATTTCTAACGAAGTAAGTGGCTACCTTCAACATGAACAAGATCGTCTGTCTTCTCGTCGCCTCGTTGGTGTGCGTGGGTGTTGCCAGCAGTAAGTTGCAGATACTGATCTATTTTCCTATACAACGAAACCTCACTTATACTTATTTGAATCGGGTGCGCTAGAAAATACATATGGGGCATTCCACGCCAACTCGACCAGTGTTAATCCCCGACAATCTCAAAATAATTCCATGTTTTTTTCTAACATTCTACGCAGTAAAAAACGCGTCCTAAATTTTTTTCAGATTTTTTTTTTTATCAAACCGTTAATTCGTTATGAATTTCTGAAGTTGATTGAGAATGCCCCTTTTTAGAAATCTGAAAAAATTCTCAAAAATCCAGTGGATGACACAAAACAGCCCCCGTTTAGGAAAACGTGGGCCGAATTTTTTTTCTATTTTTTTCCCCTCAATTCGGAATTTTCTCATTTCAAAAACTGATATAAACACAGGATCAAATAGTAAGCGACAAATAAGGGTAATAAATGGTGAAACCGAACGTTTCCGAGTAAATTGAACCTTGTTTGACGCTTGAAATTTGACCCTGTGTTAGATAATTTCAGTTTCAAAACTGAGAAAATTTCGAATTGAGTGAAAAAAAAAACAAAAAAATAGAAAAAAAATTCGGCCCACGTTTTTCTAAACTGGGGCTGTTTTATGTCATCCACTGGATTTTTGAGAATTTTCTCAGATTTTTAAAGAGGGGCATTCTCAATCAACTTCAAAATTCATAACAAATTAACGGTTTGTTAGAAAAATAAAAAAAATTTTAGGACGCGTTGATTACTGAGTAGAATGTTAGAAAAAAACATGGGATGATTTTGAGATGGTCGGGGTTTATTACTGGTCGAGTTGGCATGGAATGCCCCACACATATAAGTGAGAATATAAGTGAGAATAACGTTATAAAAAAACTAATCAAGAGTCGAGTGGTTCGATAGCTTCCACGTCAGCATCGCGATTATTCAGACACACACATCATCAACAGGTGAAAAAAAAACCTGTTTTTCCGCACGCCGTGCGTAAAGGTCGATTTCACGCACGCAAGCGTGCGTGTAATCGAACTTTACGTGCGTTTGTGATGAAAAATTTTGTTCGATACATGTGCGAAAGTTGTTTTTCGACTCGTGAAATTCTCACCCTCGCTTTGCTCGGGCGACAAACCGCCCACTCGTCTCAAAACGAACCTTTCGCACTTGTATCGAAATATACTATTGTAGATGAACGTAGAAATATTTTTGCATCAAGGAGTAAAATATTCTCGATACAGCAAGGATACAATATTGAATTCTTGATTTCAATTCCAACAGCCAAACTAGAACTCATGGACGTATATCGAAAGCAATCAATTTTTCAAGTATTGTGTCTCGAAATATTTAACAGTATATGGATAATTAAGGATATGTAACTGGCTTCCTTTTGATAATTATCTTTTGTATCTGCTAATTATTGTTTGTAATTTAGATATAAGTTTCCTTTTTTAGAGAATCTATTGCCTATATATATATTTGTTCTCTTTTGTGATGAAATAGTTTTTATTATCGAATTGCATATAATAATAATATTATCGAAAGCAATCAACTTTTGAAGTGTTGTGTCACGAAATATTTAACAGCACACTTAACATTTGTAGCACGTATGTTCTGCAGGTGGTAAGATTCATTGAATCGTTAAAGATAAAAACTATGCGTACTTCATCACGATATAGATAAAATGTGTTTTTTGAACGTTATGCTCTTTGTTTGGAACCATTTTATTCTCTACATTTTATGCTACACAGAATGTTCAAACCATTTTCAACATCTCAGGTTCCACTCGATTCGTCAAGTAGGGTTGACTGGGGACGGTTGTAACATTTTTCGGTTTTGCCCTCACTGAGCTCAAACTACAGTGAACACATTAATGTTCCAAATACCATAGCAAAGAGCATTCAATTGCTGACAAAATGGCGCTAAGTAGGACTCTTTAGCACAAATAGAAAAAAAGTATGAGCCTGTCAAAAAAAATCGGAAAAGTGTTACAACTGACCCCAACCCCAGGGTCAGTTGTAACACAGGATTTTTTCACAAAATTAGATTATTTATCAGGATTTTGATGATTAGTATCAGACATTCCCATAAGGAATACGTGTTTCAGGAACTAAAAAATATAAAAATAACTTTTCATCACCTCTTGATGGCCGAATATTTTCGTTTGGATAAAATCTTATAAATGTAATGTTTTTTTTTTTATATTATTATTATTATTTCATAACGTAGACTACGATAATGCTTGAATAAAAGAAGGAGAAGGAATGTTGTTAGCTGTAATCATCCGCCATCAAATGGTTGCAATGTCCCCGGACCAACTGTTACAACTGACCCCAGACGGGTTTTTTTACTTCAAGTCAAAATTTCATTTATTCTGTCGAATCTATCAACTTAAAATACTGTGAATACTGACACAGAATTGGCCAAGGAAACATATGAACAAAAGAAAAATTGAAGATTTATCATAGAAGTCTAATTATCGATGTTCAACCAAGATTGTAAGAACTTACTTTAGGCCCGAAAATAACAATGGACCCCGCTACCCACTCCGCTTTGCACGGAGGACCGCCACCTACTAATTTGCTAGTTCGGACTACTTGCACGGATTATCAGGCGGCGGTATATAAATGTACTACCCTTAGTTTTAGAGATATTAACAATGTTACAACCGTCCCCAGTCTCCCTCATGATATCCTGATTCTTGTTTCAGGAGTTGAGCCAAACGAGGATGCCATCAAGGGTAAGTTAAAGATACAGAGATTTTCGATAATGACAGATATTCACTTGTTCGAATTTAGCTCAAGCGAGTCGAGCACCGCGGAATGACGACTTAATCACAGTCCTCTTTTGCTTAAATTCCAGATGCCGTGGCAAATGTCACCGCCCAACTGTCAACAATTGCGGATATTGTTACACAGCTGGCCAACAGTAAGTTCAAAACAATGTCTCCCAATGAAGATATTCAAGTCATAGCTACTAAGACATGCGTCAAATATTGAAAACCTACAATAGTGTCATGATGTACCTATTTTATTTTCAGGTAGCAACCTGACCACCGCAGATGCTTGTAAGTGATGAGTGGATACATTTACTTGACCAATTTATACGTCTACCAAAACGCTCAAATTATCTTTGTCTCTATTTTTATTTCAGTGGCTGTGATGAAAATCGGACCCGATTTCGCAAATATTATATCTATTATCGTAGGGGGTAGCGAGGGTGAGTTGAAGACGACTTTACCCTTTAAAAATCGCGTGTCTAATAACATAAGGACGTAAGCGCCATTATACGACGTTTTGCTGTTTTTAATGGCAGAAAGCCGTATAATTTTTTTTTTCACTCCAATCGCTCTGAAAACGTTCGAAACGAATACATCAATTGAAATTAAGAGATCGAAAAATGTAAGTGCAAACGGTCGTACGTCTGTCGTAACTGCGATTTTTATTATCGAATTTTTCGAAACGACGTCGATTTCGATTTTTCTTTGCGTTTCACGAGTTTTTACAGCTATTTGGAAAAATCATGAAAAATTGGAAAAAATCAAAATGGCGCTTACGACCTTCTGCTTTTATCTTAGTATTTTTTTTTAATGATTTTTCGAAACGATCGTTTTTCCAATTTATCTTTGCATTTTACGAGTTTTTACAACTATTTGGAAAAATCATTAAAAATCATGAAAACAATGGCGCTTAAGACATTTTGCCTTTAGGTTTTTTTTTTTTAATTTCCCTCGAAAATTTTAATGAGAGAACGACGTATCCGCCAAACTTACGACCTTTTGCACTTACATTTTTCGATCTCGTAATTTCAATTGATCTATACGTTTTGGCCGTTTTCAGAGCGAATGGCGTGAACAAAAAATTATACGACCTTTCGCCACCAAAATCGTGTTCTTGGCGCTTACGACCTTATGCCATTAGACACGCGAAATGTTTTTGTGATCTACTGTTCGCTTCACATATCGGGGTGAAGTCGAGGAATTGTTTTAATTGATTCCGATCAAAGCTTATCGTAGATCGATCGAGATTTCCTATTTCAATTCTTCATATTTCATTATTTTTCACTCATTGCCGTTATAACATGCGTCAATTGGTGAATTTCCACTTTGTCATGATACACATATTTCATTTTCAGGACCCGAATCACGAATGCCTTCCAGATACCCGAGTAAGTGACACTCATTCGAAAAATACATCAAGCCTAGCTTGCTTTTCATCCAGCTGTTAGAACTGAGTGAGAGTCGAAGATGACTTGATCATAACCTCTGTATATTCCAATTACAGCTTTTGCAGCAATTGATTCCGATCAAATTTTATCGTAGATCGATCGAGATTTCCTATTTGAATTCTTCATATTTCATTATTTTTCACTTATTGCCGTTATAAGATGCGTCAATTGGTGAATTTCCACTTCGTCATGATACACATATTTCATTTTCAGGAACCGAATCAGGATTGGCTTACAGATACCAGAGTAAGTGACACTCATTCGAAAAATACATCAAGCCTAGCTTGCTTTTCATCCAGCTGTTAGAACTGAGTGAGAGTCGAAGAAAACTTGATCATAACCTCTGTATATTCCTATTTCAGTTTTATTCCACTCACTAAATTCTAAAGTCATAGCCTCTTTGGGAAGTACTAGACCGAATGCCGGACGTGAGTTGAAGACGATTGTGCCCATCTAGAATATCGTGCATCAAGCACTTGAAAATTGTCTAAATTATTGAGGTATCTTTTAATTTCCAGCTCCCAGCAGTGAGATCAGAGCTAGTATGATCAAAATATCTAATTCAATCGTCACAGTACTGTCCAAAATCGATGCGGTGTTGAATGCTGCTTTCAAGGTTGCCGGAAGTAAGTTGAAAACAATCGTACCATTAGAAATATAATTGTCATACCGAGATCTATCGTTTTCTACAAACCAAATTCCAATGAGGCTTTCATAAATCAATCTATTTCCTTAGCCTCCAGTTAGGCAAACGTATTTGATACTCAACATTCGATCCCTGATTTCAATTGCACCACCAGTTTAGTACTACTGAACTACGATCTTATTATGACTTTTTATACTATTTCATACATCAACTAAAATATGATGATTTCTTAAATTATTTTTTCAATGTGTTCTGGTGATTGGCAATAAATCGTGATTTCACTTTCTCAGGTGCATCTTCATCATCAGGGCCGCAACTACGTTCGGGCAAGCGGGACAATACCCCGGGGCCCCCGACCCGAGGGGGCCCCCTGTCAAGGGATAAAAAGAGAAAAGGATCTTAAAAAATGCTGTGAGTTTTTGCCTTTATCTATTCATTTATCTATTCTATATTCATACCATAAGTAATTCATAAAGGGGGGCCCCCAATTTCGTTTTGCCCCGGGGCCCCCTCAATCCAAGTTTCGACGGTGTTCATCATCATAAATCACATGCCAGTCCAGCTGAACCAAGGCAGCGGAAGAGACTATTGGCGAGTGTCGTCGACAGTATCACCTGATACGAAGATGCTGAATATATTAATCTACGAATTTTGGTGAATCAATTCGCAGGCCACTTCTTAGCAGCTATCGGGAAGCGGAATATTCGGAACCGCTTGTGCTAACCTGAAGAACTTTTTGTGGAAGAACGGAAATCATTTGCTGTACGAGAGACTACCACTTTCCTCCAGTACGTCTTCCAATTGATTACTGAATATGTATATGTATGAATATGTATATGTATATACCAGTGACAATAATTCATAGCTGCATAAGATTGTGATAGCAATAAAAATCAATTTCGAAAATATTCATTCGCTGTATCGTATAAATTTTCCATTTCCCAACACAGATTCCGAATACAAAAGAATAAAATTAAGTGGCCCTTATAAAAACGATTACTTTTTCCTTCCGAGTCACGTGACAAGGTGAAAAGGTTTTTTATTTGCAACACCTGCATGAAAAGTTTGATGCCGTTCGGACCGCTAAACCGATTTGGATGAAATTTGCAAAGTATACTGTTCTCATTCCGAGCCTGTGCCAATAAAGTTTTCAAACGTCGCTCGCTAACCATGTTTCAATACAAAATACCGTGAGGAATATTACGATACAGATAATTAGTCACTGATTATCCGAAAATAGTGATTCAAAAACCGAAAGACGTTCAGAATGATTGGAATTTTAACGGACTAAACGAATCAATCAATTGATTAATATCTGTGACTGAGGAGAGTCACTCAATTCGAGTGTTTAATACAATCCTCAGGGAGAAAGAAAAAATCGAAAGAAATCGAAAGAAAGAATAATTATTTATTCGAGTAAAAATTCCCCCGGCCCGGGTTTTTACTCGAATAAATAATTATTCTTTCTTTCGATTTCTTTCGATTTTTTCTTTCTCCCTGGGGTTTGTATTAAACACTCGAATTGAGTGACTCTCCTCAGTCAGAGATATTAATTAATTGATTGATTCGTTTAGTCCGTGAAAATTCCAACTGTAACGATACGAATGATAGAGTCTCCAAAATAAACGTTCAGAATGATATCCAAACGAGAAGAGTCGGTGCCTTCCCCGTGCACCCTTACGGAAAAAAACACCCAATTTTGAGGGTAAACGCCCAAGTCTGAGGGTAAACCTTCGGTATTCAGGGTAAACCCTCAAAATTTCGGGGTCAAGCCTTAACCTTTTGGGGTTAACCTTCAACATTTCGGGGTTTACCCTTAACTTCGAACTTCGAGCCCACATATCTTCCAAACGGTTGTTTTTACGCCACAAATGTCGAAACCTCTTTCATAGGAAAGGGTCTAGCCGGATAAGAGTGGTGAATCTGCCCCCACCGAATTTTGTGACGCCGATTTTTTCTCAAGTTTCCAACATAGAAAAACAAAGTTGGGCAAAATTACAGCTTTCTACATCGATGCTAAGGGGTCGTACTCTTGAAAAAACACGTTTTTCCAATTTTTGCCGTTTTCAAGTACTAAGAAGCGATAGAAAAATCTGAAAAAATTCTGAAAAATCGAAAACATGTCAACGTTCATGGAACAATTTTTTTTTCAATTTTCGTATGCCAAACTCTAGCTTTAATCATCGAATATTCCTTTAAAACGAATATTTCGTAGTGTATGGATTTTTCTACTATCGTGGCAAAAATTCCACATGATTCTACTCTTCATTCCCTGCAAATTAAAAAAAAAAAAAGTTAAAAAATTCGACCTGCGTCATATTAAAATAAATCAAAACGCAAAAATTTACAGATCTAAAAAAAAATAAAAATCTTGAAAAAAATCTGAAAATTGTTTGAACAATCCAAATCAATCAGTGTGACATGGGAAAATGTTTCAGCAACCATTTATAGTGAAATAACTCCCGCTGCTATTAAAAAAAAAAATAAACAGGAACAGATGGAAAACATCGAGAAGGAAAAATTTCCCCACTTCGGCTCTAGGCTCAAAAATGTTGATATCTGACAGACGATTTTTCAGAATTTTTTCAGATTTTTAAATTATGTCGATCAATATGACCATTTTCAAAAATTGTAAAAAATACGCCTCGTGGCGAAAAAAAAATAAAAAAAAATACTGAGTCCATTTCAAAGTGAGAAAAATCATATAAAAATCGCGGACCAAATCCGAGAGGTCAAGGGTCAAACCCAGGTCGATTTGGCATGGAATGCCCCATAGATAAGAGCTGAATGCTCGATCAGTGAGAACTATAAAATGTGGATGGACTTAAATACAAAACGATTTTGGACTTTTTTTTAACGTAATTATTGGTTTTATATTTCAAAATTAGAGTGAATTAATCTACTGCTATTCTTCAAGACGATGTTCTTATGTCAGTTCATGATTTATAAACTTCTCAACGCTAAAGTTGTCCCGTAACATTGTGATGAACTGGGATTAACAATAAAATTATATTGTCTACATCTGTTTTTTATGTCTCACAACTGATCCAATCATGATCACCCGTTAATGATACTCAACGAAAAATGTGAAATTCTGCGTTTTGATTTATTTTAATATGACGCAGGTCGAATTTAAAATTTTTTTTTTTTTAATTTGCAGGGAATGAAGAGTAGAATCATGTGGAATTTTTGCCACGATAGTAGAAAAATCCATACACTACGAAATATTCGTTTTAAAGGAATATTCGATGATTAAAGCTAGAGTTTGGCATACGAAAATTGAAAAAACAATTATTTCATGAACGTTGACATGTTTTCGATTTTTCAGAATTTTTTCAGATTTTTCTATCGTTTCTTAGTACTTGAAAACGGCAAAAATTGGAAAAACGTGTTTTTTCAAGAGTACGACCCCTTAGCATCGATGTAGAAAGCTGTAATTTTGCCCAACTTTGTTTTTCTATGTTGGAAACTTGAGAAAAAATCGGCGTTACAAAATTCGGTGGGGGCAGATTCACCACTCTTATCCGGCTAGACCCTTTTATTGCCTTCAAAATCGATCTCATTCATTTTTTGTCTAGGAACAATAGGAAGTGAGATATTGCCGATAACAAGACAACAAATTTGAAAAATGATTGGTGGAATGAAGTTTCCTTCGAGATATCATTTCGCGTGTCTAATGGCATAAGGTCGTAAGCGCCAAAAACGCGATTTCGGTGGCAAAAGGTCGTATAATTTTTTTTTTTTCACGCCATTCACTCTGAAAACGGTCAAAACGTATACATCAATTCGACGCCCGATACGAATAAAAGCACGTTTCAGAATCCGGGTGGAAAAGACCACGTTTCAAATTCCGGATGGAAAAGAGCACATTTCATATTCCGGGTGAAAAAGAACACGTTCCAAATTCCGGGTGGAAAAGAGCACGTTACAAGTTGACTCGAATACTAGCACATTTCGGGTTGACTCGAATACTAGCACGTTTCGGATTGACTCGAATAATAGCACCCACCGTACCCGGTTTTCACTTGGTTTTACTGATATCAAAGCCTACGCGTTACGAACGCGAAAAAGAATTGGTGAGCGCAATTCTGTATTTAATTCCGAAGATTTATATTGCAAAACTTCTTTATTTCGTGCACTAATAGAGACAGGATATGGTATTCTGCATAAAATGATAATTGTCGATGTCAACTGGTGGTCGCGGCCATATTGGGCGTTTCGCCCGTTGGCCGTAGAGCCAGACGTAGCGCTGCGTTCGCTATATTTCCGAAGCGCCCTAGAGATGGCGTGGCGCGTGAATATAATCGTGCGGATAACGTCAGGGACCGGTTCAAAATTATGAAAACGTCTAATTATGGTAACGCAACGATTGCTTCAACAATGGGGCAGGTGCATAAAAGTAATATCACGTATCCCGATTGTCCCCTATCCTTTTTATTTCCTTTCCCTCCAGAAACCATTTGGGAGCATTCAAATACTACGTCACGCTGTTTTTGGCCATTTCGGACCACCCCCCTCCCCCACATCACACATCGTCACGCAGTTTTTTACCCCCCTCTCGTCGTGATGTGACGACTTCGATCTCGACTCCCCCCCCTCACCTTCGTATATTATGAAATTTGTCTGAAAATTTGTCAATATTTTGAAACTCGCACCATGCCTGTCGGTAAAAAAAGCGTGACGTGACGCTGCGAGTTTATCCCCCCCACCCCCTCGTCATAGGTCATCACATTGAAGCTTACCCCCCCCCCCCTAACAGCGTGACGTAGTATTTGAATGCTCCCTTTGAACTTCACAAAATAGGGCACTCATCAAACTTTTTTCAAATTATCATCATTATTATTATTATTATTATTATTATTATTATTATTATTTTACAATTCAACAGATTTTGATATAATGGTTTTTTTTTTGACCATTCAACAGATTTCGAAATTCCGTTGCCCCATGGCCTTGGTAATTATAGCCTTCGCGTTCGTGACGCGGAAGCCTTGATATCAGTAAAAACAAGTGAAAACCGGGTACGGTGGGTAAAGCCTGACTCCAGCATGTCGACGTGGTAGGGGGTCTCTCTACTGTGTATAAATACGACGGATCGGATGAATTCTAATCAGAAACCTATTTCTAACGAAGTAAGTGGCTACCTTCAACATGAACAAGATCGTCTGTCTTCTCGTCGCCTCGTTGGTGTGCGTGGGTGTTGCCAGCAGTAAGTTGCAGATACTGATCTATTTTCCTATACAACGAAACCTCACTTATACTTATTTGAATCGGGTGCGCTAGAAAATACATATGGGGCATTCCACGCCAACTCGACCAGTGTTAATCCCCGACAATCTCAAAATAATTCCATGTTTTTTTCTAACATTCTACGCAGTAAAAAACGCGTCCTAAATTTTTTTCAGATTTTTTTTTTTTATCAAACCGTTAATTCGTTATGAATTTCTGAAGTTGATTGAGAATGCCCCTTTTTAGAAATCTGAAAAAAATTCTCAAAAATCCAGTGGATGACAGAAAACAGCCCCCGTTTAGGAAAACGAGGGCCGAACTTTTTTTCTTCTTTTTCCCCTCAATTCGCAATTTTCTCATTTCAAAAACTGATATAAACACAGGATCAAATAGTAAGCGACAAATAAGGGTAATAAATCGTGAAACCGAACGTTTCCGAGTAAATTCAACCTTGTTTGACGCTTGAAACTTGATCCTGTGTTACATAATTACAGTTTCAAAAATGAGAAAATTCCAAATTGAGTGAAAAAAAAATTGAAAAAAAATCCGGCCCACGTTTTCCTAAACGGGGGCTGTTTTATGTCATCCACTGGATTTTTGAGAATTTTTTCAGATTTTTAAAGCGGGGCATTCTCAATCAACTTCAAAAATTCATAACAAATTAACGGTTTGTTGAAAAAAAAAAAAAATGTTGGAAGCGTTTATTACTGAGTAGAATGTTAGAAAAAAAGATGGGATGATTTTGAGATGGTCGGGGTTTATTACTGGTCGAGTTGGCGTGGAATGCCCCGTACATATAAGTGAGAATGACGTAAAGAAAAACTAATCAAGAGTCAAATGGTTCGATAGCTTCCACGTCAGCATTGCAATTATTCAGATACACACATCATCAACAGGTGAAAAAAAACCTGTTTTGTAGATAAACGTAGAAATATTTTTGCTTCTCGATACAGCGAGGATACAATATTGAATTCTTGATTTCAATTCCAACAGCCAAACTAGAACTCATGGACGTATATCGAAAGCAATCAATTTTTCAAGTATTGTGTCTCGAAATATTTAACAGTATATGGATAATTAAGGATATGTAACTGGCTTCCTTTTGATAATTATCTTTTGTATCTGCTAATTATTGTTTGTAATTTAGATATAAGTTTCCTTTTTTAGAGAATCTATTGCCTATATATATATTTGTTCTCTTTTGTGATGAAATAGTTTTTATTATCGAATTGCATATAATAATAATATTATCGAAAGCAATCAACTTTTGAAGTGTTGTGTCACGAAATATTTAACAGCACACTTAAAATTTTTAGCACGTATGTTCTGCAGGTGGTAAGATTCATTGAATCGTTAAAGATAAAAACTATGCGTACTTCATCACGATATAGATAAAATGTGTTTTTTGAACGTTATGCTCTTTGTTTGGAACCATTTTATTCTCTACATTTTATGCTACACAGAATGTTCAAACCATTTTCAACATCTCAGGTTCCACTCGATTCGTCAAGTAGGGTAGACTGAGGACGGTTGTAACATTTTTCGGTTTTGCCCTCACTGAGCTCAAACTACAGTGAACACATTAATGTTCCAAATACCATAGCAAAGAGCATTCAATTGCTGACAAAATGGCGCTAAGTAGGACTCTTTAGCACAAATAGAAAAAAAGTATGAGCCTGTCAAAAAAAATCGGAAAAGTGTTACAACTGACCCCAACCCCAGGGTCAGTTGTAACACAAGATTTTTTTCACAAAATTAGATTATTTATCAGGATTTTGATGATTAGTATCAGACATTCCCATAAGGAATACGTGTTTCAGGAACTAAAAAATATAAAAATAACTTTTCATCACCTCTTGATGGCCGAATATTTTCGTTTGGATAAAATCTTATAAATGTAATGTTTTTTTTATATTATTATTATTATTTCATAACGTAGACTACGATAATGCTTGAATAAAAGAAGGAGAAGGAATGTTGTTAGCTGTAATCATCCGCCATCAAATGGTTGCAATGTCCCCGGACCAACTGTTACAACTGACCCCAGACGGGTTTTTTTACTTCAAGTCAAAATTTCATTTATTCTGTCGAATCTATCAACTTAAAATACTGTGAATACTGACACAGAATTGGCCAAGGAAACATATGAACAAAAGATAAATTGAAGATTTATCATAGAAGTCTAATTATCGATGTTTAACTAAGATTGTAAGAACTTACTTTAGGCCCGAAAATAACAATGGACCCCGCTACCCACTCCGCTTTGCACGGAGGACCGCCACCTACTAATTTGCTAGTTCGGACTACTTGCACGGATTATCAGGCGGCGGTATATAAATGTACTAACCTTAGTTTTAGAGATATTAACAATGTTACAACCGTACCCCTGTTACAACCGTCCCCAGTCTCCCTCATGATATCCTGATTCTTGTTTCAGGAGTCGAGCCAAACGAGGATGCCATCAAGGGTAAGTTAAAGATACAGAGATTTTCGATAATGACAGATATTCACTTGTTCGAATTTAGCTCAAGCGAGTCGAGCACCGCGGAATGACGACTTAATCACAGTCCTCTTTGCTTAAATTCCAGATGCCGTGGCTAATGTCACCGCCCAACTTTCAACAATTGCGGATATTGTTACACAGCTGGCCAACAGTAAGTTCAAAACAATGTCTCCCAATGAAGATATTCAAGTCATAGCTACTAAGACATGCGTCAAATATTGAAAACCTACAATAGTGTCATGATGTACCTATTTTATTTTCAGGTAGCAACCTGACCACCGCAGACGCTTGTAAGTGATGAGTGGATACACTTACTTGACCAATTAATACGTCTACCAAAACGCTCAAATTATCTTTGTCTCTATTTTTATTTCAGTGGCTGTGATGAAAATCGGACCCGATCTCGCAAAGACTATATCTATTATCGTAGGGGGTAGCGAGGGTGAGTTGAAGACGACTTTACCCTTCAAAAATCGCGTGTCTAATAACATAAGGACGTAAGCGCCATTATACGACGTTTTGCTGTTTTTAATGGCAGAAAGCCGTATAATTTCTTTTGTCACTCCAATCGCTCTGAAAACGTTCGAAACGAATACATCAATTGAAATTAAGAGATCAAAAAATGTAAGTGCAAACGGTCGTACGTCTGTCGTAACTGCGATTTTTATTATCGAATTTTTCGAAACGACGTCGATTTCGATTTTTCTTTGCGTTTCACGAGTTTTTACAGCTATTTGGAAAAATCATGAAAAATTGGAAAAAATCAAAATGGCGCTTACGACCTTCTGCTTTTATCTTAGTATTTTTTTTTATGATTTTTCGAAACGATCGTTTTTCCAATTTATCTTTGCATTTTACGAGTTTTTACAACTATTTGGAAAAATCATTAAAAATCATGAAAACAATGGCGCTTACGACATTTTGCCTTTACGTTTTTTTTTTTTAATTTCCCTCGAAAATTGTAATGAGAGAACGACTTATCCGCCAAACTTACGACCTTTTGCACTTACATTTTTCGATCGCGTAATTTCAATTGATCTATACGTTTTGGCCGTTTTCAGAGCGAATGGCGTGAACAAAAAATTATACGACCTTTCGCCACCAAAATCGTGTTCTTGGCGCTTACGACCTTATGCCATTAGACACGCGAAATGTTTTTGTGATCTACTGTTTGCTTCACATATCAGGGTGAAGTCGAGGAATTGTTTTAATTGATTCCGATCAAAGCTTATCGTAGATCCATCGAGATTTCCTATTTCAATTCTTCATATTTCATTATTTTTCACTCATTGCCGTTATAACATGCGTCAATTGGTGAATTTCCACTTTGTCATGATACACATATTTCATTTTCAGGAACCGAATCACGAGTGTATTCCAAATACCCGAGTAAGTGACACTCATTCGAAAAATACATCAAGCCTAGCTTGCTTTTCATCCAGCTGTTAGAACTGAGTGAGAGTCGAAGATGACTTGATCATAACTTCTGTATATTCCAATTACAGCTTTTGCAGCAATTGATTCCGATAAAATTTTATCGTAGATCGATCGAGATTTCCTATTTGAATTCTTCATATTTCATTATTTTTCACTCATTGCCGTTATAAGATGCGTCAATTGGTGAATTTCCACTTCGTCATGATACACATATTTCATTTTCAGGAACCGAATCAGCATTGGCTAACAGATACCGGAGTAAGTGACACTCATTCGAAAAATACATCAAGCCTAGCTTGCTTTTCATCCAGCTGTTAGAACTGAGTGAGAGTGGAGAAGACTTGATCATAACCTCTGTATATTCCAATTTCAGTTTTACTCCACCCACTAAATTCTAAAGTCATAGCCTCTTTGGGAACTACTAGACCGAATGCCGGACGTGAGTTGAAGACGATTGTGCCCATCTAGAATATCGCGCATCAAGCACTTGAAAATTGTCTAAATTATTGAGGTATCTTTTAATTTCCAGCTCCCAGCAGTGAGATCAGAGCTAGTATGATCAAAATATCTAATTCAATCGTCACAGTACTGTCCAAAATCGATGCGGTGTTGAATGCTGCTTTCAAGGTTGCCGGAAGTAAGTTGAAAACAATCGTACCATTAGAAATATAATTGTCATACTGAGATTTATCGTTTGCTACAAACCAAATTCCAATGAGGCTTTCATAAATCGATCTATTTCCTTAGCCTCCAGTTAGGCAAACGTATTTGATACTCAACATTCGATCCCTGATTTCAATTGCACCACCAGTTTAGTACTACTGAACTACGGTCTTATTGTGACTTTTTATGCCATTTCATACATCAACTAAAATATGATGATTTCTTAAATTATTTTTTCAATGTGTTCTGGTGATTGGCAATAAATCGTGATTTCACTTTCTCAGGTGCATCTTCATCATCATGGCCGCAACTACGTTCGGGCAAGCGGGACAATACCCCGGGGCCCCCGACCCGAGGGGGCCCCCTGAAAAGGGATAAAAAGAGAAAAGGATCTTAAAAAATGCTGTGAGTTTTTGCCTTTATCTATTCATTTATCTATTCTATATTCATACCATAAGTAATTCATAAAGGGGGGCCCCCAATTTCGTTTTGCCCCGGGGCCCCCTCAATCCAAGTTTCGACGCTCTTCATCATCATAAATCACATGCCAGTCCAGCTGAACCAAGGCAGCGGAAGAGACTATTGGCGAGTGTCGTCGACAGTATCACCTGATACGAAGATGCTGAATATATTAATCTACGAATTTTGGTGAATCAATTCGCAGGCCACTTCTTAGCAGCTATCGCGAAGCGGAATATTCGGAACCGCTTGTGCTAACCTGAAGAACTTTTTGTGGAAGAACGGAAATCATTTGCTGTACGAGAGACTACCACTTTCCTCCAGTACGTCTTCCAATTGATTACTGAATATGTATATACCAGTGACAATAATTCATAGCTGCATAAGATTGTGATAGCAATAAAAATCAATTTCGAAAATATTCATTCGCTGTATCGTATAAATTTTCCATTTCCCAACACAGATTCCGAATACAAAAGAATAAAATTAAGTGGCCCTTATAAAAACGATTACTTTTTCCTTCCGAGTCACGTGACAAGGTGAAAAGGTTTTTTATTTGCAACACCTGCATGAAAAGTTTGATGCCGTTCGGACCGCTAAACCGATTTGGATGAAATTTGCAAAGTATACTGTTCTCATTCCGAGCCTGTGCCAATAAAGTTTTCAAACGTCGCTCGCTAACCATGTTTCAATACAAAATACCATGAGGAATATTACGATACAGATAATTAGTCACTGATTATCCGAAAATAGTGATTCAAAAACCGAAAGACGTTCAGAATGATTGGAATTTTAACGGACTAAACGAATCAATCAATTGATTAATATCTGTGACTGAGGAGAGTCACTCAATTCGAGTGTTTAATACAATCCTCAGGGAGAAAGAAAAAATCGAAAGAAATCGAAAGAAAGAATAATTATTTATTCGAGTAAAAATTCCCCCGGCCCGGGTTTTTACTCGAATAAATAATTATTCTTTCTTTCGATTTCTTTCGATTTTTTCTTTCTCCCTGGGGTTTGTATTAAACACTCGAATTGAGTGACTCTCCTCAGTCAGAGATATTAATTAATCGATTGATTCGTTTAGTCCGTGAAAATTCCAACTGTAACGATACGAATGATAGAGTCTCCAAAATAAATGTTCAGAATGATATCCAAACGAGAAGAGTCGGTGCCTTCCCCGTGCACCCTTATGGAAAAAAACACCCAATTTTGAGGGTAAACGCCCAAGTTTGTGGGTAAACTTTCGGTATTCAGGGTAAACCCTCAAAATTTCGGGGTCAAGCCTTAACCTTTTGGGGTTAACCTTCAACATTTCGGGGTTTACCCTTAACTTCGAACTTCGAGCCCACAGATCTTCCAAACGGTTGTTTTTACGCCACAAATGTCGAAACCTCTTTCATAGGAAATTTTATTGCCTTCAAAATCGATCTCATTCATTTTTTGTCTAGGAACAATAGGAAGTGAGATATTGCCGATAACAAGACAACAAATTTGAAAAATGATTGGTGGAATGAAGTTTCCTTCGAGATATCATTTCGCGTGTCTAATGGCATAAGGTCGTAAGCGCCAAAAACGCGATTTCGGTGGCAAAAGGTCGTATAATTTTTTTTTTTTCACGCCATTCACTCTGAAAACGGTCAAAACGTATACATCAATTCGACGCCCGATACGAATAAAAGCACGTTTCAGATTCCGGGTGGAAAAGAGCACGTTTCAAATTCCGGATGGAAAAGAGCACATGTCATATTCCGGGTGAAAAAGAGCACGTTCCAAATTCCGGGTGGAAAAGAGCACGTTTCAGGTTGACTCGAATACTAGCACGTTTCGGGTTGACTCGAATAATAGCACGTTTCATTAATATTGTAATCCGATTGCCATTGTTAGACGGATTATAATATTACCGAAACGTGCTATTATTCGAGTCAATCCGAAACGTGCTAGTATTCGAGTCAACCCGAAATGTGCTAGTATTCGAGTCAACTTGAAACGTGCTCTTTTCCACCCGGAATTTGGAACGTGCTCTTTTTCACCCGGAATATGAAATGTGCTCTTTTCCATCCGGAATTTGAAACGTGCTCTTTTCCACCCGGAATCTGAAACGTGCTTTTATTCGTATCGGGTGTCGATTTGAAATTACGAGATCGAAGAATGTAAGTGCAAAAGGTAGTAAGTTTGGCGGATACGTCGTTCTCTCATTACAATTTTCGAGGGAAATAAAAAAAAAACCAACGTAAAGGCAAAACGTCGTAAGCGCCATTTTTTTCATGATTTTTAATAATTTTTCCAAATAGTTGTAAAAACTTGTAAAATGCAAAGATAAATTGGAAAAACGACCGTTTCAAAAAATCATGAAAAAAAAAATAAATACTAAGATAAAAGCTGAAGGTCGTAAGCGCCATTTTAATTTTTTTTATTTTTCACGATTTTTTTAGATAGCTGTAAAACCTCGTAAAACGCAAAGATAAATTCTAAGAACGACCATTTAAAAAAATTCGATAAAAAATATTAGTAGTTAAAAGCAGAAGGTCGTGAGCGCCAATTTAAAAGAAAAAAAAATTTGGCCAATATTAAGTTTTAACGTTTATGAACGAATCTTCGGGCTTTTATCCCAAATACAAAAAAAAAATATATGTATATATATATGAACTTTTGCCGTTACGAACAGCAAAAAGTCGTATAAAGGCGCTTACATCCTTATGCCAATATTAGACACGTGATTTTTATTTAGATGAACAAAGACCAGATGGTGAAGAATGAAATTTTTTGGTCTTTCGCTATTCATTTACCCAAATTGAAACGATTTCCCGATGGAAAATCCATTCTGATGTAAAATATTCTTCGAATAATAGCATAATTTTCCGATCGAATGAAAGAGCTCATACGAGTACGACATCCGGTTCATCAATGCGAGATATCAATCTAGACCTCCATTCGGAAAAAAATCACGAGCTTCAAAGCCTCATTAATTCAAGACCGAGGAGCGTAACCGGAAGTGATGAATTGCGAAAAGGAGTGTAAAGGCGAATGATAAGATGATAAGAAATATGAGGGTTGTAAAACATCGTGTACACATATATCTCAGAGAATTCGGTTATCCCATCGCGAAGTACAATCCGTCATAATCTCGGGTTCGATATGTCAGAAGGCGGCGTGCAGCCGTCCGTCAAGTATCTCTGCCATCCCCGCTTACGTTAGCCTCTGTACGCTATTCTTCAACGAAGAAGATGACGCGTCACGAGATCCTTTCTACCCCCGAAGTATTTCACGCGAGTGACGAAGCACGAATGAGTGAAGTAAGAAGAAGAAGAAGGGAGAAGAAAGAAGAAAGAAGAGACCCGCGTGTCCAAAGTATACACAGAATATATTCGCTCGATAAATTCCTCCACTTTATAGCTTTATCGGCGCCCCTGTGGGTACCGAGTCCGGAATACGCTTCGAGGCGATTATAGAGCTCCGTCACTGATATATATGTATACTGGATGTGATTCCGAATTGAACCGAGGAGCGCCGCCATTTTTTCGGACAAAAATGGCGGGATTTCAATTTGCTTGATCGGCTGCGATTTCGGCGCAGTTTGATTGACAAAAATCGCGTCACATAGTATGGTGTTGAAATTACAGTGAAAATGGGAGCGTGCGTAATTTGTTCGAATCGCAGCAGCAAAGAATCGAACAAGAGTTTTCACACGTAAGCTATGCCCGATTTTCAATTTTTTCAGACAAGACTTTTGGTCCCGAAGGTGTCTGCTACGATACGAGACTGGGACCGTCACGTGCTGCCGTCGGGCGGGCGCTTGTCAAACTAGCGGAGTCGCACGATCAGTTCCAACAAGGTTTAATTCCAGAAATATCGATTTTTGGAAAAAAAGATGGTAACCAAAATTGTTGTAAATTCAATTCTCTACAAGTTTGGTTATATTCGTTACAACTGAAAAGTTGAAAATGAACGATAATGCCAATTTTTGGAATTTTCGCGCCGCTTTTTGTCCGAAAAGATGGCCGCCAAGGGCCTTCTAAGCGGCACTCGGCCAACCGTATCGTAGCATGGGCTATCCTTCATCCAGTTAGTATATATCAGTGCACATTTCCTACACGGTTTTCTGATTTACGTTTCAGTTCTAAACTGTCTACCGAATACGTCTTCTTCCGCAGGACTTGTCGCTATGAACAATCGTTCAATTGTTATGGTTATATTTTTGGACGCCTACTTCTAGCTCCACAGAGGAAATGTGTACACTGCAGTATATTCCGGAGCTTTTCTTTGATGACTTAGCTTTCAATTTTGACGTTGCGGAACAGCTCTTGGAGCACTCGAGTAGTACGGCGTCAAATCAACGGATTCTGACGATAAGAATACCTTGGTGGACCGGATGAAGCGGACGAATCTTGCCATGCAATCTAATAGAAGAAGTACTATCTCGGAAGACTTTGTTGAGTGTATATCGAGTTATTAATTGATTCTGATATTTCCATACTATTATTATTTTTTCAGGAGATCATAAAAACATCATACTGATGCATGGCAGGATACGGGTTTCCAATTATGCTGAAGTTTATTGTTGGAAAATTCTAAATGTATTCATCCGGCCAACGTAGGTATTCACTTTAGGGAAGACCGGTTCAATTTTGAAAATTGCAGATGTCATATGAAAAAATTCTTCCAGCAGTTTTTGAGTAATATAGAAAAAATATTTCAGCCTCCTGCGATGAAAGTTCAAGCGCAAGGAACCTTCAAAAGAAGATTTCGCCCACTGCTACCAAAATTTTTCGCGTCTACACTTTCACCGCAGGACGCTTACATTTTTTTTTCTGGCACCCCATACTGCCAAAATTTCAAAAGTATTGCGCGGACTTTTTTATACACCTCTTTTTACTATTTCAAGAACTAGAAACCTATTTCGGCCCAAAATTGCATCGAAGCTCCCCTTAAAAACGGGAACCTTCAGTATATTACCCTATTATCGCATTCTCAGTACATGTTTTCTCTATTACACCCAAAATAAAACACTGATACAAGTATTCTCCGCAACGACTACCTACTAAGTGATATTGATATAAATGAATGTGAAAATACTGACAACCGAATTAATGTGGCGAGCGAGGGAACATCAGAAACCCTATCGAGTGAGCGTAGCGTGCAAGACCAATTAACAGCTAGTGAATCGAAATTCTGCAAAAAGTAGTGATATTCCCTCAAAAAGCACCTCTGGTGCAAAAACCTTTCGCCAAGTACCTTAATTAATGTGGTCTACCTACAAAAAAACTATGAAGAAAAATTTGCCTTCAACAAAAAATATTTCCTCAAAAATACCTACCAACAAAAATTCGTCTTCAACAAAATTCGACCTTCAAAAATGTTTCCTGCAAAAAGAATTGATGTCATATACAACTGCCAAGCACAACAAATGAAAATTAAATTCCAGTAAATGACATTGTGCTTGTTCGCTCGCTACGCTCGCTCACTCGATTGATTTCTCATGATTATTGTGAAACAAAATTGAAGAAAAAATATTTGGAGAAAAAAGTTTAGGGAGTGGTACTTGGTGGGCCAGGTGTGGGTAAGTGCAGGAGTATTCATTCAGGTCTTCACGTGACATTTTTATACATTGCTATGATGACCCGCCAAGTACCACTCCCTAAACTTTTTCGTCCAAATCTTTTTTCTTCAGTTTTGGTTCACAATAATCATGAGAAACCAATCGAGTGAGCGAGCGTAGCGAGCGAACGAGCACAATATCATTTACTGGAATTTAATTTTCATTTGTTGTGCTTGGCAGTTGTATGTGATATCAATTCTTTTTTTAGGAAACATTTTTGAAGGTCGAATTTTGTTGAAGACGAATTTTTGTTGGTAGGTATTTTTGAAGAAATATTTTTTATTGAAGGCAAATTTTTCTTCATAGATTTTTTGTAGGTAGACCACATTGATTAATGTACTTGGCGAAAGGTTTTTGCACCAGAGGTGCTTTTTGGGGGGTGTAATCATAAGGAGAGAAAGAAATGAAGTATATGAGATATGTACATATATATATATAAATAAATTTATAAATGGATGAAAGGTTGACACGGTAGAGCGAGGTATTAATCCCTGTATGTATACAAGCGGGTAAACCCTCGCCCGGCCGAGCGCTACGTTCGATCGCCGGAGAAAAGTCTGAAATCAGTCAGTCTTACTCCGAAGTCCGAACCGAACGGCGCGCTAATAAGGTATGAATCCTCCAGGATATCATTTTTTGCACGTGTAATAATCACGTGAAGTGCCGTAGAGTAGGAAAAGGGCTATCAGCGTGTCGATAAGGGCTCATAGCTTAAAGAATGTATTGTGAAGGCTGTGAAAACGAGTGGATCTATGCGGGGCGGAAAAATATCGCAGTCGGACCGCCCAGAAGGCTTTATAAGTAAAGTTAAACTTGGGGTTTTGACACGCCGGGAAACCGGCGTGAATATGTAGTCCGCGGGATAGATAAGGTCATGACCGAAGACGTTCGGGTTAAATTAGACCTTGTCCGTACAAACAAACAACTCGCATAGATTCCACTGGCACAGATAAAATTCACATCAAGTACGAACAAGCATGACTGAGGCTAGAAATAAAATCTAGAATTGTATGCTAACAGAACGATCCTTTATGTCAAAACAACGAATAAACGCCGTTGAAACCAATGCGCATATATGTCCTGTTGATTCGAGTCGTTAGTTGAACCCACGTTCCCATATGGAAGTTCTGAGTTACCGGTTATAGTAACGGAAAGTAAGGCCGTCGCTAACAGTGTAGATTTAACACTAATAACGTGCTGTTCATATATTCACCACCGAAGATGTCAAAATTGCATTACATTTTTTCCGTGTATCGATCGCGACGTCATTACAATTATTTGTAAGTCATTAAAGTTCCGGATACCCGTTCTGTCGAATTTTAAACCTCTGTTGATCATCTAGTGTAATTAGTATTATATCCCTGCCAAAAAGTCGGAGTACCTTTATCAGATTTTTAATGCGAAAGCACGAGTACTTGAACCCTCGTCTTTGCGATTGATCAAACATCGGAAGCACACAAATATCCGAATCGATGGAATTATCCATTGAAATAAGCAACTAAGTACGCGTTATATTTGTGTGATTCCAGATTCGATAATTCGCGAAGATGCCGAAGTTGAAGCAGCCACCTACTTTGGAGTCTATAGCTATGGAGTCCCTGATCGGATGTGTCATGCAGGTTCTCGATGAGCTCAATGACACCGGGTCCCCACAGGAGTTCCGTCGAGGAATATCGAAAATCAAGGATAATGTACGCGATCGAATGCCCGCTATCATCTCATCGGCATTCATTAGCAAATTCAAGAAACAGTTAACTGAGAAGCTGTACGACGAACGGTTGATGGGTACGAATTACAAGGCTGCAATTGAACTGCTCATGGACGTAGAGATCACAGGGCTAAAGTACGACGAGACAATTCTAGACCACGTAGATCCCCAGGACATGCATCGGCTCCGAGGATTAACGGAATTGGACTTGAATTACGTGGATGATCTCGTCATTCGACGTTTCCTCGAAAGCAGTCTTGTAAACGGTCTCACAACGTTGACATTCGCTTCTCGATGTACCGACGACGACCTTAAACTCCTTGGCACAAACTGCTTGAAGCTGCAAGTCCTGAGAATTCCGCTGTCCAATATCACAGATGACGGATTACGCGCTCTGAACCCTTGCAGGAACCTGCGCGTGGTCGACATCACCAATTGCAAAGAAATTTCTCACCCTGGACTGTGTCATCTTCTGACCAACCACGAGGAACTAGAAGAGCTGTTCTACAGTAATCCGTGCAAATGCTCGCATGGTCCTGATGCATTCGATTTCCTAACTCGCTTGGAGCAGCCCTGTTCGTCGATGAAACGCTTCAACGTCAAAACGAATCTCGTTTCAAATGCGAACCTTTCTTTGATCGCTGCGATGTTTCCAAACTTGACCAATATCGAACTGACCTGTGAACGGGTGGGTGGTCTTCCAGTGCTCAAGACTTTGAGCAACCTCAAGGGAATCAGTATCAGCTCTGCCGGTAGAATCTGGCCTGATGATCTCGACCGCGCTTGGCGAAGTCTTCAGAGACTGTTGAAACTCATTGGAACGAATATCACTACTTTGGAGTTCAGTGCTTGTCGTCGAACTTGTGTCACGGATCAACAAGGCTTGCAGTTCATTTACGAGCACTGTCCCAACATCGAGCGTTTGAAATTCGATTTCGTATCGCAGGATCTGGTGGTACCACCGTTCAGGGAATTAAGTGTCTTACGCCTCGTTGCTCACAGTGATGAGGTCTCGTTTCAGTTGGAACGCTTTGAACCACTGTTGAACGTAGAAATCCTTCAACTCATATACTTCAAGGTCGATGTCGAAACTGTTAAATTGATGATGCTGGATGACAAAAGGTTTCCGAAATTAGCGAGATTCGAAACTTCCTGTCGGTGGGATGGTGAGAAAATCAATCGTATTGCCAGAGAGCACAATCTTGATTTCATACTGCACACGAACCGCAATTATCCGGACGCTTCGGATTAACCGAGGTTTATCCTTGGATATTAGGGAGAAAATTGGATGAACAGAGGAATCCAACTCAACCAAAGGGCGCTTTTGTATTAATTGATCTAAAAATGTATATCATCTGTCTCAGTAATTTGAAAAAAATTGTGTATATTACTGTAGACCTTGAAAAATTGCTAAATAAATCCATTTATAATGTTTCATGAATTTCATTGAAGAGTTTAATTGATGACATTTATTGCAGTCATCACAATCTCCCACCTCATCATTTCCACTTCTTTAGACTCGTTATGGGAAATCTTACCGAAATCTGCGAGTGATTTTCTTCAAGCTAAAAGTCAAAGCACTTGAATTAAATTTTCATTCAGATTCAACCCTCTGTATTCGTATTGTTTATGAATTTTATGGATCAGAGAATGAAAAGTATAATTATAACCATATTTTAGACCACAAAAGTTTGAATTTAGTATATGTAATATTCAACATTCGGTCACAGGAATTATGATTTGGTTATTCTGCGGTTTAACAAACTGAAAAGTTCGCGACTCAAAGAATGTAGGGTAGATGCACCATTTTTGGCCACCTTAGTACCGTCTCTGGCCGTCAATTACTTCATTAGTGGCCATATCAATCGTGTGTCACAAAAGCGGTGGCCACAGACGCTACGATAAGGTAAAAATACGCTTCAACTTATGGATAAACTGGTCTGTAACTGATTAATTACTGGAAAACTGTTTCCAAGTCTTTCTTCAAGGCATATTTATATCAGTTATCGAATCATTTGATGAAATCTAACCACCAGAAAATAGGAATAAGTAACTGATCTTCAAGAACTGGCCACGAATAGTGGGGTGGCCCAAAAGGGTGCTTTTACCATAGTGCAGCTCACAAATTTCGCCGATTGTTCAGGCATCAAACATCGGTGAAATGTTCGAACTCAAAAAACTCTCGTTTCTAACTTTTATTTACTTAAGAAGTCTCCTGAATCTCTGAAAAAAGCCTTACTTCAAAAATTCCTTTTAATGAATAATTTTCTGAAGTCAGTGGTGAGAAAAGTAACCAAAATCAATAGGAATGTACCGGATATATCGTAACTATCCGGTATCCGACATATGCGGCTTGTTTTCTATTATCCACCCGGATAACCGGATGGCTATAATCTTCAATACTGTTCATAATATGATTGTACTCACAAATTCTTCCTTTTTTCTATAGAAACCAACTACAACACTATTCTATAATAATTATCTTATTAGTATATATATGATAGAAATTGAAAAACAAAATTGAATTCGACAAAAATGAAAAAAGCAGAAATCAAAATCCTTAGTTTCCCACTACGTTGATGTTCAAACTTTAATGTTGGAAATCCAATATTGGGTGATTTTCTCCGGCCAAGTACCGGATATCCGGTTATCTGGCCAAATCGCAATCCGGTACATCCCTAGAAATTACTTGATGTACTCTACGGAGTATTTCGATGAAGTGTCTTTTGCCATGAGTAACCAATGACGTCGCTCTGTGACGCGTAGTCAGTAAGTTCCTGATTCTTATTGTATAGAGTCTAACGACACGTTTCTCTTTGACCGAGAGTCTTATGCATTAAGTTTATTTCTACGATAAATTAAACATTTTTTTCTATACCAAATATTCCTTAATTTTATAGAAATATGTTATCGTCTGTCAATCAATTTATCGAAATGTTATCTTGAATTATTTCATCTCAAATACAGTAGTCGCTAACTACCTTTAAACTAATACATTTCTTTGGTTATTTCTCTATTGCTGAATCCCTCCAATCTACCGTTAGGTCCTGCATCTATAAAAAATATTGCAAGGATATTTATTCGTTTCTCACTCCTCTTCCTCTAGCTAAAACGGAAAGTATGGGCTCAAGTTTTGAAGACCGATACGACATCACCATCCTGGTGATTCCCGAAAATCGTATCAGTTTCTGATTACTTTACGTTGAAATGATGTGTGAAAGTAACGATTTCCATCGCGTCAGGTGAAGGATTATGGATTACAGAGATTAGAATTTCTCATACTACGATAATCATAGAAAGCGCGAGTAACGGAGGGTTCAATTTGTTTGCTTCCAGGTTCGCTGACTTGCAAAGATGCCTAAGATCAAGCAGCCACGTTGTCTGAAGGCGATGGCGATGGATGCTTTGGTCGAATTTGTTTTGCAATATCTGGATCAACTCAGCGAAGGCTCATTGGAAAAATTCAGTCAAGGCGTGACCTTTATAAAGGAAGATCTGCGCGATCCTTTACCTTGGCATCTTTTAACCGAATTCAGTAATGAATTGGTGGAAAAATTGTTCAACGAACAATGTGGTATCGGAGACTGGACGGAATCACATTTCAAAGCTGCGGCCGAAGTACTAATGGACGTAGAGATTGTGGGGCTAAAAGTCGATCTGAGATTTCTAGAATATCTAGATCTTCAGGATATTCATAGACTCCGAGGATTGTCAGAGCTCGACTTGCTTTCTTGTCTCCAAGACCTTGACGTGTATGAAATTCTTAAAGCCTGTGAACTGAAAGATCTCACAACCTTGATGATATCCGGTGACCTGACCGATCATTGTCTCACTGTCGTTGGGCAAAATTGCCCGAAGTTACAGTGTCTGTCGTTTGCGTGGATGAAGAGCTTTACAGACGAAGGATTACGTGCGCTGGATCCATGCCGCGAACTCCGCGTCATTGACATTGTTGGTTGCAAAGGAATTTCTCTCGTCGGCATAAATCATCTGATCACCGTACATGAGAAGTTGGACAATTTCTCGTACGGTATCCGGGATGAATCGGATGTCCGTACTAACGCACTTCATTCTTTGTCTCATTTGGACAAGCCGTGCTTTTCCATGAAACGCTTCAGCATCTCAACAGATATCGTTACGAACGATCACTTGCGTTTGGTAGTTGAGAAATTTCCAAACTTGACGCACCTTGATCTGAGCGTCGAATCGGTTGGTGATTTGTTGATACTGAAATCCCTGAGCAAGCTTGAAGGGATCGTCATTGAGTTTGACGACGAATACTCACGTTCCGATTTTTATAGAGCTTGGGGAAGTCTCAAAGAACTTTTGAAATTTATCGGAGAAAAGATTACAAGTGTAGAATTCTATAGTCTCGACGACGAAAACATTCATCTTTTAGAAGGTGGAAGTTTAAATTCAATTTTTGAGTCCTGCCCTAACATTGTAAGCTTGAAATTGGGACATGTAGGTCAGGATGTGGTTGTACCGCCGTTTCGAAAATTGCAGGTCTTGGATCTCGTGACAGATGGCGATGAGATCATCGTATTTCAGGTTGGACAACTCGGTGCGTTGTTGGAGCTTGAAATGCTCCAACTCCACTTGTTTAGCATTCCATTCGAAGCTATAGAATCAATTATCCTCGATAATTTGAAGTTCCCGAAATTAGCCAAGCTTCAAATTTCCTTCTCAAAGGAATCCGAGATCAAAGAAATTGAGCGAATCGCAAAAGATCGAAATCTTGATTTTAGGGTGTACGCTCACGTTATGGTGAGTGATTAGATGTAGTTCCTATTGTCACCACAACCTCTGATAAACAGACCGCAATTTCTGTATTTATTAGTTTCATAATTCTTACTAAGCCGTTAAAATGCGTGGAATTTCGCAATCGATCAAATCAATTAAAAGTGAAAAATCCACAAGATACTTTTACATTCTTTAAGTAACATAATTTGGTTCACATACCTACTTTTGTCTTCGAAATATTAATATACGTTCCTTGATGTTATAATCTAATGTTGCTGAATTTATATCGATTTTACTCACGTAAGCAATCTTACGCATTATTGTTTGATAATGGAATACCTACTTGGATGAGAATAATGAATAAAGTGATTGATAATTTTTGCAAACTCTACAGCCGTTCATCATTTTATTGATAGCTGAATCCACCAGACATAATCACCAGGTTGACAATATTCTTTCCCCAATTTAATCAAGTCCTCAAACTCATTCCCTCATCCTGAATCACATTCCTGTCACGAATATGATCATCATCGTCAATTACGATCGAGAAAATCATCCGGCGATCGGTCTTATAGAAATTCCAAAATGCCAATCCATTTTGTATGTTAGATAAACTTAATTTTTTAAACTCAAATCAGGTCTCTGTGCTACGGTCGCAACAATACGAATTCAGATCGTGGCTCTATCAATTATAACGCTCCGTTACTTCTGTCGAACTGCTTCTTTCATTTCATCTTGTTCGTGTTTTCTTAGTCCTCAAAATCATATGCTATCTAAATCTTAGCTGTGTTACGACCAAAGTGGAGAGTAACGGGAGACTCAATTTGTGTGATTCTAGGTTCTCTAATCCCCGGAGATGCCTAAACTGAAGCAGCCATCTTCGCTGCAGAAGCATGCATTCACTGCATTGCTCGAAATCGTCGTGCAATTTTTTGATCGACTCAGTGTGCGGAGATCAACGGTGGAGGAGTTTCGTCAAGGAATATCTCTCGTCCGGGAGACCATATGCAGTCGCATACCTTGGCCCGACGTAGCAGAGTTTTGTACGACATTCGTTAAGGAATTCACATTCAGAAGCCACCCGAAACATTACTGCGTAGCAGCATTGGAAATACTGATGGACACGGAGATTCATGGTCTACGATGCGACCATAACATACTAAGATATCTACGTCCTCAGGATTCGCATAGACTACAAGGAATAATAGAACTGAACTTGAATTTTTCTGGCTGGACCGACGTTTTCGCAAAATGCGACCTCAATCTTAAAGATCTTCAAATATTCGTCTTCTCTAGCGGATGTTCTGATCGACATCTAAGAGTCATTGGGCAAAATTGCTCGAAGCTACGAGTTTTGAAGATCGGGTGGTCGGAGATCACAAACAAAGGATTGTCTGCATTGAGATCTTGTTCCGAGCTACGCGTTGTTGATATTTTCGGTTGTAAAAAGGTCTCTCGTTCCGGTGTAGTTCATCTTTTTTTCTCACACGAAAAATTAGAAGAATTGTCGTATGGTAATCCGGAAAATGGCAAGCCTGGCGGAGTTCATTTCTTGTCTCGCCCCGACGTGCAGTTTTTATCCCTTCAACATCTCCACGTCTATGTCAAAAACGTAACAGAAGTTCAGCTGCAGTCGACACTCGCGCACTTCCCCAATTTAACTAAATTCCACTTACAAAGTAGGTTGGAAGAGTGTGGACCCCCATTTTACATGGGCGGCGTCGATAAAACTTTGCCAGTTCTTGAAAAACTTTTTACTTCAATTGGCACCATTATTACATCTTTAACGTTCAATGTCTATGAAGCAGATCCGGCTGGTATGAATTTGATTTATCGTTTTTGTCCTAATATCGAATATTTGAAACTCCATCATGCAGATGATGAGCTAGTTGTACCACCGTTCAGTAAATTGGAAACCTTGTACCTCTTTGACGACCCTGAAGACAGCCCATGCACGGTTTTGTTATCAAAAATTAGCCAACTACCGAAACTAAAAAATCTTGCACTTTATGGATTTCAAATCAGTCTTGAAACTGTAGTAGCAATGATGCTAGATGACAATAAGTTCCCAGAATTGGCTCTTCTAGCAGTTGACCGCTTCGAAGAATTCGACGAGGTTATGAATATTGCTAGAATTAACAACCTTGACTTCAGATTTTCCCGCTTCATGTCTGACATCAAATCATAACTCACATTCGCTACATTGAAGATTATTCTTTAATTATAGTATACGTCATGCCATTAGTATTGAATATGCAAATTATAACCCTAATTTTATTCTTGTGAATAATTAATACTATGTAATATTGTGAACATGTGAAAACTGTAATTCAACAAAGAGATCGTTATGCCGACGATCTTTGTCATCATGAATTGTTCGAATAAATGTTTGAAATACAAGCCTTGTTTTGTTTGTTCGTGTGGTAATAAAGTACGCGACAGTGTTACGAATAATTAAGGGTTCTCTGGAAATGATACCAACGAAGCGTATTTCGATATCTCAATATTCTCAAAGGGAGTATTTATTCAAAGGACGTATTGTCTCGTTAAAGACTGAGACCTGACTGTTTTTACAATAATAGCGGTCGGCGAAGCGACCGCAAGATTCAGTTATTTTATAAATATTGGAAGATCGACCAGCGCCGATCTATGCAGGGGGTCGGAAGTATGAAAGGTGCCTTCGTTACAGTATTAAAACCTCGATAGAGCATCGCAGTTTCTTAGAGAATCTCGACGATATGCGGAACAAAAATATATGAAAAATGTACTTGATTATACGCTAGTAATTGCGCCTCTTTTTAGCATCCTGAATTGTCACAATAGATTGTCAATCTATATTTTCAAATATTGATTCATTGTTGTGTCCAATTGTTAATTAATACAACCTCGAGCACATCTGTCACCATTTCCATCTCACTTTAATAATAATTCACGCACCGATTCTGAGCATTCGGTCCATTATTACGTGCCAGCGATATCCTGGAAACCATGGATTAAGTCCGCTGGCTTGAATATTCTAAGACTAGGGCTTCAATTGTTTGACCCTCGGTTATTTCTGCCATCAAATGATGTTTCTCTTCAACTCAACATTGAATAATAATGGATTCCAGAAGTCAACAATCCGTTGAGCAAGAAAGCTAATAACCGAGGGTTAAATTTGTGTGTTTTCAGGCTCACTGATCCGCGGAGATGCCTAAAGTCAAGCAGCCAGCTCCTCTGCAAGTGATGGCAATGGATACGTTGCTTGAATTCGTTATCCAGTTTTATGACCAGTTCGGTGTCACTGGCTCATCTGATAAGTTTCGTGAAGGGATATCCGTCATCAAGAAGGATGTGTGCAGTCGCATACCTTGGCGATACTTGGCGGAATTCTGTACGAAATTCCTGGACGAATTCTTCCCGAAAAAACGTGACGAAGCTAAGAACAAGGTGGCTTTGGAAATCATGATGGATACTGAGATTGTCGGACTACGATGCAGGGGTCAAATGCTCCAGTATCTGGACCCCCAGGACGGACATCGACTCCTAAAACCGGTGGAACTGGACTTCACCGACTTCATTGCGAAATATTATTCTCGACCTACGAACATTGAAAACTACCACCTCAATGATCTGACGACGTTCATATGTCCTCGATATTGTTCTGATTCCGACTTATTAGTAATTGGCAATAGTGGCTTGAAGCTTGAAGTCCTCAAAGTTCCGAACACTCAGATCACAGATGAAGGATTGCGAGCTCTGAGTCGATGCGGCGAACTTCGAGTCGTTGATATTTCTATGTGCGACGAAGTATCTCACATCGGCGTGAATCATTTACTGTCTACTCATAAAAAACTAGAAGAATTGTGTTTCGGTAGCCGATCAGACTTCGATAAGAGCCGTCTTGAGGCACCCGATGACATCTTGTCTCGCCTAGACTCAACTGCTGTGTGTACATTCATGAAGAGCTTGTGGATCCATGAAGCTAGCGTTAAAGATGGACATCTACGTTCCATTTGCGCGAAGTTTCCAAATTTGACTGGTTTCGCAATTAAAGATTCAACCGTGGCGGACTTGGCCATACTTGCATCCTTGAACAAACTTGAAGCGATTGAGCTCAACTTTGCTAGCGTAGACGCGTGGTATCAGGATTCTAGCTCTTCCGATATCGAGTTGACTTGGCAGCATCTGCGACAACTTTTGTCTCTAATCGGAACTAATATCAAGACTTTGAAGTTCCGTTGTTGCGATCAAGGCTCTTACTGGTACCAGGAAGGCATAGATTCCATTTTCCAGTCGTGTCCCGATATCGAATATCTGAAATTTGACCACGGAACCGATACTGTGGTCATACCGCAATTTCAAAAGTTGAAACAGTTGATTCCCACCGTTCCCATCAATTATGAGTCGAGTGACATCATCGGGCCTCCGGTGATAGAGTTTGAGAAATTGATAAACCTAGAATACCTCACACTGATCGATTTTGGAGTGAGCTTTGAAAGCGTCAAATCAATTATGTTCGATGACGTCAAATTTCCAAAATTGAAAGAGTTGAATACAGACTGCCTCACGGAAGAGGAAGTACGGGCGATTGAGCGCCTCGCAAAAAGTAACAATCTCGATTTCAAGGTGATAAACACCGGGGACATTTCTTGGTACAGTGAAGCAATGTATCCTAAATGATGTCACTGACACATATGTCAGATATTTTATTAGAAAAAACAAGTAGTCTGCTTCTAGAAACTAACCATATTTGCTCCGATATGGTTGAATAAGATACGTAGAAAAATAGTAACTGGTCATTTTATCCCGGAATCTGTTAATTCTAATCAAAATAATTGAGTCTTTACGCTCCTGATATTTATTCTTGTTCAAGGTAGTAGTTTATGTGTACGTAAAACTAAACTACTGATTAATCCTAATTAGCTATTGATTGATTACTGTAAGTTTGAGGCATTCACCGTCTTCTCGGTTGTCAATTTTCCAGTCACGTAAGTACTTGTCTGTCTTGATAGAACCAGTGTCTTTTCTTCCACTTTTGTATTTCGCTTTTTGAATATTCACCCTTACTGTTGATAATTCTATGTTACAGCCTATATGTTACTCTTAATGAACTAGTAATTAATCCTAATTAGTTGTTGATTGATTACTGTAACTTTGAGGCATTGTTCTCAATTTCTCAATGACGTAAATACTTTTCTATCTTGAGGGAACCAGTGTCTTTTCCATTTTTATATTTCGCTTCATCAATATTGACCCTTACTGTTAATAATTCTATGTAACCATCCTTACTCTTAATAATTACCTTATCGATAAAATACCTATGATTCAATTGTCTTATTAAACCGTTTTGTATCGGTACGATTATCAATAACATATTATATTGTAAATCAAATTTTGTTAACAATATAATGTAAGAATTTTCAACAGTTTCAATAAACATTTGGAATTGAAATATTATTCCAAATATTATATTCATCTAAGATACTGTCGCCAACTTCATTTCTCAACACTTTGTCTCAATTATCATACATCTATTATCAGTTCGCCGATCAAGCTCTGTTTTGTGTCATCTTATTCCATCGATATTAGGTACAGTGTAGGATCAAGCATTTTCAGAAGAAGCGTTTTTCTGATCCCCAAAAAGGACTCTTTCCCCAAAATCAGTGGATTTCGCTTCGACGAATTAGGACAACGAGTTATAGCCTGAAGTTTTTGCAACAATCTGCTCAAGTAGGTGCAGCAAAATAGCGTCGTTCAAGTTATGCATCTTTGTGATGCAAATTCAGTTGAGGAAGGGCGTAGGTATTTTTTCGGACTACGATGCACAGGTCCGATACTGGAGCACCTGGATCCATCGCAGGGACATTGATTCCATAAGTTCCATAAGTCCCCATAAGGGACATTGAGTCGCATAAGTTCCATGAGTCTCGTGGAGCATTTTCGCCACCGTCATATTCTGTTTATTCGTGATTTGAGAATAATTCGGAAAAATTGTTCGAACCTTGAAATCCTAAAAATTTTGCAATCGCAGTAAGCTTGTCAGATGGCTCGATCGATCTCAACCCTCCGTTATTCGCGTCGGAGGTGTTTCAACAAGATTAAGATTTTTTAGATTTGTCTTTTTTCGCACGTTCAAATTATCCAGATTTCCAAAAACTGTATCTAGACAAACCGAGTAACGGAGGGTTGAATTTGTGTGGTTGCAGGCTGCCAAGATCCTGTAAGATGCCTACTCGAATAGATCCAGCTTCTCTGCAGAACATCGGAATGGACCGTTTGCTGAAACACATCGTGAATTATTGTGACGATCTCAGCGTCACAGGATCATCGGAGAATCTACGCCAAGGAATATCTGTGATCAAGGAAGAAGTTCACCCCCGAATAGTTTGGCACTTGCTGCCAAAATTCTGTGAGAAATTCCTGGAGGAATTCTCTTCGAAAGAGCGCCCTGAGTGGCAGCACCAGGTCGCTTTGGAGATCGTCATGGACGTCGAGATCCTCGGACTACGGTGCGGAGGTTCGATACTGGAGTACCTCGACCCCCAGGATGGACATCGATTCCGGAGATTGGTAGAACTGGACCTGTCCTATTTCAGTACCGGAGTGTATTATGCCAGGACTATAAGCCTGCAGGACTTTCACCTCGAACATCTCACCACGTTCATATTTCCAAACAATTGTTCTGACCTGCATCTCAAAGCTCTTGGGCTCAAATGCCCGAAGCTACAAGTGGTGAAAATTAGGAACTCGAGTGACGTCACTGACGAAGGATTGCGCTCCCTTGGTGGGTGCCTCGAATTAAGAGTCGTTGACATTGACGGCTGCCAAGGAATCGGGCACTCCGGCATGAACAATCTGTTACACGTTCATGAGAAGATAGAAGACTTGTCTTGCGGTCTGGCTGAGTTAGACAGCAACTTTTTTGACGAGGATCATTTTTCGTCCCGCTTTGACACTTTTGAGCTATGTCCGTCGATGAAACGCTTCTCGATGAACTCGGCTTACGTTACAGATGATCATGCGCGTTCTTTGGTTGCCAAGTTTCCCAACTTGACTCATTTGAGGATATCTGATGCATTCGTTGAAGACTTGTCGGTATTGGGAGGTTTTAGTAAACTCAGTAGCATAGAGCTGAACCTGAATTCCGAGGAATCGAGTTTCGTCCCTGAGGAAGTCTTGTGGCGTCTTAGAGAACTGCTTACATGTATTGGATCGAATATCAGAACCCTGAAGTTCTCTTTCATGAATAAAGGTGTTTTTTTTAAACAGGATGGCTTGAATTTCGTTTTCGAGTCGTGTCCTAATATCGAAAATTTGGCATTTGATCACGGATATGAGGATTTGGTTATACCATCGTTCGAGAATTTGAAAGACTTGAGCATTTCCGTTCGTCGTGTCTCAGAGTTCGATTTCGTCCGTAGGGTTCAGGTACTTCGATTTCCCAAACTGTCGACCCTCGAAGGTCTCGCGCTCAATAACTTTGGGCTCAGCTTGGAATGCGTTGAATCCATGATCGTCGATGACAAAAAGTTCCCGAAATTGACCAATTTGAGAACTGACAGCATGACGGTCGACGGAATCCGCGAGATTGAGCAAATAGCTAGAAATAACAATCTTAATTTCATCATAATAAATCGCGGTTATCCTTCGTACGTACACACGCGCATTGAATTGGTATAAGAAGTTATCAAAATGAAGACGACAGTCATTCGATTCGAAGAATATTCATACAAGTTTCCATTGAGTCTCTATTATTACCTTTTTCCAGTATAGGCATGAAAGGGTCATCTTTTGACATCTGTTTTCAGTCCGCAAAGTGCCACTTTATACATCTAGCTTTAGAAGTGCCCTTTAAAATCATTATTTTGTATCGTGCATCAACAATAGTTATTTTTATGTGACTGATTCCTTTTTCATGTAACATGCAGTTAGGATAGTGAAGTATACTCGCGGTGTTGGGTAGATTACGTAGGTATAACGAATGAATCAACGAATTTGATAATTATTATGAGTTCCTGATTTCTTGCGAATCATATTTTTTGAATGATTCAGTCGAGCAAATATTTCAATGTTGTTCTTTAGGCAAGCAATTTCAATAAACGTTTGTAACCAAACTTTTGTTTTCTGAAGTAGTACAATTATTCTACATGACTTCACGCGATTATTTGTGAGCCATTTGACCTTCCATTTATGAGTTGAGTCACTTTTCAGGGTCTCGAACAAAAATGACACCTATTGTAACCCGATATGGCCGCTGCTTTCAACAAGATCAACCCTCCATTACTCGCATCACCATCATTGCGTCCAGATCATTGTTCCTACGTTTTTTTAACATCGAGTAACGAAGGGTTGATTTTGTGTGTTTGCAGGTTGGCTAAACTGTGAAGATGCCCGAGTTAAAGCAGCCTCCTTTTCTGGCGTCGTTGGCCATGGATCTGGTGGTCAAATCCGTGGCGCAATTTTGCGATCAACGGTCTTCCAGTGGTCCACTCGAGAACGTTCTTCGAGGCATGTCGGTTATCAAAAAGGATTTGTACGATCGTATAACTGACCGATCCGTAGCTGGATTCACGAGCAGATTACTGAACGCGTTCAGCTCTGGACCAGAGCATCCCGAACCGTCGCAGAAGATTGCTTTGAATCTTATCATGGACGTCGAGATCGACGGACTACGTTGCGGAGGCGAAATACTTCGGCAACTAGACCATCGGGATGTTCATCGACTTCGAGGACTGGTGGAACTTGACTTGACATTTTTTTACCCTGACGTACCCACGAGTCTGGAAAACTTCCGGCTCAATGATCTCACCAAATTCATCCATCCTCATGATTGTACTGATCTTGATTTAAGAATTATTCGGGATCACTGTCCGAAGTTGCAGAAGCTGAAGGTCAAATTTTCACAAATTACAGACGAAGGATTGCGTGTTCTAGGCTCATGCTGCGAACTTCTGATTGTTGATATTTGGGGATGCGAAGATGTTACTGACAGAGGTGTAATCGATCTGATATCTGGACATGAGAAATTAGCGGAATTCAGACACGATGGGGTTGATTTTTTGACTCGTCTTGACAAACGATGTCCATCCATGGAACGCCTCTGCATGACTGTTGACCATTTAGTTACAGACGCTCATCTACACTCGATAGTCGTGAACTTCCCTAACTTAACTCATCTTGGATTGATACACTCATCCGCGGCGGACTTGACGATACTCAAGTCTTTGATTAAACTTGAGGGAATTGATCTTGACATGGTGAACATAACTTTGGAGTCCGAGATTGAGGATCTTTGGCGGAGTCTCAAAGAACTTTTAAGGTCCATAGGGGGGAATATTAAAATGTTGAATTTTAATTGCCATGATGGACCGTTTTTCATCATGCAGGATGGCCTGAATTTCATTTACGAGTCCTGCCCAAATATAGAATACCTAAAATTTGATCACCAGTTTGAAGATTTGGTCATACCGCCGTTTCAAAAATTGAAAGTCTTGATCCCCCGGGATCCCCAATACTATGATCTTGGAGATGAAGATCGGGTTATCTCGGAAATAAAATTCGACAAAGTGTTGAACCTCGAATCCCTCTCGCTAGTCGATGTCCCAACAAGTTTCGAAACGGTCAAATCTATTATACTCGATCACACCAATTTTCCAAAATTGTCAGAGTTGAAAATAAGTCGCTGGGAGGATGAACGTCATCGCAGAAGTCTCGAAGACATCATAAGGAATAATAATCTTGATCTCAAAATTCTTTATGACTGTACTTCATGGTCTGAATTTGAAGAGAATTTGATGCATTAATACTGTATGCAGATTCCGATCTTTTCTCCCGATGTGCAGATGCACCATGAGATAAATGACGAAATTTGATATGCATTCCAGTGCGAACAACTTTCTTCCTCGTATTCATTCAAGATTTTATACAACATTTACTCTATTGTTAGTTTTATAAATTATAATCGATGTTTATGCATATTTTGATCATCTGTTCACTCGGAATCTGTTCAATGAACGATTTTTTTTTATTTCTCTGAACATTACATTGTGCAAAACACTGTATCTCAAAGCAATCGTTCAACATTTGTCTCATCATGGATAAAAAAAGTTCTGTGATTCCGGAGGTGGTTTAAAAAATTCGAAAAAATGTAACGACAATTCCGATTTGATGAAAACCCGCTCCATATTCTGTTTGTCATGAAAAAACGATCAAAACCCAAGCGTCAAAAGCTGATAGTTGCATACGTCTAACAATAAAATCATCCATAAAATGAAAATGGAAAATCAGAGAACTAAAGAAGCACATGATTCTCAAGCAGAGCATCCCAAGTCGAAATTTAGCGCCTATTTTAATACTCGTAACATCTATCTCAACCTTTTCAGAGCCTACATTAACCTCAAGGTCCTATTTTGAACCTCCAAGTCCTCCATGGTCGAAATTTAGCACCTGTTTTAATACTCCTAGCACTCAACTGCACCTCCTCAGCCCCTTTTTGAACCTCAAAGTCCTGTTTTGAACCTCCAGGTCCTTCAAAGTTCAAAATTCGCACCCACTTGAAGCCTCTTTTCAAACCCGATCAACCTCGAAAACCCATTCAAGACCTCCAAGTCCTCCGGGTTCATGGTTGCACCTATTTTGATACTCATTACAGAGAAGGAAATGAAACGGTATTTTTTGTCTTCAATATATTATTATACGTATAAGATTAGTATTACAATACCTATAATTAACAATTACTATACATTTTTCATGCATCAAAACAAACCCCTCAAAGAAATGTATATTGTTACTATCCATTCCCCACACAAGCAAGACCATTTCCATCAAAATCATTCGAAACTTTGGAAACAACCCCCACCACTTGAATATATTAATTGCCCACTATTTCATTTGCACTAGAATTATAAATAGCTTCAAGATGACATTTGTAGCTAGCCAACAATGATTCAATAAATCAATTTTGAAAAACAAAAAATTACTAACCCTAAGCGCATCTACTCTTAAGATCATTGCATCAAATTGTATCAAATTTAAATCCATAACTAATTTTCGGTCAATAGCCATATTTTGTAATACACGATATTGAACACACTCGTATCATTGTTCATTCACAACAACACAAACACCATTACTAGTTTCGAATCAATTGTGAAATTCCATTTAATTATAAGCCAAACATTGTATTTTGAACTATTTAACCGTACATCTGCTTTAGTCATATCTAATCTTAAGACACTAGACACCTGTAATCAGAACCTCTTCTTTCTTATACTTTGTATAGTAGAAACATATGCTTAACACCCTATGTTTTATCTAACGGGGGGGGTACGTCTTTACCTTCAGTCCATACTCACCCTATCTCTATCTATTAGTAATACTTATTAGTTATTAGCTTATAGTAACTAGATATTCTTCTTCCCGCTCTCTTATTTCTTTCCGCTCTAACTCTGGATTCCCAGACACTATCGGAGACAATGCATCCGGCGATGCTTCTTAAGGGCATGCTGGACTCAGTCTTTTCCGTATTTAAAAAAAAATGAAGCCTGATATGAACGGGGGGGTGTTTAATGGGTTCCTTCGGCGATTTTTCATCAAATTGGTAGCTGCATGAACGTGTATCTCACCAAAATCGAGTAAAATAAGCCTTTTTTGTGTTGCGAAGCGTGAGAGCGTCACTTGTTTTCACTGATATCACCGACTACGCATCACAAGGGCGAAAACGAATGCAATAGCACCCTCGTCAATATAATTCCACTCACATATATCGCAAAACTTGTTCATTTCACCCAACGATGAAGCCTCAGAATTGTTACCAGAAAAAGACTGTAATTGTCCGTATGAAGCGGTGGCCGCGGCCATGTTAGATCGTTTCGCCAACCTTCGTCTCGCGGTCCTGCGTTTCACGAATCTAAGTTCCTTGTTCAGCGCTATGACAGCTGAGCGGGAGTTCAAACGGAAATAATTCGGAATAATAATAGTTATAACAATTATGCATTGTTATTATTATCATTATCATTGTTATTATTATTATTATTATTATTATTATCATTATAATTGTATATAATAATTGTTATTATCATAATAACAATTAATAATAATAATAATAATAATAATAATAATAACAATGCATTGTTATAACTATTATTATTCCGAATTATTTCCGTTTGAATTCCAGCTCAGCTGTCATAGCGCTGAACAAGGAACTTCGGTTCGTGAAACGCAGGACCGCGAGACGAAGGTTGGCGAAACGATCTAACATGGCCGCGGCCACCGCTTCATACGGACAAATACAGTCTTTTTCTGGAAACAATTCTGAGGCTTCATCGTTGGGTGAAATGAACAAGTTTTGCGATATATGTGGGTGGAATTATATTGACGAGGGTGCTATTGCATTCGTTTTCGCCCTTGTGATGCTTAGTCAGTGATATCAGTGAAAACAAGTGACGCTCTCACGCTTCGCAACACAAAAAAGGCTTATTTTACTCGATTTTGGTGAGATACACGTTCATGCAGCTACCAATTTGATGAAAAATCGTCGAAGGAACCCATTAAACACCCCCCCGTTCATATCAGGCTTCATTTTTTTTTAAATACGGAAAAGACTGAGTCCAGCATGCCCTTAAACTTCGCATCACCTCATGCATCGTCAGCCGCACGTGGCCCCCTACCTGCGAACTTCTCCTTGATTCGAATCCTGATCTGCGACGTTCCTCCAGGCTAGCTGATTCTGGTTCCTCCGCGATCTTCCATATCCCCCATCATAGATCTACCCATTACCGTAACTCTTGGCGTCTCACTGCCATAAACCTTTGGAACAGTCTACCTGCTTCTATTCGAGATTCGACGTCTGTGGAGGTGTTCAAGGCACGTTTTTTCAACTACCTTTTTTCAGCTGAACCCCTGCGTGCGGCCGCTATTCCCAGGCCAAGGCTTTGAGGGTCGGGCGTGCTACCCCGTTCCCTCACTGTCTTGCCCTTCAAATTTTCATAAATTACTTCGCTTTAACTTAGTATCTATCTTCGCCACACCTATGTATATATCGCTTGGCTTACTTTTCTTTACTCTTACACGACTTTCATGCATGCGTTCACTTGTGTTTAGGCTTCTTCATTCTTTTCATCTCATTTACTCCACTCATTTATTTGTCTATTTATTTATTTATTTGTACTTATCTGTACTATACCTAGTTAACTCTCTTTAGTATTATATTTCGTTACTGCTCATTCAAATTATTTCTCTTTCACAACCTTGTTTTGCGCTAATCATGTATTATTACGTCTTACACATTATTATTCTAAGCCATGTCTTGCGGATTTCGAGGTGGTCATGGGTGCTTTAGTCCTTTTCGGTGCCCACGGCCGCCTCACTCCGCTTTCTTTTTTTCACCCGATCCTTCGTGTTGCTACACGGAAAGAAATCTGTTGCGAATATCGCATGGGAATGTACCATGCGATATTCGCAACAGGGGTGCCATACTAAAATCGTATCGATTCATACTACTTTAGCATGACTCGATGCGATTTTAGTATGAAAGTGTCCCATGCGAGAAAGGCATGCACCGATGCGATTATCGCACGAGAGCGATGTGCTGAACGCACGAGAGCGATGCGCTGAACGCACGAGATCGGTGCGCTGAACGCACGGTTACCTCCGTACTATAAACGCACGGAGGTCCATGCGAAAAGAGCACGGGTCCCGAGCGTTTCGAAGATTTACGAACTGCGCATGCTCACGGCAACCTATACCTATACCTAGATGCTCACGGCAACCTATACCCCTGCCTATACCTATACCTTATATACCGTGCCTTTTCGTGGAAGGCGAACGCTTCGGGGGTGCCACCTGAAACTCGCTCGGCAAAAGTCCCTAGCCCTAAGTTGGTATCCCTAGCGTTCGGTGTTCGACGTGGTTCGACCATACCCTGTTCAAGCTAACTTGATTCTCGGTTCGAATTCGAGAATAGCGCGCGTAAAATTTGAAGGTTAAACGCATTTTGTTAAACGGAACGAAACGGAAGGACAAGAACAACGAATTCTGCTCGTGCAGGAATTATTCTGCGAATATTAACCAACAATGTAGTTTTTTTTTATTAGGTGCTCTATTCAAGAAAATTAGTAAATCGTGTTAATATTTGATGCCTCAACGTGCTCGACGATACAATCAAGCCGCAGCGAAGCAGGTTTCTGGAGTCAAGTTCCTCAATAAGCCTCGACGATACAATCAGCCGCGGCGAAGCAGGTCTCCAGAGTCAAGTTCCTCAATAAGCCTGGACGATACAATCAAGGCGCAGCGGAGCAGGCTTCCGGAGTCAAGTTCCTCCATAAGCCTCGACGATACAATCAAGGCGCAGCGGAGCAGGCTTCCAGAGTCAAGTTCCTCAATAAGCCTCGACGATACAATCAAGGCGCAGCGGAGCAGGCTTCCGGAGTCAAGTTCGTCAATGAGCCTCGACGATACAATCAAGGCGCAGCGGAGCAGGCTTCCGGAGTCAAGTTCCTCAATAAGACTCGACGATACAATCAAGGCGCAGCGGAGCAGGCTTCCGGAGTCAAGTTCGTCAATGAGCCTCAACGATACAATCAAGGCGCAGCGGAGCAGGTCTCCGGAGTCAAGTTCCTCAATAAGACTCGACGATACAATCAAGGCGCAGCGGAGCAGGTCTCCGGAGTCAAGTTCCTCAATGAGCCTCAACGATACAATCAAGCCGCAGCGGAGCAGCTTGCTGGAGTTGAGTCCCTCGGTGAACCTCGACGATACAATCAAGGCGCAGCGGAGCAGGTCTCCGGAGTCAAGTTCCTCAATGAGCCTCGACGATACAATGAAGCCGCAGCGGAGCAGCTTGCTGGAGTAGAGTCCCTCGGTGAACCTCGACGATACAATCAAGGCGCAGCGGAGCAGCTTGCTGGAGTTGAGTCCCTCGATGAGCCTCGACGATACAAAAACATCTGGAAAATTGCTTGATTCATAATAAATTGATTACTAGTCGAACCTGACATTACTTAATAAAATTTGTTGATCAATTGACTAAATCAACTTTCTTACTTTTCTTACCTGACAACTTTCCTTACCTGAGACAATTTTCCCGCGATTCTATTTATTAACACGATTCACTAATTTTCTTGAATAGAGCGCCTAATATCAAAATTACATTGTTGGTTAATATTCGCAAAATAATTCCTGCACGAGCAGAATTCGTTGTTCTTGTCCTTCCGTTTCGTTCCGTTTAACAAAATGCGTTTAACCTTCAAATTTTACGCGCGCTATTCTCGAATTCGAACCGAGAATCAAGTTAGCTTGAACAGGGTATGGTCGAACCACGTCGAACACCGAACGCTAGGGATACCAACTTAGGGCTAGGGACTTTTGCCGAGCGAGTTTCAGGTGGCACCCCCGAAGCGTTCGCCTTCCACGAAAAGGCACGGTATAGGTATAGGTATAGGTTGCCGTGAGCATGCGCAGTTCGTAAATCTTCGAAACGCTCGGGACCCGTGCTCTTTTCGCATGGACCTCCGTGCGTTTATAGTACGGAGGTAACCGTGCGTTCAGCGCATCGCTCTCGTGCGTTCAGCGCATCGCTCTCGTGCGTTCAGCGCATCGCTCTCGTGCGTTCAGCGCATCGCTCTCGTGCGTTCAGTACATCGCTCTCGTGCGATAATCGCATCGGTGCATGCCATTCTCGCATGGGACACTTTCATACTAAAATCGCATCGAGTCATGCTAAAGTAGCATGGTTATCATGCGATAATGGCAATATTCTCGTACCTTTTTCGCATTGAACACTCCCATGCGATATTCGCAACAGATTTCTTTCCGTGTACACATCTCGATACTCGTCTTAGCTGTTAGTTTTTACTGTGCGATCTTCTTATTGTCACTTGTATCTTTTATTGTTATATATATTATAAGTATTATATCTTTCTTGTATCGCCACATTTGCCCTAAGGCCTCGTGAGGCTACGACATAATAAATGACATACATACATACATACATACATACATACATACATACATACATACATACCTGCACTCTTTTACGCCTCTTCCCGAGCTTTCCTGTTTCCTATCGGAACAGCAGCTCTTCTCTTCTTCTTCTACTTCTACTTCCATAACAACTCTCTTAAGAATAAGATCTCTCTTAACTAGTAGATATCAAACTGTTGTACACTCTGGAATAATCACTTGCTACTGTGAATAAAACTGTTATATAATCGCTACTGTTCTACGCGAAATACTCTTATTGAAATACCACTTGCTTCAAGCCTTCGGTGTACTTATGTATTTTACACGGGCTGAACTTATATAAAATACTTGACTTGCTTTAAGGCTTGTTACAATAATGTGCGTCATTCGGTTGATTTTCTGAATTATTGAAATCTCTCTTCGGATTTTGAGGGAATGCAAGTGAAGAAAAAAAAAATGCACAAAATGTGACAAAAAACGATGAACGTCAAGAAATTTTAGTTAAATTCAGATGATGTGAACGGCAATTAGGCATCCACCTCTGAACAAAATAATATTTGAATTTAGGTATTCGTAGTCCACGATGCACAACTATATCAATAAGGTACAGGCGATGATAAAACTTTATTAAATATTCAGAAGTGATGACGAATTAACGATTCAAGTACTTGCGTCAATACAATATGAATCAGACTCGACAACCGGGGTAAGCGAATCCCGTCATTGAAATGTCCTCTATACCATATCTAGATACGAAATGACTGAAGATTATCGAAGGCCCGTTGATGCCATAAGGTGACTTAATTTTGAGCGGAAAAATCATGTCATGTCTTTAACCATGGAAGGGGTGCAGCACGGGGGAGGCACCGACTCTTCTCGTTTGGATATCATTCTGAACGTCTTTCGGTTTTTGAATCACTATTTTAGGATAACCAGTGACTAATTATCTGTATCGTAATATTCCTCACGGTATTTTGTACTGAAACATGGTTAGCGAGCGACGTTTGAAAACTTTATTGGCACAGCCTCGGAATAAGAACAGTATGCCTTGCAAATTTCATCCAAATCCGTCTAGCGGTCCGAACGGAATCAAACTTTTCATGCTGGTATTGCAAATAAAAAAACCTTTTCACATGTCACGTAACTCGGAAGGAAAAAGTAATCGTTTTTATAAGGGCCTCTGAATTTTATTCTTTTGTATTCGGAATCTGTGTTGGGAAATGGAAAATTTATACGATACAGCGAATGAATATTTTCGAAATTGCTTTTTATTGCTCACAATCTTAGGCAGCTATGAATTATTGTCACTGGTATATATATATTCAATAATCAATTGGAAGACGTACTAGAAGAAAGTGGTAGTCTCTCGTACAGCAAATGATTTCCGTTCTTCCACAAAAAGTTCTTCAGATTAGCATAAGCGGTTCCGAATATTCCGCTTCGCGATAGCTGCTAAGAAGTGGCCTGCGAATTGATTCACCAAAATTCGTAGATTAATATATTCAGCATCTTCGTATCAGGTGATACTGTCGACGACACTCACCAATAGTCTCTTCCCCTGCCTCGGTTCAGCTGGACTGGCATGTGATTTATGATGATGAAGATGCACCTGAGAAAGTGAAATCACGATTTATTGCCAATCACCAGAACACATTGAAAGAATAATTCAAGAAATCATCATATTTTAGTTGATGTATGAAATAGTATGAAAAGTCACAATAAGATCGTAGTTCAGTAGTACTAAACTGGTGGTGCAATTGAAATCAGGGATCGAATGTTGCGTATCAAATACGTTTGTCGGAAGGAAATAGATCAATTTATGAAAGCCTAATTGGAATTTGGTTTGTAGCAAACGATAGATCTCAGTATGACAATTATATTTCTAATGGTACGATTGTTTTCAACTTACTTTGGGCAAGCTTGAAAGCAGCATTCAAAATCGCATCGATTCGGATCTTTATTTCGTCGAATGAATCAGTTATTCTGGTCACAGCAGCACTGATCTCAGTCCTGGTCTCTGGAAATTAAAAGATACCTCAATAATTTAGACAATTTTCAAGTGCTTGATGCGCGATATTCTAGATGGGCACAATTGTCTTCAACTCACGTTCGGCTTTCATTCCACTAAATTCCAAATGGGCTATGACGTCGGATTTTAGTGACTTGAGTAAATCTGAAATTGGAATATACAAAGGTTATGATCAAGTCGTCTCCGACTCTCACTCACAATCAGTTCTAACAACAGCTGGATGAAAAGCAAGCTAGGCTTGATGAATTTTTCGAATGAGTGTCACTTACCCGAGAATTTGGCAGTCATTGCTGATTCGGTTCCTGAAAATAAAATATGTGTATCATGACAAAGTGGAAATTCACCAATTGACGCCAATTGATATAACGGCAATGAGTGAAAAATAATGAAATATGAAGAATTGAAATAGGAAATCTCGATCGATCTACGATAAAATTTGATCGGAATCAATAAAAACGATTCCCCCACTTCAGCCTGATATGTGAGGCGAACATTAGATCACAAAAACATTTCGCGTGTCCAATGGCATATGGTCGTAAGCGCCAAAAACGCGATTTTGGTGGCAAAAGGTCGTATAATTTTTTTTTTTTCACGCCATTCGCTCTGAAAACGGCAAAAACGTATAGATCAATTGAAATTACGAGATCGAAAAATGTAAGTGCAAAAGGTCGTAAGTTTGGCGGATACGTCGTTCTTTCATTACAATTTTTAAGGAAAAATAAAAAACAACGTAAAGGCAAAACGTCGTGAGCGCCACTTTTTTTCATAATTTTTAATGATTTTTCCAAATAGTTGTAAAAACTCGTAAAACGCAAAGATAAATTGAAAGAACGACCATTTCAAAAAGTCGATAAAAAATATTGGTAATTAAAAGCAGAAGGTCGTGTCCACCATTTTTTTTCCATTTCTCATGATTTTCCCAAATAGCTGTGAAATCTCTTGAAACGCAAAGAAAAATCGAAATCGACGTCGTTTCGAAAAATTCGATAATAAAAATCGCAGTTAAAAGCAGGTCGTATCCGCCCAACTTACGACCTTTTGCACTTATATTTTTCGACCTCGTCTTCAGAGCGATTGGCGTGAAAAAAAATTGTACGACTTTATGCCATTATAAACAGTAAAACGTCGTATAATGGCGCTTACGTCCTTATGTCATTAGACACGCGATTTTTAAAGGGTAAAGTCGTCTTCAACTCACCCCCTCTACCTCTTGCGATAGAAGATACAGTGTTTTCGAGAAAGCTTTCGATTTTCATCGCAGAAACTGAAATAAAAATAGAGACAAAGATAATTTGAGCGTTTTCTTAGACGTATAAATTGTTCGAATAAGTGTATCCACTCATCACTTACGAGCGTCTGCGGACTTCAGCTGGGAACCGGTAACTGAAAATAAAATAGGTACATCATGACACTATTGTAGTTTGTCAATATTTGACGCATGTCTTAGTAGCTATGACTTGAATATCTTCATTGGGTGACATTATTTTGAACTTACTGGGGGACATGTGTTTAACATCCTCCGCAAGTGCTGACAGATCGGCGTTGACAGTTGCCATGACATCTGAAATTTGAGTGAGTGAATATCTGTCATTATTAAAAATCTCTGTATCTTTAACTCACTTTCGATGGTAGCCTTGGTTGGGTGGGCTACTGAAAGAAAAATAAGGATATCATGACAATACTTGACGAATCGAGTGGAACCTGACATGTTGAAAATGGTTTGAACATTCCGTGTAGCATAAGATGTCTCTTTATCCATATCATGTAACTATGGGCCGAAAATCTGTTGATTTTTCTTCCCGTAACTATGGACGGTCAGAATCTAGGCTTGATTTCTGACACTTGTTGATCTCTATGTGTCAGCATCTGGGTCATGATTTTAATACACTGAGAAAAGAGTTTTGTTGTTGTTAACAAAGTTCGTTAACAGTTAACGAATCGTATATTTGTATATGAGCAAATATACAAATATATATATAAATGAGCAGAGGCGGGCGCGACGCGCACTGTTTGGTGCGGTTCAGGTTGATTCAAACTCAGGTTATGAAAGGCAACCAATTTATTGAGTATGTATCTATGATTGACTGATGGTTCTACGTGCTTGGATAGACTTTACGAATGTTAATAACTTTCGAGTAGTACGAAATTTCTTTCGGGTTCTGAAAAGTCGGCGTTATAGAAATCCCAGCGGTTTTCTGGGAAGTACACTCTAGTACCCATTTGCACGTCATCCATTGTCCTGATATTCAGGTATAGCCTCTATGAAAGGGTCCTAACCAACCCTTGGAATCCCCCTCCACGGTTTTTTTTGCAATTGTACAGTGCTGTCGACGTACAATTCATGTCAGTATCGTTCCGGAGTGTGTTCGATTAACATCTGGTCTCTGATTATCAAGTTTTGTTTTGCAAATTTTCGTAGTGTTGGGCGAAGACTGTTGGTTATGAAAAGAAAAATTTCGTAGTGTTTTGCTTCATTCTTGGCAACATCTTTTCCGTTTTACTTGCGAGAACTCTTCCTGAATCCGGATCCCGATCTGCGTCGCTCTGCTAGGCAAGCTGCGGCTGATAATTCGTCCTCATTCCACATTTCCAATCATAGGACCGCTTGTTACCGCCACCCGTTCCTTCTTTCGGCCATATACCTGTGGGACAGCCTGCCTGTTTCGGTTCGCGAAGCATCCTCCCTGGAGGTGTTCAAAGTGAGGTTCTTTGGCCATCTTATGTCTGCTGAGGTTTCTGCAGCCGCTGTCTATTATTTACTATTTATTCTCAATTATATGCCTAGGCTGCTTGTCTGTCTCGTCTGCTGTGAGCGCACTTCAGCCCTGTCCGATTTTTGCCAAACTTTTTGCTATCACTAGCTGAGGTGCGCTGGTCGTGGGCGTTCTTCTAGATGCCCCTCGCCCAGCTGTTTCCAGCTGCTTCCTCATATAATTTGTTTTTTTAAATAGGTTACCAATTTTTGTATTGGGATTTTAATCTTAGCTATATTTGTAGTATTTACTTAGTTGCGCCTAGTCATTGGCCAGTCCCTATTGCACCATCACGCTATCCGTTATTTATATATACCTATATTTATATTTTCTTTTTTTGTCTGTATGTTTCTTACTTTTTTTTTTAGTTCTTCCCTACTGTATCAAAACTGATTTGTTGTATATATTTTGTAATTATTTTCTATTTTTCCTTATTTCTAGTTATATACTCTGTTTGTAATTCATTAATGTATCGTTTGCCCTTTAGCCTATTTTAGGCCACGGCATAATAAACTTAATCTAATCTAATCTAATAAGAAAGTTGTTTCGGTCCTCTTATTTCATTTCATGTCAAAAAAGGTATTCGAATGCTTTTACCTGTTCGTTTATATGAAAATCTCCATGGTGGGGATATAAAAGTCGCTCAAAAGAAAAATAGGGGTTGACTTTACGAGATCGGCAAATTATTGCTTCAGAAATCGTTTATCGTCACTGGCATCCAGCTCTGGAACTCGCTACCTCCAGAGGCTACCCTCGCGTCGACGCTTCCTGCGCTTCGTGCTCGGTGCTTTCGCTTTTTGTTAGAGGCTGAGGAGCGCGAGGCGAATCCGGGCGGGCCTTAGTTCCCTAATTTCAGTAAGTTATAGGATTTTTGTTGTATGGTCTGCGCATGGCATTCCGACTGCCGAACTCCTAGGTGTGTTGATGTGTGGGCACGTTCTTGTATTGCCATATTTGAGCTATTACTTATCTTATTCTCCACTTTATTTTAGATTTTATGTTTCTGTACCCTTGCTAACCTTTAATTGCGATTGAGTTTATCACGTGCTCAGTCCACTAGTGCGTAAGTGATCCAGCTAGAATTTGCCTGTTATTACTCGTTCATTCATCTTGCAGATGAGTTTTTTAGGAACTATATTACTATTTTTTGTTTTGTTTTTTTCTCTCAGTTATCTTGTCAGTTCAGTTCGTTATCAAGATATTTCATGCACAGAACCTATTACTGCTTGTATTTGCCTATTTATTTATTATTTATTTTCTCATTTTAGTTACCTTATTGTATATTTTTATCTTATTGTTCATCTGTTTATACACTCTTTGTTATGTACTTTATGATTTGTCTGTGGTCCTCAGGGAGTTTTCTCCAGGATCAAATAAAATATTCTTCTCTCTCTCTCTCTCTCTCTCCCACTGTGCCTTTCATCCCTTACAATGGACAATAGATTTGAAAAAAGAAAGGAAATAAATTTAATACTCGAATGAAAACTTTTCCGAGACTTTATAGATCATAACGGAAGAACCTTCGTGGGTTTTGTTTTCATTCTCCAGGAAGATGTGGTCACGGTTCACCCTTTATATTTCTAATGGTACGATTGTTTTCAACTTACTTAGGGCAAGCATGAAAGCAGCATTCAAAATCGCATTGATTTCGATCTTTGCTGTGTCGAATAAATTAGTTATTTCGGTCACAGCAGGTCTCATCTCAGTGCTGTTCTCTGGAAATTAGAAGATATTCCAATAATTCAGACAATTTTCAAGTGCTTGATGCGCGATATTCTGGATGGGCACAATCGTCTTCAACTCACTTCCGAATTTCGCTCCACACCTTTCCAAATCGGCTATGACTTTGTTTTTTACTGAGTTGAGTTCAGCTGAAATTGGAATATACAGAGGTTATGATCAAGTCGTCTTCGACTCTCACTCAGTTCTAACAACAGCTGGATGAAAAGCAAGCTAGGCCTGATGAATTTTTCGAATGAGTGTCACTTACTCCGGAATCTGGCAGCCGCTGCTAATTCGGTTGCTGAAAATAAAACATGTGTATCATGACAAAGTGGAAATTCACCAATTGACGCATGATATAACGGCAATGAGTAAAAAATAATGAAATATGATGAATTGAAATAGGAAATCTCGATCGATCTACGATAAAATTTGATCGGAATCAATTAAAACGATTCCTCGACTTCACCCTGATATGTGAGGCGAACAGTAGATCACAAAAACATTTCGCGTGTCTAATGGCATATGGTCGTAAGCGCCAGAAACGCGATTTTGGTGGCAAAAGGTCGTATAATTTTTTTTTTTTTCACGCCATTCGCTCTGAAAACGGCCAAAACGTATAGATCAATTGAAATTACGAGATCGAAAAATGTAAGTGCAAAAGGTCGTAAGTTTGGCGGATACGTCGTTCTTTCATTACAATTTTTAAGGAAAAATAAAAACCAACGTAAAGGCAAAACGTCGCGTCGTGAGCGCCATTTTTTTTTCAATTATTCATGCTTTTTCCAAATAGTTGTAAAAACTCATGAAACGCAAAGAAAAATCGAAACCGACGTTGTTTCGAAAAATTCGATGATAAAATTCGCAGTTAAAAGCAGGTCGTATCCGCCCAACTTACGATCTTTTGCACTTACGTTTTTCGATCTCGTATTTTCAATTGATCTATACGTTTCGAACGTTTTCAGAGCGATTGGCGTGAAAAAAAAATTATACGACTTTATGCCATTATAAACAGCAAAACGTCGTATAATGGCGCTTACGTCCTTATGTCATTAGACACGCGATTTTTAAAGGGTAAAGTCGTCTTTAACTCACCCCCTCCACCTTTTGCGATAGAATATAAAGTTTGTGTGAAATCGGTTTTGATTTTCATCACAGATTCTGAAATAAAAATAGAGACAAAGATAATTTGAGCGTTTTGGTAGACGTATAAATTGTTCGAATAAGTGTATCCACTCATTACTTACCAGCGTCTGCGCGCTTCAGCTGGGAACCGCTAACTGAAAATAAAATAGGTACATCATGACACTATTGTAGTTTGTCAATATTTTACGCATTCCTTAGTAGCTATGACTTGAATATCTTCATTGGGTGACATTGTTTGGAACTTACTGGGGTACATCTGTTTAACACCATCGACAAGTACTGACAGTTGGGCTTTGACACTTGTCATGGCAGCTGAAATTTAAGCAAAGAGGACTATGATTAAGTCGTCATTCCGCGGTGCTCGACTCGCTTGAGCTAAATTCGAACAACAAGTGAATATCTGTCATTATCGAAAATCTCTGTATCTTTAACTCACCATTGATGGAAGCATAGTTTGGTTCGACTCCTGAAACAAAAATCAGGATATCATGACAATACTTGACGAATCGAGTGGAACCTGACATGTTGTAAATGGTTTGAACATTCCGTGTAGCATAAAATGTAGAGAATAAAATGGTTCCAAACAACCCGACTGGAAATTTAATCAGGCTAGCCTTTCGTCCGACCAGGCCCCGATCAGGTTGAAATCATGTTTGCCTCATTACGGTATAGCTGATAAGGTCCTGATCAGGTGAGCATCAGGCTTACCTCAGTGAGGCAAGCCTGTTGAACCCCTGATCGGGGCAAGCTCTGGTATTTGTTACTAAGGTGTACCTGTTGGGCCCCTGGTCCGTTTAGCCTGATAGGGCCCTTATTGAGGCGTGCCTGCTAGAACCCTGGTCAGGTTGGCCTCAGGCATCCGTTACTAATGCGTGCCTGTTGGGCCCCCGGTCAGTTGAGCCTGATACGGACCTTATTGAGGCGTGCCTGCTAGAACCCTGGTCAGGTTGGCTTCAGGCATCCGTTACTAAGGTGTGCCTGTTGAGCCCCCGGCCAGTTCAGCCTGATACGGGCCTCATTGAGGCGTGCCTGTTGAAACCCTGGTCAGGTCGGCCTCAGGCATATCTTACTAAGGTGTGCCTGTTGGGCCCGCAGTCAGTTCAGCCTGATACGAACATCATTTCTAGATGTCTTAGAACAGTGTCAAGTGAAACGTGTATTAGAACCGTTGTCAAGTTGACCCCAAGCATCCCTCACCGAGGTGTGTTGAACCCCTGGTCCGTTTGGTCTGATACGGCCCTTATTGAGGCGTGCCTGCTAGAACCCTGGTCAGGTTGCTAACAGGCATTCTTTATTACGCGTTTTACGCCAAGTGTAACATTCATCCATAATATACACCCATTTGTTACGCTTTCAACCCGCTGGTACCACACAGGATAATCATTTATATTATCATGCTAGAAGCTCTTATTATTAATGGGTCAAAGTTTTCCTAATATCCAATAAGTAGTTTGGCGTAATAGGTAGGGCGTGCGATTAGTAATGCGAGCGAGCGATAGGTTCTGGATCGAAACCCGGTTAGGTCAAAATAATGCGAAGTTTTTCTGAAGTAAAATTGCGTTCTAACGTCCGTATGGGGTCGAGTATGAGTGGTTCAGCTTACTCAAAACACAAAATTTTTATTTTGTAATGATATTTTTATTGTTTAATAATGAACACACAGATTCACGAATATAATCAGGGCTTGACCAGGAAGCCTGATCAGTAAATCTAATGTGGGCCTGACTGACACCCGGATCAGGCTGCCTGATCCGTCCCTGATCGATAACCTTGACGGCGGCCGGAGCAGGGTGCCTGATCAGGCTCTTGTGGAACGCTGCGTTACAAACGAGGTTAGGGCCTGATCACTCCACCTGATGTGGGCCTGATCACTTTACCTGATGTGAGCCTGATCGGGCAGTAGGGCAAACCTGGCCAGGACCTTATCACTGCCTTAACAAAATTTCCAGTCGGGAAAGAGCATCACGTTCAAAAAACACATTTTATCTATATCGTGATGACCTACGCATAGTTTTTATTTTTAACGATCCAATGAATCTCACCACCTGCAGAACATACGTGCTAAAAAATGTTAAGTGTGCTGTTAAATATTTCGTGACACGACACTTCAAAAGTTGATTGCTCTTGATATAGGTGCACGAGTTCGACGAATGGTCGATTTTCCACTTCAGTACCATTTTACGGTTTTAAATTTTACTTCCTGTGATACTAAAATGTAGGCATAACGATTCGATAAGTCTGCAGAATAATTGCTGCAAAATAAGTATACCGTTAAATATTTCGAGACACAATACTTGAAAAATTGATTCCGCGGTGCTCGACTCGCTTGAGCTAAATTCGAACAACAAGTGAATATTTGTCACTATCGAAAGTCTCGGTATCTTTAACTCACTGTTCAAGGTGGAATCCTGGGTTGGGTGGGCTCCTGAAACCAAAATCAGGATATCATGAGAATACATGACGAATCGAGTGGAACCTGACATGTTGAAAATTGTTCGAACATTCCGTGTAGCATAAAATGTGGAGAATAAAATGGTTCCAAACAAAGAGCATAACGTTCAAAAATCACATTTTATCTATATTCTGATGATGTATGCATAGTTTTTATTTTTAACGACTCAATGAATCTTACCACCTGCAGAACATACGTGCTACAAAATATTAAGTGTGCTGTTAAATATTTCGTGACACAACACTTCAAAAGTTGATTGCTCTTGATATACATAAGTTCGACGAATGGTTGATTTTCCACTTCAGTACTATTTTACGGTTTGAATTTTACTTCCTGTGATACTAAAATGTAGGCATAACGATTCGATAAGTCTGCAGAATAATTGCTGCCAAATAAATATACCGTTAAATATTTAGAGACACAATACTTGAAAAATTGATTCCGCGGTGCTCGACTCGCTTGAGCAAAATTCGAACAACAAGTGAATATCACTATCGAAAATCTCTGTATCTTTAACTCACTGTTGATTCTGTTACGGCTACCGGGTGGGCGGCCTCCTGAAACAAAAATCAGGATATCATGACAATACTTGACGAATCGAGTGGAACCTGACATGTTGAAAATGGTTTGAACATTCCGTGTAGCATAAAATGGTTCCAAACAAAGAGCATAACGTTCAAAATAGTATATTGTGATACAAGTGCGAGAAAGTGGAGATTTGACGAAGGTTATGAGGGTGACTGCACGAGGTAGAGGCGAGTACGTAGCACGAGTCCGTCAAAACTTTCCGCTTGTCTTCGCACGTGTGTCACATATTATTTTTTGTAAAAAATGCATTAAAGTCCCCCATTTGTGCAGTGCCGGATCTAGGCACCAGGCTGAGTAGGCGGCAGCCTACAGGCCCCCACCATTTGAGGGCCCCACCAAACTTCAACCCATATTCACCGACCGACCAAGTTTGTAAAATTGAGGAAAAATGTTTTTTGAAGTTTGAAAAACAGTTATGAAGCAAACGCGAAAGCGTTACGAATGTTTAAAATTTTCAGTCAGATAAATCTTTATTTTGAAGATTGTAAATTCAAAGTATTTAAATAATCAGTCACGGACGAGTAGTCTGTTTTATCGATGGGCAATTTCATATCAAGTGATCAAGGCTTTTGAGACAATTTTTTCTGATCTTGACGTCAATCTAAAAGAAAGTAGTTCACGATGAAAAAAAAATACTTGCCACCGCTTTTCTTTTTATTCTCAATATTTTCGAAGTTATGCAACCTCTTCGTTTTGGCGCATTTTTTTTTTCAAAAAATCATAACTCCGGCTACGTTGGTGATAGGGAAATCAGCTTGGACTCATTTTCTTCGCAAAAGAATATAGTTTTGAGAAAAAAATAGGGCATTGGGATTTTCGATCGCTCAACATAAAATTGTCTCCATTTCCCGAAACAATCAGAGATTGCGGAAAAATGCGTTTTTCTTTTAATCTGAAAAAAATCACAGACGTAGATATATGTATCCTCTCAGTGCTGTATAATTTTCAGAGTGGGAGAGCCAGGCGTTTCTTTATATATGGCCTAAAATGTGTATTATGTTGATAAGTAGCTTTTACCGTGTCATATTTTCGACAGACTACTTAAGTATTTAGAATTCAAGAATGGGTTTATCGGTTCAAATAATATCTTTAATCATGTATTTTGGGCCAAATTATGTTGCTTCAACTTCAAGTTTAATAATTATTTCAACTAAAATTGAAAATTGTGCAACTATAGGTCCAACGAATACTCATAACCCATGTAAGTCTTTTCTATTTCCGAAGAATTTTTGTAACACAAAATATAATCTCTTAAATGGATTATGAGTATTCGTTGGACCTATAGTTGCAGAATTTTCAATGTTAGTTGCAATAATTATTAAACTTGAAGTTGAAGCAACAAAATTTGGCCCAAAATACATGATTAAAGATATTATTTGAACCGAAAAACTCATTCTTGAATTCTGAATACCTAAGTAGTCTGTCGAAAATATGACACGATAAAAGCTACTTATTAACATAATACACATTTTAGGTCATAAAAAAAACGCCTGGCTCTCCCACTCTGAAAATTACACAGCACTGAGAGGATACATTTTTTTCAGATTAAACGAAAAACGCATTTTGCCGCAATCTCTGATTGTTTCCGGAAATGGAGACAATTTTATGTTGAGCGATCGAAAATCCCAATGCCCTATTTTTTTCTAAAAACTATATTCTTTTGCGAAGAAAATGAGTCCAAGCTGATTTCCCTATCATCAACGTAGCCGGAGTTATGATTTTTTGAAAAAAAAGAAAATGCGCCAAAACGAAGAGGTTTGCATAACTTCGAAAATATCCCTTCAGTAAAAAATTCGTCATTATTACATATGTACTAAAAAATTAAATACCGATAATGGTTTCAATGGTCTTTACTTCCCTAACTGGGCCTCCACCACCTGTCCGCCAACAGGCCCCCACACCCTTTAATCCGGCACTGCATTTGTGGCTCTGAAACGTGCTAACCATAGAGATCAGTGTGCTAACCGCAATCCCGACATGACAGCTGGCTCGATTTCAATGTGATTCTCTGCCGCCAGACGGCGCGTCGAAGGCGCGGCAGAAAGTTACTAGAGTGTTATAAATACATGTATAAAGGTAACTAGCGAGAAAATAAAGATCTGCGCATGCGCTGCTTAAACCCTTCTGTAACAGACCATTTCTAGCACGTTTCAGAGGCACAAAATGGGGGACATTTGATGCACGTATTACAAAAAATACATTTTATCTATATCGTGATGACGTACGCATAGTTTTTATTTTTAAAAATTCAATGAATCTTACCACCTGCAGAACATACGTGCTACAAAATGTTAAGTGTGCTGTTAAATATTTCGTGACACAACACTTCAAAAGTTGATTGCTTTCGATATGTCCATGAGTTCTAGTTTGGCTGTTGAAATTGAAATCAAGAATTCAATATTGTATCCTCGCTGTATCGAGAATATTTTACTTCTTGATGCAAAAATATTTCTACGTTTATCTACAAAACAGGTCTTTTTTCACCTGTTGATGATGTGTGTGTCTGTATAATTGCAATGCTGACGTGGAAGCTATCAAACCACTTTATTCTTGATTAGTTTTCCGTTACGTTATTCTCACTTATATGTATGGGGCGTTCTGCGCCAACTCGACCAGTAATAAACCCCGAACATCTCAAAATCATCCCATGATTTTTTCTAACATTCTACGAAATAGTATAAAAAGTCACAATGAGATCGTAGTTCAGTAGTACTAAACTGGTGGTGCAATTGAAATCAGGGATCGAATGTTGAGTATCAAATACGTTTGCCCAACTGGAGGCTAAGCAAGGCTAAGGAAATAGATCAATTTATGAAAGCCTCATTGGCATTTGGTTTGTAGCAAACGATAGATCTCAGTATGACAATTATATTTCTAATGGTACGATTGTTTTCAACTTACTTCCGGCAAGCTTGAAAGCAGCATTCAAAATCGCATCGATTTCGATCTTTACTGGGTCGAATAAATCAGTTACTTCGGTCGCAGCAGCCCTGATCTCAGTCCTGGTCTCTGGAAATTAAAAGATACCTCAATAATTTAGACAATTTTCAAGTGCTTGATGCGCGATATTCCAGATGGGCACAATCGTCTTCAACTCACTTCCGGCTTTCACGCGACTCCGTTCCAAATTGGTTATGACTCTGGATTTTAGTGAGTTGAATGAATCTGAAAATGGAATATACAGAGGTTATGATCAAGTCGTCTTCGACTTTCACTCAGTTCCAACAACAGCTGGATGAAAAGCAAGCTAGGCTTGATGTATTTTTCGAATGAGTGTCACTTACTTGCGAATCTGGGAAGCACTTCTGATTCGGTTCCTGAAAATAAAATATGTGTATCATCGCAAAGTGGAAATTCACCAATTGACGCATCATATAACGGCAATGAGTGAAAAATAATCAAATATGAAGAATTGAAATAGGAAATCTCGATCGATCTAGGATAATATTTGATCGGAATCAATAAAAACAATTCCTCGACTTCACCCTGATATGTGAAGCGAACAGTGGATCACAAAAACATTTCGCGTGTCTAATGGCATAAGGTCGTAAGCGCCAAAAACGCGATTTTGGTCGCAAAAAGTCGTATAATTTTTTTTTTCACGCCATTCGCTTTGAAAACGGCCAAAACGTATAGATCAACTGAAATTACGAGATCGAAAAATGTAAGTGCAAAAGGTCGTAAGTTTGGCGGATACGTCGTTCTTTCATTACAATTTTTAAAAAACGTCGCGAGCGCCATTTTTTTCATAATTTTTAATGATTTTTTCAAATAGTTGTAAAAACTCGTGAAACGCAAAGAGAAATCGAAATCGACGTCGTTTCGAAAAATTCGATAAAAGAAATCGCAGTTAAAAGCAGAAGATCGTATCCGCCCAACTTACGACCTTTTGCACTTTCATTTTTCGATCTCGTAATTTCAATTGATCTATACGTTTCGAACGTTTTCCGAGCGATTATCGTGGAAAAAAAATTATACGACTTTATGCCATTATAAACAGCAAAACGTCGTATAATGGCGCTTACGTCCTTATGTCATTAGACACGCGATTTTTAAAGGGTAAAGTCGTCTTCAACTCACCCCCGATACCCTTTTCGATAGAATCTAAAGTTCTTTCGAGATAGGTTTTCATTTTTATCACAGAATCTGAAATAAAAATACAGACAAAGATAATTTGAGCGTTTTGGTAGACGTATAAATTGGTCAAGTAAGTGTATCCACTCATCACTTACCAGCCGGTGCGGTGGCCAACTTGGATGCGCTATCTGAAAATAAAATAGGTACATCATGACACTATTGTAGTTTGTCAATATTTGACGCATGTCCTTAGTAGCTATGACTTGAATATCTTCATTGGGTGACATTGTTTTGAGCTTACCGGGGAACATCCGTCTAACAGCATCCGCAAGTGCTGTCAGTCGGCCGTTGACAATTCTCACGGAATCTGAAATTTAAGTAAAGAGGACTGTGATGAAGTCGTCATTCCGCGGTGCTCGACTCGCTTGAGCTAAATTCGAACAACAAGTGAATATCTGTCATATCGAAAATCTCTGTATCTTCAACTCGCCGTAGATTGCAGGATAGCTTAAATCGACTCCTGAAATCAAAATCATGATAGCATGAAAATGCTTGACGAATCGAGTGGAACCTGACACGTTGAAAATGGTTTGAACATTCCGTGTAGCATAAGATGTAGAGAATAAAATGGTTCCAAGCAAAGAGCATCACTTTCAAAAAACACATTTTATCTATATCGTGATGACCTACGCATAGTTTTTATTTTTAACGATTCAATGCATCTTACCACCTGCAGAACATACGTGCAAAAAAATGTTAAGTGTGCTGTTAAATATTTCGTGACACAACACGTCAAAAGTTGATTGCTCTTGATATAGGTGCATGAGTTCGACGAATGGTCGATTTTCCACTTGTGTACCATTTTACGGTTTTAAATTTTACTTCCTGTGATACTAAAATGTAGGCATAACGATTCGATAAGTCTGCAGAATAATTGCTGCAAAATAAGTATACCGTTAAATATTTAGAGACACAATACTTGAAAAATTGATTCCGCGGTGCTCGACTCGCTTGAGCTAAATTCGAACAACAAGTGAATATCTGTCACTATCGAAAATCTCTGTATCTTTAACTTACTATTTAAGGTGGAAGCCGGGATTGGTGGGGAGCCTGAAACAAAAATAAGGATATCATGACAATACTTGACGAATCGAGTGGAACCTGACATGTTGAAAATGGTTTGAACATTCCGTGTAGCATAAAATGTAGAGAATAAAATGGTTCCAAACAAAGAGCATCACGTTCAAAAAAAACATTTTATCTATATCGTGATGACCTACGCATAGTTTTTATTTTTAACGATTCAATGCATCTTACCACCTGCAGAACATACGTGCAAAAAAATGTTAAGTGTGCTGTTAAATATTTCGTGACACAACACTTCAAAAGTTGATTGCTCTTGATATAGGTGCATGAGTTCGACGAATGGTCGATTTTCCACTTGTGTACCATTTTACGGTTTTAAATTTTACTTCCTGTGATACTAAAATGTAGGCATAACGATTCGATAAGTCTGCAGAATAATTGATGCAAAATCGAGACGTATTCACCGTTTTTTGACAATATTGTTCTGGAATCCAAGGAAGTGCTGCCCATCTCCACGAGAGGCAGCACTTCGTTGGGTCACAGAACAATATTGTTACACTAAATTCTCATTAGGGGGCGTCCATAAATTACGTGAGACGATTTTTGCGATTTTTCGACCCCCCCTCCCCCCTCGGTGAGATTTCGTGAGATTTGGCTCGACCCCCCCCCCCCTTAAATCTCACGTGAGATTTTTCAGAATGCGTATTTTGCTTGATTGCGTTGGATTTCTAATAAAAAAAACATAATTTATGAATAAACAATAAATTACGTGATATTAGCCGAGACCCCCCCTCTCCCCCACGTGAGATTGGGTGAGATTCGGCTCGACCCCCTCCCCCCCCTAAACGCCTCACGTAATTTGTGGACGCCCCCTTACGTGTTCCGATTTTCGGAAATAAAAATTCGTCATGCCCTTCGTTTATTCTTTTTACGTCACTGATATCAATTTCACAGCAATCGAATGTGTTTTGGCAGCTTGAGTAGGGTTTGAAAATTCCATGTGTAAATCAGCTAGCATTTCCCCTTAAGTACAAAACAGGTTTTTTTTTCACCTGTTGATGACGTGTGTGTCTGAATAATTGTAATGTTGACGCGGAAGCTATCGAACCACTTAACTCTTGATTAGTTTTTTTTTTACGTTATTCTCACTTATATGATTGGGGCATTTCACGCCAACTCGACCAATAATAAACCCCGACCAACTCAAAATCATCCCCTGATTTTTTCTAACATTCTACTCAGTAATAAACACGTCCTAATTTTTTATTTTATTTTGTCAACAAACCGTTAATTTGTTATGCATTTTTGAAGTTGATTGAGAATGCCCCTCTTTAAAAACCTGACAAAATTCTCAAACATCCAGTGGATGACATAAAACAGCCCCCGTTTAGGAAAACGTGGGCCGAATTTTTTTTCCACTTAATTCGGAATTTTCTCATTTTTGAAACTGAAATTATCTAACACAGGATCAAATTTCAAGCGTCAAACAAGGTTCAATTTACTCGGAAACGTTCGGTTTCATTTATTACCCTTATTCGTCGCTTACTATTTGATCCTGTGTTTATATCAGTTTTTGAAATCAGAAAATTCCGAATTAAGGGAAAAAAAAATAGAAAAAAAATTCGGCCCACGTTTTCCTAAACGGGGGCTGTTTTGTGTCATCCACTGGATTTTTGAGAATTTTTTTCAGATTTCTAAAAAGGGGCATTCTCAATCAACTTCAGAAATTCATAACAAATTAACGGTCTGTTGAAAAAACCAAAAAAAATTTAGGCCACGTTTATTACTGAGTAGAATGTTGGAAGAAAACATGGAATGATTTTGAGATTGTCGGGGTTTAACACTGGTCGAGTTGGCGTGGAATGCCCCGTATGTATTTTCTAGCGTACCCGATTGAAATAAGTATAAGTGAGGTTTCGTTGTATAGGAAAATAGATCAGTTATATGCAACTCACCGCTGGCAACATCCACGAACACCAACGAGGCGACGAGAAGACAGACGATCTTGTCCATGTTGAAGGTAGCCACTTACTTCGTTAGAAATAGGTTTCTGATGAGAATTCATCCGATCCGTCGTATTTATACACAGCAGAGACCCCCTACCACGTCGACATGCTGGAGTCAGGCTTTACCCACCGTACCCGGTTTTCACTTGTTTTTACTGATATCAAAGCTTCCGCGTCACGAACGCGAAGGCTATAATTACGAAGGCCATGGGGCAACGGAATTTCGAAATCTGTTGAATTGTAAAAAAAATAATGATAATAATAATAATAATAATAATAATAATAATAATAATAATAATAATAATAATAATAACAATAATAATGATAATTTAAAAAAAGTTCGACGAGTGCCTTGTTTTGTGAAGTTAAAATGGTTTCTGGAGGGAAAGGAAATAAAAAGGACAGGGGACAATCGGGATACGTGATATTACTTTTATGCACTTGCCCCATTGTTGAAGCAATCGTTGCGTTACCATAATTAGACGTTTTCTAAAAAAAATAAATTTGAACCGGTCCCTGACGTTATCCGCACGATTATATTTACGCGCAACACCATCTCTAGGGCGCTTCGGAAATATAGCGAACACAGCGTTACGTCTAGCTCTACGGCCAACGGGCGAAACGCCCAATATGGCCGCGACCACCAGTTGACATCGACAATTATCATTTTATGCAGAATACCATATCCCGTCTCTATTCGTGCATGAAATAAAGAAGTTTTGCAATATAAATCTTCGGAATTCAATATAGAATGGCGCTCACCAATTCTTTTTCGCGTTCGTGACGCGTAGGCTTTGATATCAGTGAAAACAAGTGAAAACCGGGTACGGTGGGTAAAGCCTGACTCCAGCATGCTCTCAACGATAGTCGTGTAAAGTGCCTTTGTTCCGAAGTAAATATTGACTTTGCATAGACTTTTAGTATCCACTCACAAGCGATCACATGTTGGTTTTTGTCTTAAATCGTAGCTTAGAATTTCACCTTTCGAATGGCGTGTGAACGAAAGTGTGCAATCGTGCGCGGCGTGGTCCAGAGCGATTTTTGTGAGCTTACGCGTGATCCGAGAAGGCCCCCGGCGCTCGTTCGGCGCGGGCGCGGGCGCGTGGTTAGCCGAGCTGGGCGAGTAGGTCGCCTACCTGAGCTGCAGCTGCTTGACTCTATGCGTACGGAATCTATTCTAGTGAAGTATATCACCAGATGCACCAAGCCTAATTCTGATTCACATTACTATACAATTGATTTATAATCAATACCAAATAATATGCTCTCTTTGTAGGTTTTGGAGGTTCTCCTATTCTGTTCAAACGGAGGGAAGAAAACAAGCAAGAAACAAGGACGTTAAGAAATTTCGAGACGGATTTTTTCGTGAGTCATCGCGTGAAGATACCATGCAAGATGTTTTGAATTGGCTGCTAGTGTCATCTGACCCATTCATTACAAATCTAAGGCAACTACCTCCGCAGAAATATAAACAGATGTCCCCAGAAGCTAATGCGCTATTAGCTGGAACAAATCCACCTGCTGAGTCACAAAATCTTTACCCGGATTCGGATTGAAATATTTTTTGTATTTTCTCGAAATAAATACTTTATTCACCATATCACGAGGGGCAATTACTTTTTCAAAAATTTCCCAATACATTTTTAATGTTTTATAGCAGCCGCTTCGCAAACATATGTTGAGTCCTTTATGTATTATATATATGTGTATATGGGCAATTTCACCAATTATCAACGAATGTTTGGGCCCGAAAAAATCGATTTGTCTCAATTTTTTCCCTCGCATTCTGTGCACCAAGATTGGTAGATTCACCAAGTTTCAGCCAAATACTACTTACCGTTCACGAGGAATACGATATTCAATTTTTATGAGAACATTTTTTAACGCATTTTTGACGTACTTCCAACGTCACAACAAAAATTCGAAAAATACGTTTTTTATGTGAAAAACTCAGCTTTTCGAATCCATTTTTTATTTTTCACTAACTCTGCTAAAACTAACTCAAAAACACGTTTTTCGACAAAAAGAAAAACGGCGATTTCTCCTTGTGCTCAATGTTTTATCATTCTTTCGAATTTTTATTCCGAAAGCTGAGATTTTGTCAGTCAGAAACCCAAGTTTTCAGAGTGGGACGGCTACGTGGTCGCATGTGAGGTCCCGACTGGAAATTTTGTTAAGGCAGTGATAAGGTCCTGGCCAGTTTTGCCCTACTGCCCGATCAGGCTCACATCAGGTAAAGTGATCAGGCCCACATCAGGTGGAGTGATCAGGCCCTGACCTCGTTTCTAACGCAGCGTTCCACAAGAGCCTGATCAAGCACCCTGCTCCGGCCACCGTCCAGGTTATCGATCAGGGACGAATCAGGCCGCCTGATCCGGGTGTCGGTCAGGCCCACATTAGATTTACTGATCAGGCTTTCTGGTCAAGCCCTGATTATATTCGTGAATCTGTGTGTTCATTATTAACCAATAAAAATATCATTACAAAATAAAAATTTTGTGTTTTGAGTAAGCTGAACCACTCATACTCGACCCCATACCGACGTTAGAACGCAATTTTACTTCAGAAAAACTTCGCATTATTTTGACCTAACCGGGTTTCGATCCAGGACCTATCGCTCGCTCGCATTACTAATCGCACGCCCTACCTATTACGCCAAACTACTTATTGGATATTAGGAAAACTTTGACCTATTAATACAAATAAGAGCTTCTAGCATGGTAATATAAATGATTATCCTGTGTGGTACCAGCGGGTTTAAAGCGTAACAAATGGGTGTACCTGACCAGGGTTCTAGTAGGCACGCCTCAATAAGAGCTGTATCAGGCTAAACGGACCAGGGGCCGAACAGGTACACCTTAGTAACAAATACCAGAGCTTGCCCCGATCAGGGGTCCAACAGGCTTGCCTCACTGAGGTAAACCTGATGCTCACCTGATCAGGACCTTATCAGCTATACCGTAATGTGGCAAACATAATTTCAACCAGATCGGGGCCTGGTCGGACGACAGGCTAGCCTGATTAAATTTCCAGTCGGGGTACGATCAATTGATAAACAGCGATAAATAGAATTCTCTTTCCTCAACGGAATATCTTTATTTCTTCGAACTGTGCACCGTCAGATGTCTCTACCGGCGGTGCGACCTCCTATCAGTGGTGGGAAGGGATCACTATTATGGCCGCTATGAGCTGATGGCGTCGCTGCACTCAACTTCAAACGGCTTAATTTTCTTGAACAAGTTATTACGAAATGTCTGATGAGCAAAACCGTCAGCACCGTCCGATTCCACGGTGTTTTAATCCATTCGGCTTCGCTCCATCACGTAAGTACCATTACTGTTTACTCATAACCTCTGAATATCTGGTACCTAAAACGGCCTCTAGAGCTGTGTCACAATAGCGTAATGTTCAATTCTTCACAGCACAGCTTCAGTCCTAGTACTGAAGGAAGTGAATTCTCGACGGAAGATAGGATTGATGTAATACTAGGCGTCAGTCCTGTAAAGAAAAAAAGGTGAAATTTTCAACCCAATGCCTGTTTGTGTACAATCATAAATCCTAATTGATGTTTCAACTTTTCAGACTGTCTAATTGTCAATATGCTGAAGTCAAGTTCCATCAAATTGAGAATGCCGTTAGGAATAAATTTGAGGCTGATTTTGGGGTAATAGCACAAACAGAAAAAGATCGACTCAGTGAAACTTCTGAATGTCTTACCACCAGAGTGGAGTATTTCTAAAATTCAAAATGAGATCGGAGGCTCCGATTTCTTAGCCAGAAAGTCTCGGCAAGACAGTACAGAAGATGGTGCAAGTTGTTCCCGAAAGCCTGGCAATGCCTCTCTAGATAATGACATCCGGACTTTGGTAACAAATTTTTATGAAGATAATGACAATTCAAGAACACTGTCAGGAATGAAAGACTGTGTTACGATAAAAAAATGCCGATGGTTCAAAAACGACAAAGCAAAAACAACTCGTCCTTTGTAATCTCAACGAGCTATATGCTCAGTTTAAGGAAAAATACCCAGATGTCTAGGTCAAATTTACCAAATTTACTATCCTGAGACCTGATCACTGTGTTCTAGCAGGATCTAGTGGTACACATTCAGTATGTGTTTGCACTATCCACCAGAATGTAAAATTGATGCTAGAAGGTAATTGAACCGTTGAGCTATGAGACCACAATAAGATTCCGCTCAATCGGTGGTTTGTAACACTCATCTAATTTTACTTTTGTCATGCTTAGGCTGTCGGTTTTCTGAACTCTTCAATCGTTGGGATGGTTAGGCAGAAGGACCTCCAGATTACAAGAGCCTGCTCAGGAGCATCATGTGTGTGAATCCCATGGACGATTGTTATGATTGCAAATGCGATTCATGCCCCGGAACAGCCGGAATTGTAGCAGCCTTCAAAGAAGCATTTCGTAAAAATGAGTTTGAAGAAGTTGATTACAAAACGTGGACGATGGTTGACCGCTGCACGATAGATTCTGTAACGTGTAGTGCAAACGAATTCATTCAGCGTTTGTGCATAGAACTGAAAAAATTGTTGAGACACGATTTCATATCAAAGATCCAGAACACATCTTACAGGCAAATCAAGAATTCTTTGGAACTGGGGAAATTTGTGATAACATTAGATTTTGCCGAAAATTACACGTTTACTGTCCAAGAAGCTGCGCAAGGCTTCCATTGGAATAACAAGCAAGCAAGCGTCCTTCCAGTAGTAGTGTATTACAAAGAGAATGATGTGATCAAATATTTGTCTTTCGTAGGAATTTCGGATTGTTTGAAACATGACACCGTAAGCGTCTATATGTCCCAAACTGTGCTCATAATATACTTGAAAACGAAATTTGCGCGCGTCAATCAAATATTTTACTTCTCGGATGGCGTTCCACAACAGTTCAAGAACAAAAAAGCGTTTGCAAATTTAGCCTATCACGAGATAGATTTTGGTGTTAAGGCGGAATGGCACTTCTTTGCAACGGCTCATGGGAAAGGCCCGTGTGATGGTCTTGGAGGGACGGTGAAGCGTCTGGCGAAACGAGCAAGCCTTGAAATGGGTTCGAGGCGACCTATTCTGGATCCACAAGATCTGTTTCAATGGGCACGTAGAAGTTTGACAAATATTCATTTCGTATTTTGTTCTGCGAGCGAATACGGTACGTGCCAGACTCTACTGAATGAACGTTTTCAAAAAGCTGTTACTGTAAAAGGGACTCAATCGTTTCATTACGTAGCACCAGGTACTTCACTAATGACCTTGATTACACAGAACCACAGTTCAAAGATATAAAGATATTCCGTTGAGTCGGAAAGAGAATTCTATTTATCGCTGTTTATCAATTAATCGTACCTCACATGCGACCACGTAGCCGTCCCACTCTGAAAATTTGGGTTTCTTACTGAAAAAATCTCAGCTTTCGGAATAACAATTCAAAAGAATGACAAAACATTGAGCACAAGGAGAAATCGCCGTTTTTTGTCGAAAAACGTGTTTTTGAGTTAGTTTTAGCAGTGTTAGTGAAAAATAAGAAATGGATTCGAAGAGCTGATAGTTTTTCACATAAAAAACGTATTTTTTCGAATTTTTATTGTGACGTTGGAAGTACGTCAAAAATGCGTTGAAAAATTTTGTCTTAAAAATTGAATATTGTATTCCTCGTGAACGGTAAGTCCTATTTGGCTGAAACTTGGTGAATCTACCAATCTTGGTTCACAGAATGCGAGGAAAAAAATTGAGGCAAATCGATTTTTTCGGGCCAAAACATTCGTTGATAATTGGTGAAATTGCCCATATATTCTTAAATTTGATATTGGATTCGTAATTAGCGACCCCAAAAACATGAAGAAAGTAGAATTTCGATCGAATTTATTGGGAAATTCTTGATCCAACCAGCCATATTGGAGCCGCCATTTTGTTTTTTGAAATTTTGATTTTGGATTCGTAATCAGCGACCCCAAAAACGTGAGTATACGAAATTTGGCAAAGCTTCGATAACCCCCTGATTAATGGCCACCAATTCGTGCAAATTCGCCACTGTGCGTCTGTAGCATACCGTATGTCTGATCCCTTGAGGTTATACAATCTTGATTTTCTAGCCCTGCATGGGTCGAGATAATCCTAGACCTGGGTCTGTTACCGAAAGCTATTCAAGGTGGCAGCAGGGAGTGTAGCCACCTCATTGACGATTTTTAGTTTTTCTCATTCAGGTACTCATTCTTCAAGATATAGGTATAATGGACTCATGCAAGGCTGAATAGGCAGGACCAGAAAGGGCAACACACGCACATTATCGGTGTCGTCATACTGACTCTCTACTTCCTACGTCCAATTCGGAATTTAATATCATGACGACTGTAGTAAGAAAAGGATTATTCTTACAGTGAAATTAAACACGTAGAATTCATCTATACTGGATAATGGCATCTCAATGTTTCACATATTTGCTCGTTGAATCGTAGAATTTGCAAGCCAGAAATGTCGGTGGGTACTCTCTAAATTTGAATCAGTGAAAATTTCACTAATTGAATCAGTGACTTGGTATTTCACTGCAGAAACAGTGACTTGAACCCTTTTTCACTGGAGTATCAGTGAAGTCCATTTCAGCAGTGATTTTACCACTGCTAAACCAGTGCATAACTTCACTGTTTCGTCAGTGACTTTTGTGACGAACGCTAGGGGCGCCGCGTATGCCGAGTCTTTAACCGCCACGGAGCAGCCGACTAACCGCCAAATCGTTCGCGTTCATATGTTGCGTGCTGATTTGGGCGTCGGTTCAACCACGTGAACTGTTCAGTAAAATTCATAACGTAAGTACACATGCGGATTTATAAAATTCTTCACAATTTGGCTTGTTAGTTGCAAATAATTAATGAATTGTGTGAATATTGCTGTTCACTGTCTTACATTGAATTCCTTATACTTTTGGTAGGTTAGGTTTTCTCACTGCGTCCAGTCTTGGCTCGCCCCGACGAGATGGGAAACGGAGAAGTTTCATCTGCGTTAGAGTCTGTTTTTTCTTTACTTGCAATAAAGACTCGCGAAACAAAAATGTGTCGAATATACCATATTGTCTTTCCTTTTCGAGAATATCTTCAACCGGATCAAATATATATAAGAACCAATAATTTTCGCTGATTCAATCAGTGAAAATTTCACTATTGAATCAGTGATTCAAATTCACTGGAAAAATCAGTGACTTTTCACTGATTTCCAGTTGCATACTTATAACTTGGGGCTTCAGTGACTATTCACTGATTCAAATTTAGAGAGTAATGAACGCACCGCGATGTTTTGTTACGTGCAGATACGTAATCTAATGTCAATGCATGTAAACTCACTCAAGAACAGAAAAACAATGTTTAGAACAAAACGAAATTCGAAGAAACGTCATTTGGGCAACGACACAACACATTCATAAAAATGTTTAACAATCGTATCCTCACGTCACATCACTTGAACTTCGGATATTATATTAGAGAATAAGCATGTCCGGTACAATAACGACATAGGCATGTAAGTGCAGGTACCATATTCAATAAATGGGGATTATGTGCGCCGAAACATAAACAGAAATTCAGTAATACTCAACTTCATACGAATGCCAAAACTGAGGTTTTCTCTGTAAGTGCAGCAGAAGTCTCAAGACTTCGGTCTCCTAATTTCTGGTGAATCCTGTTCGAAATTCCGGTCCATGGATTTAGAATTCTAGGACTTTAAATTCTTTTGAAATGTTATAGGGACTCAAAAATAATTGATCCGAACCAAACAATCCGTGGAAGTACAATGAGTCGAATTTATGCTTCGGATATTCGATCATTGATCGTCATCAGTATGTTGTATTATTTTCCAACATCATTTGTTCAAATTGCCTGAATTTCTGGTTATATTCCGAGATAGTGGATACCTCACTGTCAATATTACATTTGTGTACCATAATTTGATTTTCAAACCGTTCGAAGTTGGTCCTCAATTTAATTCCACCACATCCTTATTCCTTCCAACTTGTTGGACCTTAGCTAGATGATTTTATTGCGAGTATTCACCCTCGAACCTCCGGCAATGCGAATCAACCGAAGATCCAACAGCAAAAGGACCATTTTGCAACCAAAAATGAAACGATACTCTCGTAGAAGTTGAAATGTTCATAATTTCAGAAATCTTCAGGGGGACAGGTGAATAAAATTTTAAGACATCTCTTAAGATGAAACTTGACAAAGTTTGAATCACGAACTATACCGTCTCTCGAACTATATTTAATTCTGATTTTTATACCATTTCTTTTACGTACTAACTCAATGTTTTTAACATATTGATACTCTAGTAGCATTCAATAATATTTGCTAACTGTTTCCCAATTTTTTTCAACAATTATTTCATTCCAAATGTGTCTTATCACTCTTACGACGCCCAAAACCGTCGTATAATTATTATTTCGCTATTTTCTATAACCAAAGTTGAAAATCTATGATTCAGAATCTTTATTAATGAATTATTACAGAGTACAAAAATACGAGAGGAAAAGTCCTTCTGACTTGGTACAGAAAATGAGTAGTTTGAAAGTTATCGCATGTAGAAGCCCATAGAAGCTTCTAGAACGAATCGCTCCTATCCGCTCGGGATTCACAGAAGCTTCTAGAACATTGCGGATTAGCGCGCCGCCGCCTATATAAGCGACGACGCGCTCCACTCAGCAAGCCATACGGTATAGCACCTTCTGTGCGTAAACTAGCTCTTTCAAAAATCTTCTTAATTCAACTTAGAATAAAATTCAACATTGTTTTTCACGGGACTGCGACTAAGGACCCAGGTAATTGATTTCTTTAATAAAATTAAATACCGTTCAATCATTGTATAATTATTCGATCAACGAATAAATATCGACTACAGTGTGTGATTTGCAATTACGATCTTGATCAATTACGTACACCAACGAATTCCACCAACAAGATCCCAATACCTACGATCCTTCGGTTTTGCAAGCGGTTATTGTTAATCATTGCGAATTAACGGCTGTTTCTTGCAAAATCCACATCCAAACTCCATCGGTTCTACGAGCGGTCATTGTTGGTCATTTCGGATCAACGGCCGTTCCTCGTGGAATTCGAACTTCCTACCATACCGTAAAGTTCGAAGGTACGACCCAAAACCAAAAAGGGGGGCATTTTTGGGACTACCTCGATTTCGTTCTGTCCTCTGAACTGATCATATTCCGTTACTATTATCGGATACCGCTAGGTTATTGCATAATTTCTCAGCTATTCTCTGCACAAACTACAATTCGAAGGCTGACACATCGAAATTGATTTTCTTCCTCCCTTACCTCTGCAATAAAAAGTTTATATGATGGAATCCAGAAACATGCACTTCGTCTATCTCGAAGGAACGTGAGAGTAATGGAGGGTTAAATTTGTGTGATTACAGGCTGGTTGATTCGTCGAGATGCCAAAACTAAAGGAGCCATCCTCGCTGCAAAATATCGCTCTCGATCTGTTGCTCGAACGAGTCTTGACTAATTTCGATCAACTCGGCGACGATTGTCCACCGGAGAAGTTCCGCGAAGGTTTATCCGCCATCAAGAGCGACGTGTTCGGTCTCCTCCCGTGGTACTTGGTGGCAGGCATTTCTAAAAAATTTCTCGATAAATTCTCTTCGAAAGTTCGTCCCAAATGGCAATACACTGTTGCTCTGGAAATAGTCATGGATGTAGAGATTGAGGGACTACGATGTGACGGACCGATCCTCAAGCATCTGGACCCAAAGCAGGGACACAGATTCCGAAAATTGGTCGAACTCGACCTCAGTTCTTTCAAGGGCGAATTACCCTTGGGACTGAAAAAATTCCACCTCAACGATCTCACGGAATTTGTGTATCCCTACAATTGTACTAATTCCGAGCTGAAAGCCGTCGGCCGGAATTGCCGAAAGCTTAGAGTCCTGAAACTTTACTCAGCATACAAAGTAACAAACAAAGGGATTCGTTATCTAGACCCACTGCGTGAACTTCGTGTTCTTGACATTATCGGAACTAAAGGTGTTGAATACAAAGGCGTCAATCATCTGCTGTCTTCGCATGATAAGTTGGAAGATTTTTCCTACGGTCAGGATCAGCGCAAACAAACCATCGTCAACGAGAAAGATTTTCTGTCCAATCTGGACGTTTCCGTTCAGTGTCCGTCCATCAAACGTTTCAGCATCAATTCAGCTCTCGTTACAAACGCAAATTTACGCTCGGTAGTGGCGAAGTTTCCCAACTTGACGCATTTGGCGATGACCCAGTCATCTGTGGACGATTTGTCCGAGTTGAGGTACTTGAGTAAACTTGAGAGTATTGAGCTCAGCTTGGAACCCGGGGACGTCGAGAGCACTTGGCTGAAGCTCAAAAGACTTCTGTCTTTCATCGGTGCGAATATTACGTCATTGAAGTTTATTTGCATCTGTGAAGGTGTATTCTTGAACCAAGAAGGCTTCGATACAGTTTTCGAGTACTGTCCTAATATAAAGAGTTTGAAACTGAATCACGGACTTTCGAATTTGAGTATACCGCCGTTTTCAAAATTGACGGATTTGAGCCTCCGCGTACGCAAAAGACCTAGAGAAGGTGAGATTGTAGATCAGCTGTTAGAATTCCCCGAACTGCCGAACCTTGAGAATCTGGAGTTGTACAACTTCGGATTGGATGCGGAAAGCGTTAAGTCGATTGTTCTCGACAGCGGACGGTTTCCGGTATTGAAATTTTTAGCGATAAGTAGTTTGACGGTAGAGGAAACCGAAGAGATTCAGCAGGTTACAAGAGACAAAAATCTCGATATCAGAGTCGTGAATGTCACAGCTGCCGGTTCCTTCGTACGTACCCACCTCGGGTAAAATCTAATACTGACATTTGTGTTGACGAGAACACAAATGTGTTGAACATTCTGCGTTGAACCATCTTGACCTTTTTTATATACTATTCTATTATATAATACATATCTCCATATCTCATATCTTTGTTGTCATGACATGTTACGATTGAAATAACCTACTACTGTGTAGTATAATCATTCATGTAGTTTAAACTGTTATGACAAATATCAGCAATTATTATGACTTATTCTTCTAAGATTTCAATAAACATTTTGCAAGTAAGACACGTCTTTCGAAATATGTACACTTTATCCTCCTCGCCCTTAATTTTTAGTTCGTTTTCCAGTCTCGAATGAATTGTCAGTCGTCAATATTTCCCGGTAGCACTCATCATTATCGAATATTTTTTTTTCGGTTTTCTTTAGACTTGTCTGTGAAATGTCGATCCATGCAAAGATCGATACTTCTTCCAGTTGGGCAGTTAATTTCAACATTTATAGGAACATATGTTACTCGTTTTCATGTTCCTTTTCGATTTCGGTATTGCCATCTCTGATATATTGCTTTGTGACTTTGGACCCTAAATTATTCGCGACCTCAATGCATAACCTTTCTATGTGCGAACTTACAATTCTTTCCCATATTCTTTGGCTCTTATTCTGAAATGGAACTTCACATCCACTCTAGACAAAGAATAATCTCATGAATCGTGACGATCATTACACTTATTCCAGTCGTATTCTTTATCTCATGAAATGATATTACTTGTGTGCGAAAGGATAGAATTTAAGTCGATGTGTGAATTGTAACGAGTTTCACAAGCCTTCTTCATTTCAAACACTTCCAATAAACGTTTTTTACTAACAATAAATTGAGATATCTTTTCATATCATCCCCTAGCCCCCGAATGTTTCCTTTCTTTTCGCTATCTCCCCTGTCAGTTTCATATTGGCCATTATTGTCATCATCAAGCTCATAATTATACGGATTTCGGCACTATTCTAGGCGAGTCATAATTAGGCGACTCGCCATGAATGCAAGATACAAATTCAACGAATTCAATTCCCAAGTTGTTTCTATAATTCTCGGTCAACTTGGACCTCCATTTACATATAATTTTCTTGAACTCAAATCAAATACGTATCAGAATGTACAAGGCTCGAATGCCTACATCGAATAACGGAGGGTTCAATTTATATGCTTGCAGGAGCTGAAAAATCCGAAAATGCGATTGAGGAAGGAGCTGCCTTCTCTGCAGGACTCAGCTTCTGCCTCTCTACTGGACCACATCGTCCATCGCTGTGACGAACTCAATGTCCATCAATCATTAGATGAACTTCGTCAAATTATATCCGATATAAAGAAGGACGTTTTCAGTCGCTTACCCTTGTGTTTCTTAGGACAATTTTCCATACGATTTTATAAACAATTCTGTTCAAAAGAACGTCCACTGGACCATTGTGAAGCTGCGTTAGAAATAATTATGGACGTAGATATCCTTGGACTAAGATGCGATAGCCCGATCCTGGAGTGTCTGGATGTCCAGCAGGCACATCGTCTTCGACGATTGGTAGAAATCGATCTGACCCTATTTTCGGATCGCGATACAGTCCCCACAGATTTTCGCCTTGAAAAGTTCCACTTGACTGATGTGGTAACATTGACATTTCCGACGCATTGTACCGACCGTGACCTGGAGATCATCGGTCGAGAATGCCCGAAGCTGGAAGTTTTGAAGGTCAGTTCCTCAGAACGAATCACAGACGAAGGAGTACGCGCCTTGGAATCATGTCGCGAGTTACGTGTCGTTGACCTTTCTGGGTGCCCCGAAGTTTCTCAGACTTGCATAGATCATCATCTGCTATCTGTGCACGAGAAATTGGAAGACTTCTCCGCCGAATGTTTTTTCCGGTCCAGTCCAGACCCGCCCACGCAGTTTCCATCCATCAGAAGCTTTTCTGTCTATTCAGATTTGAGGATTTCTGTTGCGGATTTCCGTTGTATAGCCGTTAAGTTTCCCAATTTGATTCATTTCGATGGGTTTGCTGCGTATGTTGAAGACATGTCCGCACTACAGTCTCTGAATCAGCTTCGGGAGATCAGGCTGGACTTTACCAGGCGATATCAGTGGTACGAGGGTTCCTGGCACAATCTGACCGGCCTTCTAAGGATTATTGGAGCCAATATTACCGAGCTTTCTGTCACTCTTCCGAACCAGGATGCCCTGGATTTTGTATTCGAATTTTGTCCCAACATTGAAAGATTAGGATTCAATTTTAAATTGACAAAGGCGATCATACCGCCGTTTCAGAAGTTGAAAAAATTGGTTGGAAACGCAATTCTTATCCGAGGACCGACGCCTTTGGATATAGAATTTTGTAGAATGTTGAACCTCGAATCTCTCTCGCTCAGAAACTTCGCAGTAGATTTCTCGATTATCAAGTCAATGATGCTCGACGATAAGAAGTTTCCTCAACTGACCGAGTTCAACGTAGATGGCCTATCGGGCCAAACTGTTGCGGATATTGGGCGAATTGCAAGAGAACACAATCTTGATTTCAAGATAACGAACAACCCTCTACGCTCGTCAAACCTCCTTCGCTTTGTATATTAAGTTATTAGATTTTCTGAAAGATTAACACCAGTTTCATGTTATTAATAAGTGGTAGTTGATTCTTATAATTGTTAAATGAATCGTTCATTAGTAAAGAGAGTGTTGTTACAAAAGCTTTGCCTTCGAGCCCGATCGAATAATTAGCACGTTAGTTCAGTGGCGACATATTCTATCTTAGAACTATACGTAAGCTAATTCATACATATAAAGTCATTTTTTGTCCTCATTTATCTGCGGAATCCTGTCAATTTCGCATTTGGTTCTATATAATCGAACCTACGGGTCGAATAATGGCTTGGGTCGACTTAAGTTTTGGCAGAAAAAAGGCAAGTGAAGGTTCAACTTTCATAGTTGCTTGCTCTAGTCATTACAGCGTTAGAAGTTGACGAACACATCCAGGATTCACAGAGTGCACAGCTCAAATTATGCAGAACATCTATATCGGTATATTTGAAAAAATGACTTGAGTCGACTTGAGCCATTATTCGACCCGAAGGCTCAATTATATGTAGACATATATTGGTGAAAAAAGATTCACGTAGTGATCTCAATACACATTATACTACGTATAGTTAACTGATATGTCCTTCGTTTAGTCCTATGGTTTGTGGAACCTTGATTAATGTACGAGTCACTCTAACATTCCTGGATTATGATATATTCCATATTTCTAGTGCTAAAATCTTCATGCAGACATGTCATAAAATAAATCTTGATATCCGTTATTATTACTACTCATTATACGGTTCGTTAAACCTTGTGTAACAATGTAAATACAAAAGAGAAATATAAAAGTGAAGAGAGAAGGAGAGAAATACAGAAAAGAAAGAGATGGAAAGAGGGAAGTCGAATACAAGAGCGATTTTGCACAGTCAGTAGGCCGACGACTCGTGAAAGTGAGAGACTGATAAACATAGTGCGTATAGGTGCCACGAAAATCCGTCAAGTGAATTCAAATACATATTGATATGTACATATTGAATAATCCTGATCAGGTAAAAACATAAGAATCACTTATATTTTCTAGAACGGATCTTTATCTGCATGGCCAAGCAAGCACACGATAAATAAAGCTAAAAATCAATCTCCTCATCTGCTAAAAATCCCTTATAGAGACTAATAAAAAAAATGTATCTGGCTGGAGCAGTATCCGCAAATAAGTCTACGAGATCCTATAAACAATTGGTAGCTGCTATCCGTTCCCGATCGTGATTGCTTTGCAATATCTATACGATTCTATGGACTTCATCCGCATACTTTTTTTATCGGTTTCTTTTCACGGTTTCGCTCCCAGTTCTATAAGATACTATAAACAATTGGCAGCTGGTATCTGTTTCTTGTCGCGATTGGTGTGTGATGTATAGTATACGATTTTATATTATAGATGCTAGTATATTACAGAAACAGAAGGAATCATGAGCGTTTAGATACGGATAAAAACCAATATCGTTATCTAGTTCTTAGATTTTACAGTCGTAAATACGGATGGAAGCGGATAGACATCATGGCTCACAGAATATTACAGAAACAGATAGAATCATGAACATTTGAATATGGATAAAACCAATACCGTTATCTAGCTCTTCGATTCTACGTTCGCAATTGCGGATGGAAGCGGATAGAATTCACAGCTCATAGAATATTATAGAAACTGATAGAATCATCTGCATTTGAATAGTGATAAAAACGTATATCCTCATCTAGCTCTTCGGTCGAGTCTTCGGTTCTATAGTCGCAAATACGGTTAAAATCGGATGTAACTGACAACCTATAGATTTTCATAAAAGACGATGAAATCATAAATGTTTAAATACGAATGAAAACTGATATCGTCCCCTAGCCCTTCGATCTTACAGTCGAGAAGACGGTCATTAGCGGATAGAATTCAAAGCTTATCAAATTTCATACTAACAGATAGAATCGTCACTAGTGAATGACGAATTCAAACTCATACCACTATCTCACGCATAGAGTCTACATATGTACTACATATGTAGATAGAGTAATACATATGTTTGTTGGCGATTTGGTAGGAAGACGATGTGATGTGTAACAATAAGCGTTTTATAAGGACGGATACATTTTGGATATGCAAATGTCGCATAGAAGCTTGAATCGGTTTCAGAAAATTTTAGTATGCGGATTTTCAATAAAGATCTGATATCCATGAAATCACATTATGCTGAACACCTCAAGAACGAAGCATTTTTTATCGCAAAATATCTCATAGGATAATATACTTGAACAACTGCACGTAGAGGAGACCGGGGTAATGTGCCCATGCGAGGTAAAGTGACCATCTCGAATAATTTTTTGTTGAGCGATTCTAAGGAGGCAGTATTTACACCGAGGGTTTGTGCTGAAGTACTTTACAAAATGAAATAGTTGAACCGCATGAAATATTCAATATTTCGGAAAAAATCCATGAATTTAGTTTCATGCCGTGTACATAGATAATTTCCGTCCACTGAGATTTCGGATTAGCGTGCCGTCAATGGCATGTTTTGACTAGGTTTATTTTTTTTTCTCGATTCCTTGTAACGTCTACTTCGTGGTACCATCAATTTTTTTTTGTTACACATAGTTTGCATTAAATTTTCAATTAAATTGTTGTCGGGCTACCTGCGGGGTAATGTGGTCAGGGAAAAGTGGTCATCCACGCCACGAGCGCTGTTAGCCGCCGAGCGTCAAGCTAACCTCACTTCGGGTGACGTACAATAAATTGCAACAGCAGTGTAGCTTTTCGAACATTTTCGATTCAAGTAAGTATTACATATTTACACAGTCACATACATTTCTCAGACTCAGGGCTATATGTCCAGATTTTGCAATCTTTTGACGTCATTTTCATCATAATATGGATTTTTCTAGTTATTATAACTTTACCCTGTAGGCTTGCATTCATCATTTGCAGGTTAGGTTTATATCGATTATGACGCACGTACATCGCAATAATATCGGGTTTGACCATCATAATCGCTTACCTGAAGGTACAAATTACAAAGTATATACGATGTGATGAAGCTTCAGTCGATATTTTATTTTTTATGTCCGAATTAGTGTTAGGGTATCCGCTTTGCATGAGCATGCTATAGTCAATCTTTACCGACCAAGTAGCCACGTCACTTATTTCCACTAATATCAAAGCCTACGCGTAACAGGAGTGAAAAAGAAGATGATAGCGAAATTCTGAACACCTAAATCCCAAAATATCTTTGTTTCACGCAACAATAAAGACAAAATCCTTGTTCATAACTATAATGATAATTGCCGCTGTCAACTGTTGCCGCCGCCATTACCATTTTAGTTAGGAACAAGAATTTTGTCGTTATTGTTGCGTGAAACAAAGATATTTTGGGATTTAGGTGTTCAGAATTTCATGCGGAATTTCGCTATCATCTGGTTTTTCGCTCCTGTTACGCGTAGGCTTTGATATCAGCGGAAATATAAGTGACGCGGCTACTTGGTTGGTAAAGATTGACTATACCATGCTCTTAATACTTTATAAGAACCTATTGTTTCTTCATTACGAAAGTCGTATAGAAAAAACGAATAACAGAAACACATAAAATGTTATACACCTTCTGTGTGAGCAGTTGTCGGGTACAGATTGGACCTATAGAATCTTGTAAAAATCAATTTCTATGAGAGATTTTTAGCAGGTTCACATTATACTTCATATTCAATCATAATTTAGTTAATACTCTTTTGTCACGTCAAATTGAAGACGACTGTATGAAAAATTCGATGTCTACTACATTCGTAACATTCGAAGTATTCCAATTTCGAAGAGGATATCTATTTACTTGTCTATTTATTCATTTTTTTTAATTCAAGCACATAATACATAAGAATACTCGAATGTCAGTCAATAAGCACGTTGTCAATCTCACCAAAAGTTGACGTTCCAATTAATTTCAATGAATTAGTGATACTGTAATTCTTCTTGATAAATATACACGTTATATATCCTCATCTCTAAGCCAATATCTCTCCCAGCCTTCGTCTACAGAGATTATCCTTCGTTATTTTCAACGTCATCGCTGGGTGAAAACCGAAAATAAAACCATTTCGCACTTCGCAAATGCTGACAATGTCAATAAAAATTAAAGTCATAGCGAGGCCTAAACCAGTATCATTCGATCACTCCAGCATTGATATCAGTTGGGAAATACAAACTTGTAGTTTTTACCAGAACGAACGCGAGAGTAATGGAGGGTGAAACTTGTGTAATTGCAGGCAGTTTGATGCATCAAGATGCCAAAATTGAAGCAGCCAGTTCCTTTGGAGACAATCACATTACAAGTTCTTCACGAATACGTCTTCCGATATTGCGACGAACTCAGTGACAGGGGCTCTCTGGAAGATCTTCGTCGAGGCATTTCGGCTATCAAGAAAAGGATATGCAGTTACATGCCTTGGAACTTACTAGCGGACTTCTGTGAAACATTCTTGTGCAAATTTTGCTCAAAAACTCGCCGAGCCGGTCACACTAAGGCTGCGTTGGAAATCCTAATGGATACAGGAATTCCTGGACTGAGGTGCACCAGTCCGAGCCTAGCCTACGTCGATCCTCGTGACGTGCATCGATTCCAAAAACTGCAGGAATTGGATCTGGGCTGTTTTCCGACCACAATCCCTCTGTGGCTCGAAGAATTTCGACTGTCCGATCTCACGTCGTTCAAATTCGAGAAAAAGTGTACAGATCTCCACCTGAGAATCATCGGGCGGGAGTGTCCGAAGTTACAAGTCCTCAAGGTTCGCGGTTCTGGCGTCACAGACGAGGGTCTCCGCGCCCTTGGTCCTTGTTCCGAATTGCGCGTTGTCGACATCGTCGATTGTTCAGTTTCCCACAGTGGGATAAACAATCTTTTCCTAACACATGGTAAAATAGAGAGGTTCGCTCACTGGGATGGCACCGGGTCCCTCTGGGATTACGACGTCCTGTTCTCTATAGATTTGTCGGCGTGTCAGTCACTGGGTTATTACGTCCTTGAGAATGATCGAGACATCAGGCCTATGCATCATCTAGAGAATCCAATGGATCCCCAGACCGTAGTGGACAGGTTTCCCAATCTGACTCATCTCAGGATGAATTGCATATACCCGGAAGATCTATCGGTCCTGAAACCTTTGAGGAAACTCACGGGGCTCGAGGTCCAATTCAGACGGGGAATACATTGGCGCGAGATGAAAAAAACGTGGGAGAGTCTTAAGGAACTTTTGATATTCATTGGCAGGAATGTCACGACTCTGAAGGTTGGTTGCTACAATCCAGATTTCGTTTGGCAACAAGAGGACTTGAATTTCGTATTTGAAACCTGTCCCAACGTTGAGCATCTGGCATTTGATCATGTAACGGGTCTCGTGGTCATGCCACCTTTCCAGAAACTGAAAGAATTAGTTCCCAATGTTTTCTTAGAATCTTATTCATCATTTTTCTCGAGGCTTTTACAGCCTAGATTGAAGTTACAAAAATTGGAGAACCTCGAAACTCTCTCGGTCGTTGGTTATCGGACGGATTTACAGAGGATCGAGCCGATAATGCTCAACGGATCTAAGTTTCCAAAGTTGACCTTGTTGAAAACAAGTTGCGTAAAAGATGAGGACGCTGCAGAAATTCAGCGGATAGCTAGAATCAACAACCTCGATTTCACTGTCGAAAATGATCCACGTTGTAGTTGCCACAACGATTATGGCGTTGATGATCAACTTCATATTAATTAATGAACCGACGTCCAATATATTCTAGAAATTGCCTACAATTGTTCCGTTTGTACAATTTATCACGTACTTCGATATAACCTATGTATGATTATACTAATTAATATCTTGTTAAACTGTGTAACCAATATTGAAGATTGCTTCGATATCTTTATCGTGTTTATTCACAAAAGTTGTACTTCTATCATCCATTTCCACAGTTCCACCGTATTGCCTTTTTTCATCACTTTTCGATGGATGAAAGAAGCATTTTTGATTATTCATAGAAGTAATAATGAAAAGATGATGAGAACAAACAGGTCGATTCTCTTGAAGAAAATCACACTCATTTTGCATCCAAAAACTGGATATTTGAGACCGATATTGTTAGACTAAGACTTTTGTAGTACTTTAGAAAAAAGAAATTTATGAATAATTATGCAGTAAATTGAACCTCTGTGATTCATCCGCTGTTATCATTCAGTATTACTTGCTGAGGCGAATATGTTTCTGCAATATACAGGGTTAATTCCCAACGTCGATACAGCTGAAGTTGCTTAGAAACGAGAAACAAGCTTTCAGACAGTTGGATTGGATCACAAATGTCAGAAAGTTTGTTTTCGATTCATCATCGTCGAGAATTCACCCTGTATGTGAAACTATGCTATAACGAAAGGACACTAATGCTACAAAACTACTATTAACCATGCGATGTAAGATGGAAAGAGGTTATGATCAATAAAACTAAAGATTCGTCATCAGCTATCAACATGTGTTATGACTTTACTTATTCTATACCCTCACACCATGAACCATTGATCGAACAAACCCGGGAACACGAATTTGCTCAAATACACTCATTAAGTTGTATCCCTAATGAAAATGCCCCATCGATTGTTCCAAATCCATCACGAATCCATCAAACCCTTGGGAATTTGGTACATATTTGGATGAATCCCATATGCTTACTGTATAAAATTCATCGTATATGAGCTGTTGCCGCTCAGATTTCGTAACGTTGATCCGCCTGCTTAAAAAAGCTTTCTGCTTAAAAAAGCTTTCTGCTTGCAGATTTATCACTGACGTCCCAAAATGCCGAGAGTGAAGCAGGTAGATTCGGTCCAGACGATGGCTGATCGAGTTTTGCTTGAATCCATACTAGAATCCTGCAATCGACTCTGTGTCACTGGTACCGTGGACAAACTTCGAGAGGTTGTCGCTGCCATAAGGGACGAAATATTCAATCGCATGTCTCCACTCTTGTTAGCAGACTTCGCAAATCGATTTCTGGACAAAGTCTATTCCGATGAACTGGAAGAATCGCAGTGTCAGGCTGTGTTGGGAATCACCATGGATATAGATATCGTAGGACTACAATTACGAGGTGAAATCTTGAGGCATCTCGATCCACAGCAGGCACATCGGTTCCGTAAACTGGCTGAACTCCACCTGGAAAGTTTTTCCCGTTCGATCAGAAGTCCCGGTAAACTGAGGCTCGATAATTTTCGCCTGAACGGTCTAGTCGCATTCGTGTATCCGAAATACTGCACCGACTCCGATCTAAACATCATCGGGAAAAACTGTCCAGTGCTGGAAGTCCTGAAAATCAAGTACTCAGAATACATCTCGGACGAAGGACTCAAAGACCTCGATCCATGCCCCAATCTGCGCGTAGTGGACGTTGGTCATTGTTCAAAAGTTTCTCACGTGGGCCTGAACCACCTGCTATCTGCCCACAAGCAACTGGAGGACGTCTCTTACGGATATGATCATGACCACCACGAGCCGTTTTATGAAAAACTTGATGTCCTATCTGGATTGGACCTGACTGTGGAATCTCCATCCATACGACGATTTGTTTTCGAAGATAACCACGGTGATTCTCCGGGCAGGGAGGAGGAGGACGTTAGGCCCATGGATGTGCTGGCCTCTGTGCTGAAGTTTCCTAATCTGGAATATCTTCGAATAAACTGTATAGACACGATGAATCTGTCTGCTCTGAGACATCTGACCAAACTCACGGGGCTCGAGATAAACTTCGTGAAAGGATTGCATTACGACGAATTCGAACCGACGTGGCTGAATATCATGGAAGTCCTGACGGAAATCGGAGCACGCATTGTCACTCTGAAGCTGATTGGTAACGATCAAGGCTTTTCATGGGGGGAGGAGGAGTTGAATTTCATATACAATTGCTGCCCCAACATCGAACACTTGGAGTTTGATTACTACGGTGGACTTTCCATCATACCGGCTTTCGCCAATTTGAAACTTCTAATCCCGCGCGTCCCTCTTCAGTTCGAGTCGCTGGATATCTTCGAAGATCCGATATTAGAGTTCAGCACGATGCCGAACCTCGAAAGTCTTTCGCTGCTTAATATTAAAATCGATTTACAGACAGTCAAGTCGATGATGCTGGACGATTTGAAGTTCCCGAAGTTATCATTGGTCAAAACTAATACTCTAAAAACCGAGGATCTCGCAGAAATTATGGCAATCGCAAAGGCAAACAATCTTGAGTTTACAGTTGAACATGATCCGGAGCGTAGTTGGTACGCTAATTATCTTGCTCGTGGTTCAAGAAAAACCGATGATGATACTGATGATACAGAATAATAGTTTCGAACTTCATGGAACAGATTTTTCCCAAGTTCCCATGTATCACGTATTTGATTTGCTCTATGTATAAAATAATTGTTCATTTTGCATATTCCTTTGAGCTATTCGAAGTACGAATTTCTGTGGTGTCTTAATTGATTTCCAAAATAATAATTGTATTTTCACCATTACGGAATATAGTTCAGTAAACAATCGTAGGTCTATTAATTTCCACATGATTGTTAGATATTACTATCAACTTACCTCGAGGGCATTCTGATTAGTCTCATCATGATCAGAAGTGATCAATTGTGCAGATTTTTTTACTGAGAATCAATACGTTTTTCGATAAAATGTGTCAAACAATAAAAATACATTTCATACAGTTTTTGTACAGTGTTTTTGTTCATTCGACCTTTGACACTTGACTAACTTTGATGTTACTGTAGTTCTTAATATCTCACAGTACTATCCATATTATGTTTGCATCAAGAGTCTCGAAAGAATCAGGTTATGTAACTCTAATGTCTTCTCACTTTTACTTTCGAAAACACTCCACACTCTATTTGTCAGGCGAACGTAGTAAAGACAGATCAAGAATTCCATATAATAAGCCTGCTGATACTATTTACCAGTTCTGATGAGGTTGAAAATTCATCGCCCAGGGACACCTTAATTTGATATTTAATTTGTGCCCTAATCTGGAACGCTTAGAATTCGACCACGGTATTCTGGTCGTACCCAAGTTTGAACAATCAAAAGTCCGAAGCCCTCACGCCTGTATATAAAAATATGTAGAAAATTACTACCTGACGTTCAGTGAAATGGTGAATCTTGAGATCCTCACAATACGTTGCGACGATATCGATTTAAGACCCGAAGCATCAGTGATGTTCAATGATGACTTGTTTCCAAAATTCTCTGTATTGAAAATCATTTCACGGTGTAAATATTCGACTGAAAGAGAAGTTGAGCAGATCGCAAATGAGAGGAATTTTGATCTCAGGTGAAAGAACTTGACCCTATGAATTTTACCAACAATGCTGATTTTGGATCTAATCATTCGGATAATTCTTGCGATGGTTTATCGAGCTCATTCATGGAAAGTTGGTTCTGACGGTCTTTCTAATGATTCATCTCCTAAGTGTGTGTAATGTCATGAATAAAAATTTGATTCTATTCTCTTTTTCCCTTTCTTTTTCCCTTTCTTTTTCTCTCTCTCTTCATGTGCTTTCAGTACACAAATTGTGTATCTGACTTGATAAGTCAGTAGTGTAATCAGCAATAAACTGTTTCTCGTAAAGATTATGTAGAAGAGTCGTTATTTCGACAACCTAACCATCCCTCCATACATCCAAAATCTCCAGGTAAGCTTTTGGAACGTCTGCAACTTTTTTTGTTCACTAATATCCTGCGAATTCCTGTATCAAATATGAATACAAATATCATCAACCTCTGTTTTTCTGTGCTGGTAAGTTATCGCTTTCGCATCATTACTCAATTTATCCTAATTTCAAGTGGATACTTACATCATCTCTTTTCAAATCTGACAGCTGCGAAATTTTAAAAGCCTCAATTCATATCCTTCATCAGTAAAATTCTGCGGTAAAATCTTCACTTCAATAATGAGAAATTATACACTTTTATTAATTTCAGCATTATGATCGTAGTTCACACTTCACTTACTTGGTCAAATCAGCCAGTCGGATCGAGACCAATCTCAGCACATTTCTGGGTCAGACTCATTTCTAACAGCTGACTGCACTTATCAGCTCACTGCACACTCAGTTCAGACAGCTTACAGTTCTGATCATCTATTTGCAAAGCTGATGACAGTTCAGAAGAAGCTTAATTCTCACAGCCTCCATTTAGATCTAGTTTCAGTTACGAATTGACATACTTCTATTGATTTTAACAGTATCGCAGTTTGCGGTTTCATTCCAATAAATCATCGCAGTTCGAAGTTCATCGATAGCAACGATTCAAACGGGGTACGGCCAACGCTTCAAGACGTCAATAATTGTTCCTTTCTACATGTCGAGTTCGCCTGGCCGGCAGCTTACCCCATTTGCTCATTGCGGGTCTTAAAAGTAGTGTAGGTAACCCCACAAAAGACTGCTTACATGTTGGAAAACACTTTCCACCTAATATTTTATATGTGAAGTGGTTATTGTAAAATTTTTCTGTTTGCAAACTCTTTCACTAGTTTCATACTTGTATAGTTTTGGATTCGCTGATCAGCCGGGATGCCACAATTGATGCAAGTCACTTCACTAGCAACGTTGGCTCTGGACGCCTTCCTCGAATCCTTTGTGCGCTGTTGCAATCAGCTCAATACTACTGGCGACGAGGGTCTGTTCCTGAACGGCGTCGTTGCTATCAGAGAGGCAATATATAGTCGGATACCTGGGCCTTTGTTGGTCACATTGGCCATCAGATTTTGGGAAAACTTCTATTCAGCGTTACCCCATGAGTCGCATTACAAGATTGCATTGGAGATGATTATGAATGTAGAAATCGCGGGACGGCGATTTAGGATTCGAAACCCACAGCAGCTCGTTTCACAGGAAGGAAGCCGATTCCGAAGATTGGCGGCACTGGACTTGCACCACGTAATACCCCACGTTGAAGAACCGATGTACAAATTCCTCCGCGAAAACCACCTGAACGATTTATTCATAGATCCAAAATGTTTTACCGATTCCGATCTAGCGATCATCGGGCGTCAGTGTCCGAACCTAGAAGTCGTGAAGGTATTCAATTCAAAATACGTGACGAACGAAGGCCTGCGAGCCTTGACTCCGTGTTCGAATCTACGCGATGTTCACTTCCGGAGATGTGACAAAGTTTCTCATCTAGGATTCAACTATATGCTATCTGTGCACACAAAATTGAAGGACTTCTACTACCGACCAGCTGACTTCGATTTCCCAAGTTCCGATTGTGGTATCGATGAATCGTCTGGCCTGGACTTATCTGTCTCGGTTCTATCACTGAATCGCTTGACTATAGAAAGCTTTGGAAACTCTAGACCCGCGTTGAACCTGCAGGTTGTCGTGAAGAAGTTTCCCAACTTGAGATATCTTAAGATTAATTGTGAAGATACGAAAAACCTCTACGCGCTGAAGTATCTCGAAGCACTTACGGAGCTTGAGATAAAATTCGTAAGCGGAATCCGTTATGATGATGGGTCTCAAATTTGGGAGGATATTGAAAAAATTTTAACGTCAATTGGGTCGAACATCATCACCTTGGCGCTTACTGCCTGTCATGCGGAATTCATATGTGAGCAGAAGCACTTGAATTTGATATTCAATTCCTGTCCCAATCTTGAACACTTAGAATTTGATCACTCTCACAGTATTTTGGTCGTACCTGAGTTTGAGAGATTGAAAGTATTGATTCCCCGCTCCGATCCGCCATTCATAAAATACAATTTGGAGTTTTGTAAAATGCCAAATCTCGAGATCTTGTTGCTACCTTTTTTTAACACTAATTTGCAATCTATCATATTAATGATGTTGGATGATGAAAAGTTCCCAAAATTGTCTGTGTTGAAGACATACGTAGATCTGAATGCCCACGATGTCAGAGACATAAACCAGATCGCAAAAGAAAGCAATCTCGATTTTAGCGTCGAAAAAATTAACGACTATTACTCTGATGATTCCGACACCGATGAGGACGAATCATCGTTAAAATACGTGTCCTTTTCTTCCCGGGTTACGTCTCGAAGGCATAGACTTTCCAAGGTCAATAACTGGATAATAATGAGTTCTAAATAAAAGTATTCATTAAAAAGAGTACATTTATAGAAAAAAATCCAGAATGTAAAGGATGTCAATGATTAATTATTAACGTTGGAACAATTTAATTTCATCGCCGTCAAATGCCATGGTTATATGTATGGTGTGTGTGTGAATTCATCCCTAGCACTCGGTCTCAAAGCTGCATCCTTTCACCCTTTATAAGTCCCCGTATCGAATATGGAGGCAAAGATTTGAGTAATCTTTCAGAAAGATCGATGTATGTTAATGACATCTCTTATCTATTCTCCTGTTTGTAAAAGGGCGGCAAACTCAACATTTTTTTTTATCACATTGCATAATGTGATCATTTTAGGATTTGAAACGCAATAAATCTCGAAGAAAATCCTGGCTCCGTGTTCAGTTTTTTTTTTTTAATTTGTTTTTAACAGACCCTTCTGTGGATGTAAGTCGAGGAATTAGATATCCGATTCCTATCCCAACATTGGAGGCATCTGGTATTTTTCGTACCAATTTTCCCCAAATCGACGTACTTGAAATTCGAAGATGAATACTCAAAAGAATAAGTTTCGCAGCCAAAAAAAGTGTGTTTTCACGATATTTTATTTTTTTATTACCCGCCGAAACTTTGATTATTCTAAATCCACGGCTCTTTCAAATTTCTGTTCTTCTGTACGTATATCACATACTCGGATATACATTTTATTCACTGTACACGTAACGATCCTATCCTGTTTTTCTGCTGCTTCATAATATGTTTCATGTACAGTAATTATCATTTTAATCAACGGACTGCTGATTGAGACAACCGGAAGTAGAAATGCAATTAATGTGGTCTAGATAGTCGTACGCGTACGGTATATACGGAAAGTACGAGGTGGTACTACTAGGGTGCTGCAGGGTCCTAGTTGGTTACAGAGATGGCGCGACTGAGTGTAGAGAGAGAGCGACCGAAAGTGAGTTGTGAGAAAATGGCGTGTGAATCGGTCTGGGTTGACGTGAGTTGTTGAGTGCAAACGAAGGCTTCATATTCCGGTGCGGAGGTGTTCTATTAGAGAGTGGATTTTATCCACGTGGCCGACTGAACCGAAACATCTTATTTTCGGAAAAACTCTACACTTGGTTGATCAGGTATAGTTGTAGAATCAAGTTTAAGTAGATACGTAAGTTTCGTTTCAGAGAAAATATTGCGGAACTTTGTATCGCGCCGCGTAGATGCAGGCGTAAGTAGACACAGCTCACAAGTTCCGCCGGGAGAGTTCGTGAGTGCTCGGGGGGGATCCGGGAAAGGCATACCTACGTTTTTTTTTTGTTTTTATTGAGAGAAAAAAAGAGGCTATAGGCAAAGCCTGCTTAGCCTTACATACCGTGAGTAACCCTGGATACCGAACACTTGGTTTAGCAGAAATGGCGGCGGCGTGAGCGTAGACAGCCAGTGGTTCTCGGTGTTCGGACCCGCACAGAGAGGGATTCCAGATATGCCTCGTTCAAGCTAACCTGGTTTTGTTTCAACGCGCCGAAACGCGCGATTCAAATTTTGTGGTTAGATTGAGGTTAAGAGCAGTGTTGGGCAGCTGCAAATTACGTAGTGTAATTCATTACATTCAACAATAATAAATTACAATTGTAATTGAATTTTACAACAATAATAAATTACATTTATAACAATAATGAATTACAATTGTATCCTCAACACTGGAGGAAAAATGTTCTGATGTTTATGAACCATCAAAAATGATCAGAGAGACTGAATTCTTTCGCCTTGGTTCTACCGAGACCAGATTCTTCGCCTTGAGTCTACCGAGAGTGAATTCTCCGTCGACGCTTTGGGTGGACGCAGACCAGATTCTGCGCCTCAAGCCAACGGAAAGTGAATTCTCTGGCGACGCCTTGGGTCTACGGAGACTAAGTTCTTCGCCTTAGGTCTACGGAGACTAAATTCTTCGTCTCAAGCCGACGGAGGGTGACTTCTTGTTTGACGGAGACTAGATTCTTAGCCTCGAGTCTCCGGAGAGTGAATTCTCTGACGACGCCTTGGGTCTACGGAGACTAGATTCTTCGTCTCAAGCCGACGGAGGGTGACTTTTTCTCTGACGGAGACTAGATTCTTCGCCTTGAGTCTCCGGAGAGTAAATTCTCTGACGACGCCTTAGGTCTATGGAGACTAGATTCTTCGTCTCAAGCCGACGGAGGGTGACTTTTTCTTTGACGGAGACTAGATTCTTCGCCTTGAGTCTCCGGAGAGTGAATTCTCTGACGACGCCTTAGGTCTACGGAGACTAGATTCTTCGTCTCAAGCCGACGGAGGGTGACTTTTTCTTTGACGGAGACTAGATTCTTCGCCTTGAGTCTCCGGAGAGTGAATTCTCTGACGACGCCTTGGGTCTACGGAGACTAGATTCTTCGTCTCAAGCTGACGGAGGGTGACTTTTTCTCTGACGGAGACTAGATTCTTCGCCTCGAGTCTCCGGAGAGTGAATTCTCTGACGACGCCTTGGGTCTACGGAGACTAGATTCTTCGTCTCAAGCCGACGGAGGGTGACTTTTTCTCTGACGGAGACTAGATTCTTCGCCTTGAGTCTCCGGAGAGTAAATTCTCTGACGACGCCTTAGGTCTATGGAGACTAGATTCTTCGTCTCAAGCCGACGGAGGGTGACTTTTTCTCTGACGGAGACTCGATTCTTCGCCTTGAGTCTCCGGAGAGCACTTTCTCTGACAACGCCTTGGTTCTTTGCCTCAGGTCTACGGAGACTAGATTCTTCGTAGACCTAAGGCGAAGAATCTAGTCTCCGTAGACCCAATGCGTCGTTAGAGAATTCAGTCTCCGGAGACTCAAGGCAAAGAATCTAGTCTCCGTCAAAGAAGAAGTCACCCTCCGTCGACTTGAGTCGAAGAATCTAGTCTCCGTAGACCTAAGGCGAAGAATCTAGTCTCCGTAGACCTAAGGCGAAGAATCTAGTCTCGGTAGAACCAAGGCGTTGCCAGAGAATTCACTCTCCGGAGACTCAAGGCTAAGAATCTAGTCTCGGTAGACCTAAGGCGAAGAATCTAGTCTCCGTAGACCCAAGGCGTCGTCAGAGAATTCACTCTCCGGAGACTCAAGGCGAAGAATCTAGTCTCCGTAGAGCCAAGGCGTTGCCAGAGAATTCACTCGGTAGACTCAAGGCGAAGAATCTAGTCTCGGTGGACCCAAGGCGTTGCCAGAGAATTCACTCTCCGGAGACTCAAGGCGAAGAATTTAGTCTCCGTCAAAGAAGAAGTCACCCTCCGTCGACTTGAGTCGAAGAATCTAGTCTCCGTAGACCTAAGGCGAAGAATCTAGTCTCAGTAGAACCAAGGCGAAAGAATTCAGTGTCATTGATCATTTTTAATGGTTCATAAACATCAGAACATTTCCTATAATACTCTCAATCAGTGTCGAGCGAATCTGTAATTACTCAATTACAATTGCACTTCATTACCGCAATTATTGTTGTACCAACAATTGTAATTGGCATTTATAACAATAATAACTGACAATTGTAATTTATTATTGTTGCAATTACAATTGTAATTTATTATTGTTGTGAATTACAATTGTAATTTATAATGGAAATGTAATCAATTGCACTTAACCTCAATCTAACCACAAAATTTGAATCGCGCGTTTCGGCGCGTTGAAACTAAACCAAGTTAGCTTGAACGAGGCATATCTGGAATCCCTCTCTGTGCGGATCCGAACACCGAGAACCACTGGCTGTCTACGCTCACGCCGCCGCCATTTCTGCTAAGCCGAGTGTTCGGTATCCAGGGTTACTCACGGTACAGTACATGGAATACAGAGAGGTTAATATACTGAATTAGTTGAAAGATTGAAGCACGCAACGGCGGCATACCTACGTGAGCGTGCGCCCCAGTAACGCCATCTTTCGGAATTGGGTTTTAACGCCGAGGTTACGGGGACCGAATACCCATGCAGAAGTAAACAATTCAGTTTCATGAATAACGTTTATTATTCATGAATCAGTACTGAAGACCAATAATGTTGATTGTTACTGTTAGAAGTGGGTTTCAAAAGGACACATTAGATATTAGACATCATTCATGAACTTATAGAACCTACACCTATAGAGCAGATACATATTACCTAATTCCTATCCCGTATACGCCTCATTCTACAAATCCTTTCACACGTATCTCGGGTGAAAGAGTTGAATTTCCGTTCAAAGCTGCTTTCTGATTGGTCCGAATGCGTCTATCACCCTTTGTCATCGAGTGATACGCGTGGAAGGATTTGTAGAATAAGGCCCTTGATTCGATAGCATTCTCGTCCTCGGAGAGGACCTTAAATTCATAAGCGATAACTACAGATACGCACTTCCGGGATTCAATCGTTTCTTGTATTTATTCACTGTACAAGCCCTGGAAATGTGTAAATCTGCAGCTTGGGATTCTTTCGATGACCGTTTAAGCATCCAACCACGATTGGACTGGAGTCTGCTTATTAATATGACAGAATAACCGAAAATCCTCAGGCTCGCTATTCGTTCTGCTAGTTTCTATATCCTCACCGGTTCAAAAAGTGACCGTTAGGGCGGCGCTGTCGGAGTGAATTGAATAGCGTATATTTTCTTGGCACTTGCCTCGCCCTATGACATATGAGGATATAATACCACTAATTGTAAGGAATAAGAAAAAGGGTGTCTATTTTTATCTGTACCTTCTAATACATTGATATTAAGAAACGAATAAATAGAAAAACGTACCGAATAGTAGTCACGAAGTTTGTTAAAAATCTCGAAAACCTTTAGACTACGGATGCTTATTCTGATCGGTTTTATCCTTTTGTGTTTTCAGGCTCGGTATTCTCCGAAATGCCGCAGTTGAAAGAGATAACTTCTATCCAGACGATGGCTATGGACATCTTCTTCAAATCCGTTCTGCAGTGTTGCAATCGACTCAGCCGTATGGGCGACCAGGGTCTCCTTCGAAGTGGCGTAATTGCTATAAGAGAGGCAGTCTACAATCGATTACCTGGACCATTGATGACCGAATTCGCCAACAGATTTCTGGATAAATTCTCGCTGGAAACATTCAGTAAATCGCATTCCAGGATTGCGTTGGAAATGATCATGGACGTGGAGATCGTCGGATTGCGATTGAAAGGTCCTTCTCCATCATCTGGAGTACTTCAGCACCTCATTCTTCGGGAGGGACGCCGATTCCCAAAATTCGTGGAACTAGACTTGAGCCCGATTATAATCAATCATGGAGAACCCATGTATCGATTCCTTCACACGTATCATCTCAATGATTTAGTTACAATCAACTATTCACAATATTGCACTGACCATGATCTCCGAACCATCGGCCTAAACTGTCCGAAATTAGTATCCGTTGAAGTACGTTCGTCAGACTACGTCACGGACCAAGGCTTACGAGGCCTAAGTCCGTGCTCCAATCTGCGAGTCGTTAAATTCCGTTGGTGTCCTAAAATTTCTTACCTGGGTCTCGACTATCTGCTATCTGCGCATAAGAAGATAGAAAATTTCTATCACGGATACGATCGTAAGTTCCAAGTCCCGCACACTGATGGTGAAATCGATCCGTCAACGGGGCTGGATTTATCCTCAAAGGCTCCATTCATGAGTCGTTTGGTTATCGAAAGTTATCGGAACGATAGACCGGCATTGAATGTGCAGACCATTGTGACGAAATTCCCGAATTTGGTTCATCTGAAAATCAATTGTGAAGAAGAAATTAACCTGTCCGCGCTGAAGCATCTCAATAAACTGACCGGACTTGAAGTAAACTTCGTGAACGCAATGCACGGTCTCCATCAGCGCGTCGTTGAAACGTGGAGGCATATCGAAGAAATCTTATCGACAATTGGGTCGAACATTACCACCTTGACGGTCTGTGCCCGTAATCAGACTTTGGTGTGTCGGCAGGAGCAGTTAAACTTGATGTTCAACTGGTGTCCAAATCTTGAACAGTTAGAGTTTGATCACTTCTTTGGTCGCTTGGTCGTACCTCAGTTTGAAAAATTGAAAGTCTTGACCCCCCGCGCTTTCTGGACGTCGTTGCAACCCAGACGAAGTAATAACTTATCGTTAGAGTTTGTCAAAATGCCAATCCTCGAGGTCCTATCGCTACTTCATGAAGAACTTGTATCGCAAACGATCAAATCAATGATGTTTGACGACGACAAGTTTCCAAAACTGTCTGTTTTGAAAATAAAAAAATGGCGTTTCAGTGCGAATGATCTCGAAGAAATCGAGCGCATCGCAAGAGATCATAATCTCAATTTTCGAGTCGAAGATTTTGACACTTATCGTGGGGAAGATTACCCTGTTTCTGAAGATTCTTCCGATGGTTTCGATACTGATGATCATGAACCATCGGACTGGGATGATAGTGACGAGGATGGTGATATCATTATGCTTCCATAGACGGAGAAGAAGTTCAGTAATCAGATAAGATCAGAGAAAATTCTATTGGAATAATTTAACGGGATAAATGGACAGACGAATTATATCCATTATCGTATCATTCACGTGTGTATTAATTCATTCTTCACATGTCTTTCTGTTTTTAAAAACTTGGTTTGACAAATACATACATTTTTTCCTTCAATGCATGCCCTGTGATAAAATTAACGATTGGGTGTACTGCCAGATGTCGGCTGCGTATACATAATGTGCTACAGTAATTATATGTACTATCTTAGTATGTCAGATTGATGTCTCGAGAAAAGATTATCATCTCCAATAACTAATGATGTATGTATTATCAGACGATGTAAAAAGTGCCAAGTATTAAACAAGTATTATTATGATATTGGAATCTTGTTTTGACTTCACCTCGAACACCTGAACTACGTGACGACGGATGGTCCTTCCAAGTAGTATTCATTATTTCATCTATTCAGGTAAGCGCTTATTGATAAGTTGCACAGTACCGCCTGTCTGAAATCATTAGAATGCATTCGGCCATGTTTTTGGTCCTAAAGTCGCTAGAATCATTCAACATTCTCACAAGCCTTGAGTTTCACTTCAATTTCGAGATCTAGTAACACAAAGAGTGCGTCGTGATAATAATCTCCACTTCATGATCGGTTATCACATTATGTAATAATCAAACGTTTCTATGGATAGATATTTGAATTGTACCTACCGCCTTTTCGGAAACTTGATCAATTGAAAAGTCACACCATCCTAATGACTGAAATTACCATGAAGGTACAATTTTTTTCCACTGTATGGAATTCTCTCATTTTTGGGGGGTTCCTTGACGACTATATTACAGTAGAGCGTCGATTATCCGAACGTCAGTTATCCGAAACGTCGATTATCCGAATGGCGATTTGCTTTATCCGAAACGTCAATTATCCGAATGGTGATTTGATTTATTGGAAAATCGTCGACTTTTTCAAAAATAAACAGATGTACGAACTCAAATATATAAGATTGTTGATTATTTTTTAAAGACATACATATCTAACTTTGTTCTGTATCATTGACTGATACGATGATTACATGTTTTCAGTTCAATAAAATGTACTTGTGATAATAACCTATTGATGTTCATTGTAGTTAAATATATGTATACATATATAAATTTCATCATTTCGAAAGAATCGACGTTTTTTTCGCCCACGGAATATTGCTGTTCGGTTATCCGAAATTTCGATTATCCGAAAGGCACCCGGTCCCAATTGATTCGGATAATCGACGCTCTACTGTAATCATAAGTTCACCAACTTTTGATAGATTTGCTCGAAAACTGCACCCAGATGGGCGATACTCGAAAAACGCTGCAGTGTCCGATGAGAGCCAGGATTTACTGCCAAACTAATGGTTCGATTGACTTCAAATTTGAAGGGGATATTCCCAACAGGATTATCTACAGTGTAGCGTGAGAATTTTTTGACGTGTTCATCCGTCAATTAATCATAAATTTTTGCAAATGTGAGTCGAGCCTTGAAAAGCAAAAAATATACGCGTGTCATTTTCACAAGTCAAAAAAGAAGAGAAAACCCTTTGCTCAAAATCCTACGTACTTTCATTATACAAATTGTATATTCGGCTCGATGAGTCCGTACAGAATCAGGTACACAAGTTAAGAATCAAAAACAAACTTTTACTCGTCTGAAATGAAAATAAGATTCGATATTTAAAGCCTCCCTGGCGCGATTTCCTTCCGGATTTTCTCTAAAAATCTAGAAGTGAAAATGAACTGCACTTCCAGGTGAATGAATGAATAGTAAAAATTGTATATTGATAGGATATTGACCCTAGACAGACATTCGTTTTCAAAATTCCCTTCTCTGTAAGTACGCCAGTGCTAGTCTTATGGAAACGGTTTTGCCTATGACAACATTCACAACTATGTGTGAGAGGCACACACCTACTAATATTCAGACACGTAGGTACCGATTCGTCAGCCCAATTTGCGTCTGCTACAACAATAAGAACTGGAATGCGTACGTCACGAAAATGCGGTCCATGCAATGCGTTACGGAAGTAACAACAATGCGGGCAAAAGACAAAAGATGGAAAAAGATTATGGATCGTCGATATGTCAGATTGTGACCAATCCAAATGTATGGTTAATCTGTCAGATTGTTTCCGATCATCGATCTGTCAGACTTAGAATTTTCTCAAACTTTATTTCAAGCGAATTCAAATCAAAATGCAATCGATACAAATATATCAAAACAAAATCCACTCACAATCAGAACGAGAAAACAGGTGGCATTTTCAATGCCTTCAGAGGCTTGCGTTACACACAAGGTCTGTAGATTTTATCTATTGAGACGTTACTTTTAGTCGAAATAATCGAAGAAATGTACGAGCTGTCACAGCACGACACTAGCAGGCAGTTTTGAAGGATTACTGAGTTTGAGACTGTATTTTAGGTTCGAGATCAGAGACTGGTTTCGAGGTTAAATTCAGTTAAATGCAAATCAACGTTAAATAATGAAATATATAAAGGTGAAAAGCAGTCTAGAATAAGTGTAATAATTATAAGAAACTATTGTCAAACTATTATGACAAAGATAATGAAGAAAGTTGCTAATAAAACAGAAATATAAATGCGGAGACGTCGAAAGTACCACATGACAGGTATCCATGGTCCGCACGTGCCATACCTATATAAACGATGCGAGGCAAGCTCGCACTCGCAGTTCTCTGGCAGCACTGGCAGGCGTAGAACCGATCCCTGAAAAGGCAGAAGTTCTCATTAACCCTGGTAAACAGTAACCTAGCCTTTCAGATAGTATAGATCATATCTACTTTCGCATTATTATTTCAGCGTATCATAAACATTGTCTCGCTCTTTCTCTACTTCCTATGTCCTATTAAATTCGATTATAGATTGTAATTCCACGGAGTATAGCTCTGATCAACGGGTCAATTACCTAGCGGTCGGGTTTCTATTTCTAACGAATTGCAATATATTTGGTACAGTGAGTCTCTGCAGTTTATAGATTGTCGTCAACGGGTAAATACTCCGCGGCGGATCTGTCACACTAACGAGATTCCTATAGGTTGTAATATTACGCGGTGATTGTAGCTCCTAGCCAACGGGTCACCTGCCTAGCGGTTGGTGTTGATACTATAAGATCTGTTCGTATGTTATAATCTGATTCAATACCCTGCTTAAGTAGCTCTGAGATATAAATCAATTCGAAAATACAGAATGAAGAATAAACTCGATATTGAACTGCAAAAATATCAGAAAGTAGCGAAGTAGTTCCATGGCCTACGAAGGCGTGAAATTTCGCGTACAGAACTTTGGAGGTTATGTACTTTAGATATCAGTTCGCTTAGTGGTTGAATAAAACAAGTGTTGTGAACAGTTCAACAGTAATCGTATCATGGGCACGTATGATAGAAGTGTATTTTCGAATGTCTATTGCAATTGTTAATACTATCGAATTTAATCAGTTTAACAAGCGGAATATAGTATCACAAACTTGAATGACTGTAAACAAATAATTTATTGATGAAAAGATTGATTTTTACATGAAATACTTCCAGAAACAACTAAACTCTTGTTTATACAAAATAGAATCAGAGGCGATCCGAAGAATTTCACAGCTAGTATTTAACTGATTTCACTTGCGGTTCACAGATAAAAGTTTCGTGAAAATTAGACAAAATCACTCACAGGAGATTTTCAATGTATTCAAGGAGTCAAAAGATAGTCGCCTCAAAACTTTTAGTTCACAGCGTTTCGTGTATCCAAAGAAAATCAACCTGCGATGCTGAAGTCTATGCGTACAAATCCTTTCCTATAAGTTTCTCCGTTTAGTAGAATGAACTCGAATTTTTTTTTAATACGCTGTTGGGCTACTCCCTTACCTCGATCTCATCAGTTGGAAACTTTTCAATTTTCAGACGCTCTAATCATCCGGGATGCCAAAATTAAAGCCGGTCCTGCCTCTGCAGAACATCGCTATGGACGTCTTCTTCGAATTCGTTGTGCAGTTTTGTAATCGCCTGACTGCAACCGGTGATCTTAGTCTCTTCTGGAGCGGCGTTGTCGCTATCAGGGATCAAATCCATAGTCGCTTACCTGACCGTTTCTTCGTTGAATTTGCTACCAAATTTCTGTATTCATTTTCCCTGAATACACGCAGAGAATTGATTTACGAGATTGCGTTGGAAATGTTGATGGACGTCGAGATACTCGGACTGCGATTAGGAGGCCCTAATTTACAGTACCTCGATCCGCAGGACGGACACAGATTCCAAACATTCGAAGAACTCGACTTGACTGCCGTCGTCCTCAAGCGTGGGCAACCCATGTTTCGTTTTCTTCACGAGTATCACCTGAACGATTTAGTGACATTCGAATACCCGCGTTTTTGTACCGACGACGATCTCAGAATAATCGGGAGAAATTGCCCCAAACTAGAAGTCGTTAGAGTAACTAACTCGGACTACGTCACGGATCTAGGACTCCGAGGCCTCAGTCCGTGCTCGAATATTCGGGTCGCTTACTTTCGTCGTTGTTGCAAAGTTTCTCACATCGGTCTAAACTATCTGCTGTCTACGCACGATAAATTGGAAGACTTTTATTACGGCTACGATTGTCACTCCGACGTACCGCGTAACGATGATAAACTCGATCCATCGTCAGGCCTGGACCTCTCCGTGAAAGCTTCATCCGTGAATCGCCTGGTTTTCGAGAGTTATTGGAGCGGTAGACCAGCTCTGGATGTCCAATCGATCGTGAAGAAATTTCCAAATTTGACTTATCTAAAAATAAATTGCGAAGACACGTTGAACCTGTCGGTTTTGAAACATCAGAATAGTCTCACCGGGCTTGAGATAAACTACGTCAACGGAATGACTGAGTACGGAACACCGATTGTCGAGGACACTTGGAAAGACATTGAGGAAATCTTCACGTTCATCGGACCGAACATCACGACCTTGACGCTCTGTGCCCTTCATCAGCATTTCATATGCACTCAGCAGGAGTTGAATATGATATATAACGGGTGTCCGAATCTTGAACATCTGGATTTTGATCACGTCAGCTGTGTTTACGTCGTACCTGAGTTCAAGAAACTGAAAGTCCTGACGCCCCGAGCTCCATGTTTCGTTGGAAGGACGCGGCAAAATTACAATTTGAAATTTGGTAGAATGGTGAACCTGGAAATCCTGTCGCTGCCTTATCTAGGACTCGATTTGAAACGCATCAAGGCGATAATGTTGGACGACTACAAGTTTCCGAAATTGTCCGTGTTGAGAATGAGCACGTGGAGGCTACAGGACGAAGATCTTCCGGAAATTAACCGGATCGCGAAGGAAAGCAATATTGACTTCCGCGTCGATGATCGTGACCAAGCTCCTCGGTACGACGATTACCCGCCTCAATCTGATGATTCTGACGATAGTGAAACATTTCCAAAATTTGAGGGATCATATTGTGCTTTATTGAAACAATTTTAACCTCGGTTCCAACAAGTGCCTTACATTGTTCTCAATCTAGTATCAACTTTCCTGGAACTCATTATACTTATTATTCGAATCTCGTGATATTATCGCATACATTCATATATCGAAATAAGACGAGTGATAGCATTGCGATAAGAGTTGAATATTTGAAATATAGATATAACTATTACTATTTTTAAGGTTAATTTATGCGAAAAAAGGACCCAGAGTCTTATTCATGATCCGATTTCGTATGCGTTTGTCACTGATACTGATGTTATTACTTTCTTGAACCTTGTAAAAAGCTTTTTGACCAATAATCTATGAGGCCACACGGCATTATCCGAGTTCGGAATCGCTAATAGAACATGACTCGCCCAAATAACGAATGAGATTCGATATTTTAAAGACCTGTCTGAACCTCCAATATCCCAAATTATTCCGTTTCCGCTAAAAATCTGAAATAATTTAGGCATATTCCTTACATTCATGGATGTGATCATCGTACAGTTTTCATTAATGATGCTTCACCTCAAGTAGCATACCAAAAATAGTAGCACAAAAAACCATAGCCAGAATTTATTCATACCTCGATGCGGATATGGTGACCGAGCAGTTGAAGTGTCTGACCAAACGCTGATATTACCACTTGCTGCGAGTGGACGCCCGCGCCGCGCCGAGGCGCGTCAGGCCTTCGCAGTGCAGTGAATTCGTACAGTGACGATGCGAAAATCATTATTGACACCTTTCACCAATATGCGGGTGTATGAACTCAAAGTCAAAAGTAATCTCGTATTATGATCACTGATCAATTACGTTGAATTTTAATGAAGAAAACACAACACTAGCTGGGAATTAGAGCCTCATTTTCGTTGCCTTTTCCGCATTCTACCAGGAAGCGTCTGGTGATAAAATTAATTGAAGAAAACTAGATCATGTGGCAGGCTATTACGATAAGTACACTCAACTTGACTTATTTCACCATGAAAATCGCTGAGTTTCAATTGCTTCATAATCTACGGATTTTTTATGTATTCAGCTTTTTCCACACGGATTGTCAGTTTTCGAACGATGGTCAAATGTTTCATTCGACCGCAATTGCTTCTCAGGATTTATTTAGGCCTGGTAGGACGAGAGAGCGGAATCGTACGTGTAAAAATGATATGAAAGTATCATGGTAACAAATGCTATGTTAACATGGGAATAGCTACTATGTCATTACGTGATAACCACAACCACACGGAGAGACAATTCATACACTAGCTGTTTTAACGTACCACGTTGACAGCAGTCATATTCCTCAGTTGATTCAGGAAATTTATTTCCGATTGCGGAGGTGCAAGATGACTTCCAACAGGGCTACAACACGAGATACAGTCGTACAAAGTACGCCAACTGGCAACTCCCACCACTCACCGATCGGCGTGGTGGGAGTCATCACGCGGAGGCCATTTGAAAAACAACGTAATCGGGTGACTGGCGTGACCGAATATTCGTCAGAAACAAAGCTGCTCTAGTGTACAGAGCAAGTTTTTCCCGCCTTCGATTTGTGGTGTTTGAGTGGTTTTCCGTGGGCAGAGATAATCGAACGAGGTAATCATAATTTCAAAGTGAACCAAAATTCTGATCATCGACTTTGTGAAGATCCGTCAAAAATTTGATCGGCTAACTCGTAGAAGTTTTTGGATTCCTACATAGCTCGGAGTCATCCGGGGCCAGGTATAGATCTTATTCATCTTATGGGTTGTTGAGTTATTATAACTTGACGTAGCTAGGGGTCCTGGGAATGGCCCCAAGTCCGGCAAGTTATAGTATCGTAATATCCTGAAAGTTCACTCATGTCTTCGTGAGAGTTCGAGTCAGCTAGAGCTATCCAGGAAGTGAACGCGACCCGTCTTCCTTTTCATCCAATTGTGAGACTAACGGTTCATTCGATAATCGTACTATTTGAGTCCATTTGTCATCGAAGCGGAAAAAATTGTGATACGAGTAATTTAGTTCGACTCTTTGAAGAATATTGTTTCTCGAATGGAGCTTGATGATATGATGGTGCTCGTAGGGTGTGGCACGAACCGTAGTTATCTCACAGGAAAAAATCTGTCGCGTGACGTCAGTCGACTATCAACGCAATGCGGTCAGGTATACGTACAGTAGGAATGTAGGACCGTAGATAAAGTCGTGAACGGCCGAACAAAGTTTGAAATCTTGCACATCACACGAATATATTCGACGGGTCCAAATGAAATGAGGGTATCTCGCCGGGCCGGATAGAACGAGTGTATCTCGCCAGGCGAGATAGAACAAGTGTATTTCGGTGGGCCGAATAGAACAAGTGTATCTCGCCGGGCTAGATAGAATAAGTGTATCTCGCCAGGCGGGATAGAACAAGTGTATCTCGCCGAAAAGTCAGAATAAGGCTAACTCGCCGGTCAGGCAAGAACAAGGGTAACTCGGCCGACCGGCTAGAACAAGGCTAACTCGCCAGTCAGACTAGAACAAGGGTAACTCGCCCGTCGGACTAGAACAAAGCTATACACGGGAAAAAAATATGTAATTTCTACGTCTTCGGTAGTAATTATTTGGACTGCATCTTTTTGGAGTTAAATCTACAGCAATTGCGTTAAGGTTTATCAATGGGATTAATAAACCTTAACGCAATTGCTGTAGATTCAACTCCAAAAAGATGCTGTCCAAATAATTACTACCGAAGACGTAGAAATTACATCTTTTTTTCCCCCGAGAACTGTTACTGTTGAGTAATAACAGAGGTATTCATACCAAACAGATGGTTGATGATAGTAAATCAGCAGGTTGTTGTCATGACTGTGTGAGCTGATGGACATCATACAAAGATTGTTAATAGCACATATTGTGGTAAAATGTTTCTAATAAAGGGAAAAGTCGACCATGAATACGATTTTTTAACGACAAGGCAGCTCGTGCTGAATAATTGGATTCCTGGAACAAGTAAGATGGCTAATAACGTATGATAGGACGTTCCTAATGAACCAAAATGTGAATAATAAAATGTAAAATTTTTTTAAAGACACAGAATTTCGACAATACATGATTAAAAATGTTGATTGAGAGAATTATTGTTGATAAATGATGAGATGTGTATAACTCCAAACTTTGTTGAAACATACTAAAATATTGGGGTAGCAAAAAAGATTGTTCATTTCAACTTCTGCCAGCTTACGCTTCGATGATTACTCGAGTTTCAATACGCAGATTTCGTGAAGAGAAGTTATTGTGGGCCCGTTGGGCCCCAGGGAAAAACCCGGGCTGTCGAGTTACACGGAAAAAAAAAGATGTAAAATCTACATCTTCGGTAATTATCTGGACAGCATCTTTTTGGAGTTAAATCTACAGCAATTGCGTTAAGGTTTATCAATGGGATTAATAAACCTTAACGCAATTGCTGTAGATTTAACTCCAACAAGATGCTGTCCAAATAATTACTACCGAAGACGTAGAAATTACATTTTTTTTCCCGTGTATAGCCTTGTTCAAGTCCGACGGGCCAGTTACCCTTGTTCTAGCCGGTCGGCCGAGTTACCCTTGTTCTAGCCTGACCGGCAAGTTAACCTTGTTCTAGCCGGTCGGCCGAGTTACCCTTGTTCTTGCCTGACCGGCGAGTTAGCCTTATTCTGACTTTTCGGCGAGATACACTTGTTCTATCCCGCCTGGCGAGATACACTTCTTCTATCTGGCCCGGCGAGATACACTTGTTCTATTCGGCCTACCGAAATACACTTGTTCTATCTCGCCCGGCGAGATACACTCGTTCTATCCCGCCCGGCGAGATACCCTTATTTCATTTGGACCCGTCGATATGATAAGTGGAAAATGATTATTTTGTCTGAAATTTTTAGACCAGAATGGCATTAAACAACGAAACTCCCTTTTCACCCCAAGTTATGACAATGTTTGATGATTTGGTATATTCAGATCTTTCTGACGGATAACGATTATTCACATTTTCAGCGATCCATGTCCGGCGAATTTTGATTCAATAAATACTGTGTTAAAACCGATCATTATTATTATTATTATTATTATTATTATTATTATTATTATTGTTGTTGTTGTTGTTGTTGTTGTCGTTGTTGTTGTTGTTGTTGTTATTATTATTTGTTCAACTGTCTAAAAAGTGTCAATCATTGAAGACTATTTCAACTATATCTGTACAGTGTTTCGACCTTACCCGTTACCTCATTATTTCGTCACTTTCAGACCCTGAAAAAAATCTTCTTAATCTCCGTTATCCCGTCCCGTTGATTCCGACGAAATCTGACAAGTACTTTCCTGAAAAAATATCGTCATTGTTGTAAAGTCGGAGGACACCTCAGGGAATAGACTCCGGGAACCATACTGTAAGAAATGTTTGTTGTGAACGCCCGAAATTGTGTTGGAAGTTTTATTCACGTACAGGAGTCATGAAATCACCTCACATTTTGGTAAAATTAATTCACAAATGCGATGAATATACCACACGATTTTTTAAAATTTATACACAATTCCGTATTTTTGCGATAAATGTAAAGTAATATTATAAATTTGTTCAAACAAACGGATTCAAAAAACATGCATACCGATTCACTTTGCTATACTAAATTTGTAGTTTTACAAGACTTTCGTGTAGTTAATGTGCAATAAATTCACGATCCTTTTTGACAGTGTATGCGGGTCGTATTAATATAACTGCGATGACCCGCTATTTTCAGTACTATATTTGCATTTGTTCAACAGATCTTTCATATCGATTAACGAATTACGGTGACATTCAATTCCTTGGTCGACCTGCGCAGTGAGGATTCTCCGATGCATTATCAGGTCCGATATTTTACTAGGCTCCAAATTTACCGTTATGCGACCTTCTGACCTCGAAGGAAAGATGTTCATTCCGAGCAGAGCAAAAGGTGGTGTTTATTTGGCCAACCCTGGGTCTTAAATCGACATGGTCCAGATATTTTTTCTTTCCACGAAACAGCGGGTTTAGAGCTCGCTGTTCAAGCGGAGACGTCGAGAAGTGTCCGGAAATTTTTTATACCCCCTCCCCCGGCCCTGGAGCGCTATACGTAGTATTTGAAAGGTGCCAAATCATCTGACATGAAGAACCCTCTTTTATCTTGAAAGTTCATAGAAAAATGCTGAGATGAAACTAAATCCGGTTTGGATCTATACAAAAGTATTGACGGAATGGCACTCTTTTGAAAATTTATGTAGATTTTTTACGAACAATTTTATTTATATGAAATTGAAAAAGCACTCTGTTATTGACATCTCGAAGACTATTGAAGTTCGAAAATGTGTACGGAATTTCATTCACATCGGTCAATTACTTTCTGAGTTAATGTACACGCTATTCTTGAAAATGTAGTATCGAAAAAACGCGCGCGTTGCTCTGCACCAGATCTGCGGGGAACGGCGGGGGCAAAATCCAATTTTCCCCACTGTCGTCAGATTTGTAG
>JAEUYN010001587.1:0-137359 GCA_018257835.1 Euura lappo | reverse complement strand
CGCGTCCAATCGCGACGTGTCCGAAACAGGCTGATGTCCGTAAAATTTAGTGTCCAATATATAAGATAAATTATTGGTCACGTGTCCAATGCGACTCGTGTCCAATCGGAAAGTGTCCATACGGAGCCAGGTCGAGTTAGACACGTCGTGTACGACTGGTTACGTGTACCCAGGCGCCTAATGGAGCGTGTGCACTTCGTTTCGCACTATGCAACGCTGTACGAAAGATAAAATGTAAAGGATTAGCCCCTTACGGTTGACAAAAGTTGTCTATTTATCGAAGCGTAACCGTTCAGATTGTAGACTGGAGGATTGTTGGCAATCGACGTGAGAAAAATCTCCACCTATTTAATGAGAAAGTGGAGGTTAAAAACTGTGCCGGAAACCGCGAGGTTAAATTATAATATGCAGATGCAAATGCTTGCCTCTTTCTTCGTCTGAGCATTGACAGCGGCTAGATTTACGTTGAGCAGTCTCTCCTGGAACTCGAGACCTACTTTTCTCGTCGCATGATCCGCTTCGTTGCAGATTATGTACAACAGGCCGGTACAGTAAACGACGATTACAAACAGTCCTAACTCTTTGAGACTGAAACCGTGGTCTAGAATCTCTGAAAATGCTCCGTACCCGGCGATTATCGTAGTCACGAACATTATCAGACAGAAGATTCCTGAAATTAATTACTTGGAATTCGGACTCGGAATTTTTACTTCAACATCGCACACAAAACAAAAGGAGCCAGAGAGTGAAAATCATCAAAATTTTCAAAGGCTGTCATCCCTTCACCAAAATGAACCCAACTCACCATACATGTTAGAGTAGGCTTTAGCAAGCTGCTGCATCATGTGGCTGAGATCTAACCATAGAGATCTATATTCGACGAGAAGTTCGGCTGATGATGTATCTTCGAGGGCCTGATGTGAAAAGGCGTTCGATTAGGACCAGAAAAGCTCATAACTACCAATCAAGATCATGTTGACAAGGTACCTTGTGAAGGTTCAGTGCAAGACCCTTCGATGCTGATCCTATGGCGGTGCAATTGATCCACCATAAAGCGCAGAGGCAATCTAGCATAGCGATTATATGATAGTATGCCGACGTGTGCCACATGGTGAAACCGGGCTGTAAATAGAACTGTGATACAACCACACCGATCGATATCAGCCATGAGACTATGCACAGAGATATGCACATCCGTCTCAAGTTTGGATACTCCAGAGTGGACCCGGTCACTTTGTAGTATCTCAGCTGTAAATGACAGAGGAATGACAGGTGATATCGCGCCTTGATGCTGCCAAACTGGGCTCTTCCTCCGAATCTCACCTGATATTGTGTCCACATATTTTTGTACTTTGCCACCTCGCCACCGTTACGCCAAGACGCAAGGGGAAGCAAGAAGTGCGGTGTCAATATGCAGAGGAATATGATGTTGTAGATGTATTCGTCGAATGGTTTATCCGGCTGCAAGGTGTTCGCGATCCTCTCTTTTCCCACCAGGATCACGATCACTGTCTCAGCGATCCACAAACAGATCGCATAGATTGTTGCCGATGAAGTCCATTCGAAAGTCGTCGTCCCTGAAGATATAATGGCCTGTGTTTCACATCAATGACGGAGATTCCCCGAAAGAGGAGGAGATCAGGAATTGACAATTGAGAAGTCTGCTCATTTAGTAGCGAATAAGCGAAGGATTACCGATTCCTCGTTGAATTGGCATGACGCCCATGATCTGGAAGAGGATCAAGAGGACCTTTGTGTCGTCGTAAAAATGATCATGCTGGTCCAGCAGTCTACCATCCTGTTCCGGTACCCGGTCCTCGTTGTAACTGAATGGATTTTTTCTCTCGTACTTGGGTGCGATCAGAGTCGGAGACTCCTCGAGGCGCGTTTGCGCTCCGAGGAAGACGGCGGGCTTCGTAGTCTCAACCGATGGTATCTGATGGTCAGTACCGACCCTGAAGACTTTGGGGCCGTTGATGCGTTCCGGAAACGTGTTGTCGGTGCCTCTATACATCCTAATATTGTAATGCACGGAATTCAGGAGTATAATACAGAATTTGTATGGAACCCACAGCTACAACGAGGTTTCGATCTCGCTGAAGACTGGGAAAATATGGGCACCTCTTTGCACCGAGACGTTTGCGATCGATGGGTATTACACGCCCCAACGAAAGTACCAATCATGATAACAAAATATTAGCATCGACACCTATAATTGGCACTGCATGAGACCCTGGTGTGAGGGTAAACTCTTGAGCCTAATTATATCAATGGCGCAGACGAGAGTACTTTCAACGAACATGATGCTTAAAATGACCGATTGGAATTGAAAACTTGAGATCGTTTGATCACTGGTAAAAATTGGTATTCTTGCAGTGAACCTGTCCACCTCTTCTAGAATTTTGTAGAATATTGAGCAATCTTCTAAAATGTTCGAAAGATGAGAGTTTTTGGTTTTTTAGTCTTTGGAAACCTCTCAAATCTTAGAATAAAAAAACAGCTCGAATTCTTTCACCCAAATACTGAAAACTTTTGATAATCGTCTTCTAGATCTTAATCCCGATATTTGTTGTTTTTTTATATGTATATAAATCGGTAACCGAATGATCTTTAAAACTGCTGAAACTAATTGAATATATTTGAAGGACATTGCGATCTACGAAGGCGAAATCGCATTTTTCATTTCTACGCCAGTGAAGCGTACATCAATGATTGATTGAAAGTTCGAAGGTGAGAAGGACGGCCCTAGACTTATAACCAGCTATAATTAATCGAACGCATTAAGTTCTTGCCCTGTGAAACAATTGTTTTTTTAACATTAACGTGTCGAGTGTCATTAAAAATATTACTTTCATAATGTATCTTAAATCGATTTGTCTGTAGAAAAATCAAGATTAAGTCAAGATGGAACACATTCACCGTGTAGAACCGTATTATACTGTGTAGAAAAGTACCTAGCTCTGTCAAATCTGATCAATCTGTCTGCATTCTTCATTATTGCATTTGTAATTCGCGTTACCATTGGGCTACAATCGCAAACGATGAAAGTTCCTATTTTTTAAATTCTTACAGTTGGAGGTGAGATACTGTCGAGGTATTTTAAAAAATGATTTATATTTTACAAAATTAATACAGCTGTGTCATGTCATTTGAATTCATGTAACATTTGCAGCGTTGTGCCAAATATTTAATCTTCATTCGTTCACGTCTCGTGTATATCAGCGGGAATCGAACTCAAACTTGAATATTCAGAGTTGAAGAGTGAAACAATGAGCAACTGCAGGGTTCCAAGTTCAATGGATATGGATTCGATATCGCATGACTGGACAGGGACCATATCGATATAAAATTTCATCGAATTCAATAGAATTTCACCCAATTGTCCCCACTCGATCGAAGGTTCCTTAAATTTTCCTAAAATACCGTCCCACCGATTATTTCAATAATAAACTAACAGCTATTCACCGCAGTATGTCCGGATGCCGTACAGTAGGCGTTGACAACAGGTCTGACTGAATTGTATGTCCGGTTGCCCTCCTCGAGGCTCTCAGTGCTCCACTCTTCATAGATGACAAACTGATTGTTATTTTGCATTCTACCACAGGCGCAAAAATGATGATGAATAAAGACAACTGATCAACAGTATATCATTGTTTATTTTAATATTCTGAAATCGTAGTACGTCACAATGAGCAGTATAATATATTCATCATGAATTAGAATCTACGAATACATTGGTATACAATTATCTTTGGAATGCTAAAAAGCGCGTTATATCACTCATCGTGTATTATTTTGATGATTCAAATTATTATTATTATTTTTTTTTTTTTTACTGTGTATTATCATGTAGGTTGCATAGTTGCTATCAGACTTTTTAGGCATACACACAATAATCGATACACAAAATTGGAGAGATGTTGGTCAGAATGAATTTTAACTCATTAAATTCACCTGTAAAATATCATCGTTTCACAAATGTTTCTATTCATCGATTCATTTCATAGTCTTACAATCTGCGTTATATTATATTCTCAGATACAATTAACATCCTATAACAAATACCTAATACTCTTGATTATAAACTAAGGAATGATCATTATTATTCGATCAAATAACAATATTATATTTGGTAGTTATTTTTCGCACCATGCGGGGGGAGGGTCGCAGCAATTATAATTATCATAATTTTTCTCCCTTTTCAACGACAAGTACGATTATGTTATAATAATCTTAGAAGTTAAATAATCTAACCAGTTTTCTCAATATTTCTTCAACTTTCTTTCTTTTTTGTATGGAAAGGCACTAATTATTCAACCTAATAATAACTATATTAATTAATAACAATATTCAACGACTTAATTCGTAGGTAAATTTCTCTTCAATGCCTATATAATCGTCATACGATAATCAATAATATTGTAAAGGCGCTGATACGATGAATGAATTCCAAGCTGATTTATTTTATACTATTTTTCATATTTGTATAAATATATAAACGACGGCGATAACGTGAAGAAAATATTAGCTCATAGATCATCATATACATAACATTCGTACGTATAAGTTATTACAATTGGTTCAAGATCTTGGAACGATCATCAGATTTCGCCTATACGTGATTCGGCAATGGTTCGTTATTATTTAATTGTTAATTATAATATAAAATTTATGTACATGCAATAAATAGTATAACTATGTTCAAGTAACACGAGCCAAGTTATTACAATCACACGACCGGTCTGGTCTCTACCTCATCAAGATAGAAGACCTACCATTTGAACAAACTTGCTTGGCACCAGTCATTCATTCATCAATTTACTCGACGTAATTCGATGGAAATAAGCCGACTTTTCCATTCAGTCTTCCCTGCCACCATCCTCCCACATCTGAAATAAATGAAACCCGCATTATCAACCCGCGCGCAGAACAGAGGTCAGAACCACTCACTTTCTTTGAGCACTTCGATGATGTCTCCCTCCTTGAATTCAAGCTCGTCCGCGTCCTGCCTACTGTAATCATACACCGCCCTGACCTTAGGAAGGGCGGGCATAGGTGGCTTCGGTGCCGGCTGGCTCGGAGTGGCTGGTAGCGTTTTTTTACTAGACGATTTTGAACCGACGCTCGAGCCAGTTCTCGCCCCATTTCCAACCACTCTCTGAATCCTACCGTTAGTTTCATGCACGCCATTCGGAGCTATATTCGGTAGTCTAAAGGCAGTATGCACCGTCGGTTGGTTCGGAGGCGCAGGACTAGTCGGCGGCGGTGGTGCTCTTATGCGTCCTGAATGAAGAGTCAAGGGTTAAAAAAATAAACGGGCTCATCAAGATCCCAAACCGCCGTGTCATACCTCTAGAGACTCCGTTGGGGTCTGTGAACATCCCCATTGACTGAATACCGGTGACGATCTTCTTGGGCGCACCCGTTCTCTCCTTGACAAGATTGGTCTTCTTAGGCTCGACGGTTGGTCTGTTGGGAGGAGGTCTCGGTCTGGGCTGATCAGGATCAGGAGCTCGTCGAGTCGGGACATTTATAGGTCCTCCGGGTCTTGTAATCGGGGCGGATGCAGACATCGGAACATGAGCCGCAGGCCTCGTGGGTCTCGTTTGGTTCGATTGTCGAGTAGACGGCAAAGCCGCCGGTGCCCTGCTAGCCGTGATTTCTGTGAAAATCGGATAACATTCATGAGACACTCGCATATTTTGATACTCATGCGACGATACTGGATATCGAATCTTCTTACTCGTCGTGCTGGGTAAGCCGGGACCAACGGTGACGTTGAGGACCTTCGAGCTCGGTTTTAGCACTACGGAATCGCCTTGAGAGCTCTCAGAGAACTTAATTTTTCTCACTCCCCCGCCGCCCCAGCCTTCTTTTTTCACATTGAACTCTAAACTGCGGAGAATAAACGTGTTGTTGGCGCTAGTCTTGCTAATAGAGAAAAGAAATGCGATCTTCTTACTGATTGTTGAACCTGATGTTCAACGTGTGTCCAGTCTCAGCCTTGTACCCTTTGCTCAGGGCTAACAGGAATTCGGTTTTGAAGACCAATTCCAACAGACTGGCGTAGTCGTCCCTTGTGTGTATGATCACAAACCCATCCTACGGAGAGAATTATCGAGCTTGAATTCCTTTTTGGCGATCAATCTGATAAGTTGAGCCGTTAATCTGAATCTTGACTCGCAGCGGGTTCGAAAATTACGTTGGATCGATAGTACGCTACTCGAGCATACGATATATACGATTTTGAATATAAGAGGAAGCCCAACCTGAAGAGTGCTTAGACTGACGCAGCTGATTTGACCGAAAGGTAATTTCCGCTTGATGACTTCGATCCGTTCCTTCTTGTTGGATGCCGTCTTGATCTGCTCTCTGCCGATTAGGAAAAGGCATTTTCCCGTCAGTACGAGATCCCTCCTGCATGCCTACGGAGCGATTAACGGAACGTGATCAGGTGTAAAGGCGAACTTGTTATTTTTTTCATCTCACCTTGAACCTCCTGTCGTACTTCTTAACGATCTCCGCGAACGAGACCTTCTCCCGTCTACCGAGTAGCGAAACGATCTGGGGTCTTCCGTCGAGCCCGATATAGTCTCCGACAAAGTTTCTGTTCAAACTCGCTCGCCTGCGCTGCTTGTGACCGAATAGTAAATCGGCGGCCTCTTGTTTCTGTTTGTCCTGACGTTTCCTGGCAAAGTATTTCTTGAACGCTTTCTGGATAACTCTGGCGTAGCCGTTGTACTTCCTGTCTCTGGCCTCCTCTAACATGAACAACTGGAAATATCCCCAAGATATTATTCTCCGAACGATGAAAGATGACATCGAATGGTACGCGAAGAAACTAACGCTTTCAGGAGCCTTGATAAACAGTTTCGTCTTCCCGAGCTGGTATTGGCCCCTCTCCATCCTGACGCTGGCCAAAATCCATTCGACGCCTTTTCTCTCGTCGCCTTGTCTCTCGTCCCATATCGGCCAAGTTTCTTTGGTCAGTATGGCGTACCTGTGTAAAAACTTTGCGAACGGTCTTCTGTAGGCAAAGCCTGCCCTCCGAACCCGAATATTTTCCTTCAGCCCGAGATACTCGACCTAAAAATTGAGGAACATTAAGACAAATAATGAAAGAGGAAGAATTCATCGCGTCTTACCTGGTGCTTAACTCTCAGCTGGTCCCAATCCCTGGGCCTCTTCGTCTCGTTGGGTTTTATGCACCTTATGTAATGAGGCGTGCACTTCATCAGCTGGGCGACGAGCCCGCTGGCCTGACTTCGGATCTTACTCCCAGCCGTTGTCGGCCTGGATTTTAGATTTAGAGTCTTGGTCTTCTCCGCTTGGACATCGGCCTTGTACAGTTGACGAATGAAGGAGCTGCATGGTGCGGAGGAAGAGGAAGAAAGACGAGCGTGACGGGGTTGTCGGTACAAAGTTGAATAATTTACGTGATGAGGGAAAACAATACCCACTTTTGACTCGTTCTCATCATCTCGATCAAGTCTGGGAATAAAACGTCACGATTCTTGTCGCAGAATCCATCCACTGAGTAGCTCACTGTGCCCGCGTAATGAAGTACTGCAAAACCGTCGCCTGTGTTTTGGAAATGAGCGTGACCGTTCGCTGCGCCGGCTAATTTCTGGAAAGTGGTGTACAATCGTCGATAACATTCTTTGGTTTTTTAATGAACTAACATATATTCTAATATTTTCCATTAAGTACCTTTTGTAGATCTGCGTCTGCCCCAGCGCTACCGCCGTGCAGGGTAGCACAGACATCGTCAAGAACGAGGAAGAGTCCTGGTTGTTTTTTCCCTTCAAGAAGTTCGACGACAACGGAATTATTGAAGTAGTCTATAGCCGTCCATCTGATATTTTCCGCAATATATTCCTCCTGTTTCGCATAACAGAAAAAAAATATACAAATAAATAAACGAATCTGTCTTCAAATAATTTAAAGTTTGAAAAACCTTCCTTACTGAGGGTTGGCGGGGGTGGGGGTGTTACGCGTCACGCTGGAAGCGTCACGCGAAAGCGTTACGCTGGGGGGGGGGTGTTACGCGTCACGCTGGAAGCGTCACGCGAAAGCGTTACGCTGGGAAGTGTTTGAAAAACCTTCCTTACTGAGGGTTGGCGGGGGTGGGGGGTGTTACGCGTCACGCTGGAAGCGTCACGCGAAAGCGTTACGCTGGGGGGGGGTGTTACGCGTCACGCTGGAAGCGTCACGCGAAAGCGTTACGCTGGGGGAGGGGGGTGTTACGCGTCACGCTGGAAGCGTCACGCGAAAGCGTTACGCTTACCTTCGCTGGGGGGGTGGGTGTTGCGTACGCGCGTCACGCTACAAAGCGAAACGAGCTGGGCTCGTCAGTGCAAAATTTATGTATGGGATGGTCGGAGAAATAAGCATAATCTTTTCTTATCGTAATTAAGCGTGACATCCGAACCTTAGGGTAACTTAAGGCGGTTTTTCAAACCAGCTTTTAGCACTGTTAGTGTTGTTAGGAGGAAAGTGCTAAAAGCGTTTCAACTTTAATTGTCTCGTGGAGGCAAGTTTTTTTTTTTTCTTCACTCTTCAGGAAGTTTCATGATTTTTTTTACAAAGTTTTAATCTTCTCCTTCGATGATTCGGCTATTCGGATTCATGAGAAACTTGTTGCAACTAATTGTTCATTATTGCATTTCACGCAAGTCCAGTTTTTCGATATTGTGTTTGAATTCCGCGGTCTCACGCAGTACCTTCTACGCCGACTGGTGGCGCTGCGGTGGAGGTGCAGTGTGACGTCACTCGTCGTTTCAATAGCCATAAATTGTTTTCACCATTTTTAAAACCTTTTAATACTCTATTTATCCAAGACGGACCTATTTCTCATAGACAATCGTTACTTTTACGTTTTACCTCCAATTGTAGTAAATATCGTCAACTTAGAATTCGACTTTATCGAAGATGTACTGAATAGTTATTTTGCGACCGGGTGTGAGAAAAAGAGATTTTGATAGTATTTTCAAAGCTGCTTATCAACCTCAACCCGCGAATCTTTTCATCAAGTTCTATGATTCTTCTACGAAGCCTCAGCTGAATATGAGGAATCAATTCAATCAGATTGACATTAAAACATGATTGAAACGTACACATATATCTTATCAAATAAAAATTGGTTTATATTCAGAATCAGAAGTGATCGATTTTATTCTAGTTTTTTTTTTTCAAGGTGAATGAAGCGTCACATAAATAGTTGACATGGATCATGACATACAATAGAGCGAGCAACTTTTTTTCGTGTACCTAATACAAATGAGAATTGTCTGTCTATGAGAAAGGAGATAAAGACAAGAAGAACAAAAAAGGAGAAAATTTCTGCTCGTCTCGCTCGAGTGAACTCAATTAAGGCACTAAAAATCTGTAATTATAGAAAGACAGAAAAAGAGAAAGAGAGGAGGAGAAAACTGTCGAAAAAAAAATTCAATTCAAAAATTCAAAATCAAGGAATCTTTTGATCCTGGTGATTAGTGGTTCGACGGTACAGAATTAACGAGAGATAAACCCAGGAAATATATATTCAGTGTTTCAAATTCTACCGGAATTTCACAAATTTCTTCCAAAATATATGTATGTTTCTGTTATTTTTGTCTAGTCTCTTCATTCAGTTTACCAGTGTTCTAAAATGGCGATGACAAAAAAAATTACAACTACGACTAATAAAGGAGTGAGTCTACAACAGTTTCGCTCTGAATGTTTCACCCTGACAAAAGAAAAGAGTCAATTTATATTTTTTGTCATAATGAAAAGAATATATGTAAAAAAAAAGAAACAAAATAAAGTGAAACAAAGAGATAAATAAGGTAGAAGAATACAGATAATAGCAAAGAAACTATGGGAGTCGAATATTTTACTGCGTCGTTCTCCACGGTTACCGGTCTCTCTAATTCCATAATCGCAACTCGTCGCGGTTTGGTTCGCCATATTATCTCGCGACCTTATATGTATACAGACGCAACAATACAAGTGATACCAAATCAAATTTTCTTCATTTTTCCCAAACAATATTATCGATGACTGAATTTTATCGAGGGGACCAGTAACTCAAAGTTCATTAGGTTGACTTTCTTAAAAATCACTTGTCGATTACGTCCCTCCACGTCTCATTTTCTTCGGAGAGCAATCCTTCATCGTGTGAATGAGGGAAACTGAGGGAAAAATATCCTGCGATAAGATATGGTCAGTTCTCGAAATTTAGCGACAATCTAGTCCCTCTTTTGCTGATAACTTGATCCAAATTTCTTTTTTCTCAATTTCCCTCATTCACACGATGAAGGATTGCTCTCGGAAGAAAATGAGACGTCGAGAGACACAATCGGATAAACTGTGTGCCTGAAACCTTACGACAAGTGATTTTTTAAAAAGTCCATTTTTCGATGTGAAATGAACTTTGAATTCGTTGAATTGTGACGTTCTGGTCCCCTTAAACAACTGTAATTGTAGTATAAGAAGACACAAGCTGTATTGTCAACGGTCAAACAGATTAACCGACGTGTAACTGTAACCGTAACTACTATGGCTAACGCTTTTTTACCCAGTTATTCGAGACCATCGTGACAAATGTCGAGCCCGTACCGCATAGGCCTGGTTCTTTTTCTAGCCCTAGCTCGTCAAACGTCATGCTTACCGTTTTTCGTCTTGCTCTACTTAATACGTCGATTTTTATACTCCTCTCTCCGTATTTTTTTGTTTGTTTGTGACTTTTTTATATCTTATACGTTTCAATCGTTTAGATGAAACTCAAAGTTCCCTGAAAGTTTTCACTTCGTAATTGTCGCTTGATTATAAGTAGACGTCATTTCTTCATTCATTGTTCAGAAAATGAAGAATTGAGGATGTCTGAATCAGAAATTTAGAAAGATCGAGATATGAAGTGATGGCCGCTTTAATTAAGGACAAACCAATTAGGAGAGATCAAAAAAGAAGAAAAAGACTTCTTATCCAACTATGTATTATAATTGGCGCCTGGGAGTTCTGTTCCATTGTCATAGCTGAACACACATACCAACCGCTGTAGCTGGTTCGAAGAAAATTTTAATTGTATTGAAATTATCCATCATCATGGGTTAAAGTTTCTAGGCTAAATTTTTCACACACAATATAAACGAGCCACCCGTTTTTTTCACTGAAAAATTGACGTTATTCAAAGCTGGATAACTTTGCGAAAAATGAATCTAGGCTGATGATTAAAAACGCATTTCGAAGCTCGAAACGTCTGCTTTGAGACGCTTTTTTGACATTCAATTTACGTCCATCTGTTCCCAAGTTATGTCACTTTTGAGCTACTCGTGAAAAATTCCTGAAGTGAACTTCGACTTCAAATTGATGTACGGGACGGTAAAATTTTTTTTCGTAATGTCTGAAATGAAAGATTTCAAGCTACGAATGTCCCCTTCAAATTCCGTTTTCAACCATTGCTCTACGATTTTTCAGTGTCAATTGACAGGAAAAAGTTTCCAAACGGTGATTTCAAACCTACATAAAATTCGTTCTTATCACTTTTTTTTTCTTCCAATCGACTATCGGTCCACATACATGTTCAGAACGCGCCCACGTTGTACCGCCACATCGTATGAAAGGACTGAATTATTTTTTTTTTTTTACATCAAGATACGCTCTGATAAATCATCGGTTTACTTAAGCCAGTCAATTTTCAGGTATGCTCAGCCTGCGTATAGAACCTTGGCTTTGAGATTAGAAAACAAACAAAAAACGACGACATAATTAACGTCATGGGAATAGAAGTGTGACGAATTCAGCAGGAAATAAAAAAATCAACGAAAAACTGTCGTCCATAGGATAATAATTAGAGAAACGCTCGATGAAACCGAAGAGTAGTAAAATAATGTTAGGTGAAACTAAATTAATGAGAATGTTAAGAAAAAAGTTGTGGTAACGTTGATAACCAGTAAAAAATAAAAGAATAAACATAAAATCGAACGACCAATACTTCGTAGACTTGGTTCGAGGAAGAATACATGGCGAAGTGTTAAAAACGAAGTGTATTCTAATTCTTTTCAATGGCATCATGTGTCAAAAGCAAACGTAAACCTTCTAGAAGATTGCGTTTGCCATAAAAATGAAATCAATTTCAAAATCAGTAAAAAAATAAGCTGGGAAGAAAACGTTCTCTGATTGTTCGTGACGTCAGAATTCAAAATTTCACCGCCATATTTGAACGTGACTTAACATATCCTCCAATAGGAAGCGAGAACTGAATAGTAACGTCGTAGCACGGCGCGAAAAAGGGACCATTTCGAACGTTACAGAACTTTGAATCGACAATATATTCTATTCAATCGATACAATGGTGTTAATTAGTGTTTGCAATAGTAGAAAACCAAAAATTATCGATGATGTCAACCATCGAAGGCCGTATGTTTGTTTCAAGAGATTCAATAGTATCATTGAGTGAGAAGAAAGTAACAAGTAAAATATTGGATGTTGATACGACAATTTAAATGTTAGAGTTTTTGGCAAATCATCTCATAGCTTCTCACCCTCAATTTCTATTATTCTAGTTAAAATAACGAGGTCATAATTATCTCATTCAGAATTTTTCTTATTTGGTGAAATGATATCCTTATTTTTACTGTTTTGAAACTAAATTTCACTATTTGTTGGTAGATTAGATTCCTCATCGTCCCGTCTTCTCTATACCAGAAATAACTATCAGTTTGCCAAGTGATTTCTGCTCTTTAATTATCTCCGTGTAGGGTCATATCCTTTCACAGAACCTTATTTAGTCGTTTGAAAAAATGATCGTTAAAAACCGAACCATTTTCTCACCATATAATACATCATCAGCAACTAATTAAGACTGATTCTGCTTTTCGCTTGAATCCAATATCGACGGATAATTAAGAAACTAAAGAAACTGCAGTAAATTGGAAGAGGAAAAATTCAATTTTTAGCAACCAATAAACGAAATCTTTGATTAAATAGTTCACGATATTGATATAATAGGATATATAGAACGTAATCTTGCAGTGTGCTGGGTTATATAGAAAGTCAGCAGTCACTTTCTTCCGATATGTACAGAGACCAGCCTAATGAAATAGTTTATAGCTGTATCGATATTGAAATAAAGTTTCCTTCCCCATACGTGACTAGATTACCGATACCCATAATTACACCCCCTCCCTAATTATTGATAATTTCAATAGATACTTTCACATGGATTACACGACTTCCCTTTTGGTTTTTTATTGTATCGATCAATTAAGCAGCCAAAAAATTGCAAAAGCAAAAGCAAAAAAAAATTGCATGACCAAAAATCGAATCGATGGTGGGGCAAAAATGATTGTCGAGACAGTCGCGCTGCTGTTTGGATGGTATCATAGTGGGGACGTAAGAAAAGGAAGGCAAGTCTTAAAGAACTAAACGTGGTTACTCTACCTTTCGTATTTCAGTTTACCTCAAGTTATACGAGGAGAAGGCTACAATAAACTTGTATAGTAATAGTTTGGAGTAAACGAATGAACAAACGAAATCGAATAAATGAATTGGAACAGTCAAACGGACTCTAAATTAAATTTCTCGTTCAAATTGAGTGAAGTTCGAAAAATGAATTTAATTGATCAAGTCTAAAACATCGATTAAAATATTCATAGATGATAAATAATTGTTCTATGTGGTCGAACTGCATATAAATCAGTGAACAGTATCAAGTTCGAAGATCTTACATTTAAATTGCAGTTCTTTTATCAGTATCAACTATTTTATTCATCAAGGAGTTTATCGAAGGACAGAAAAGAAGGTAAATTTAACGAAGAAGCTAGAAGACGTTTTTCATAAAATTTAGATAATTTTTAAAAATCTAATTTGCGGAAAGAAAAGTGAATTGTCTCAAGCACATTTTCATTTACTGTTTTTATATGTATATCAAATATACTCTCAAAAGATGAGACCAGAAGGTAGAAATGGTCCAAAAAATTTAAGAAATGCTTTAATAACTGAGAAAAATGGTCCAATAGCTGAGAACAAGGTTCAGTAACTGAAAAAGTCGTTCAAAAACTGAACAAAAAGTTTCAATAACTGAAGAAGTAATTTATAAACTGAAAAAAAAATGGTCCCATGGCTGAAAAAATGGTTCAAAACTGAGAAAATGGTTCGATATCTGAAAAAAATGGTTTAATAGCTGAGAAAAAGGTTCAGTAACTGAAAAAACGGTTCAAGACTGAGAAAATGGTTCGATATCTGAGAAAATGGTTCAATAGCTGAGAAAAAGGTTCAGTAACTGAAGAAAAGGTTCAGTGACTGAAAAAATGGTTGAAGACTGAGGAGATGGTTCGATACCTGAGAAAATGGTTTAATAGTTGAGAAAAAGGTTCAGTAAGTGAAAAAAAGGTTCAATAACTGAAAAAATGGTTCAAGACTGAGAAAATGGTTCGATACCTGAGAAAATGGTTTAATAGCTGAGAAAAAGGTTCAGTGACTGAAAAAATGGTTGAAGACTGAGAAAATGGTTCGATATCTGAAAAAATGGTTTAATAGCTAAAAAGGTTCAGTAAGTGAAAAAAAGGTTCAATAACTGAAAAAATGGTTCAAGACTGAGAAAATGGTTCGATATCTGAGAAAATGGTTTAATAGCTGAGAAAAAGGTTCAGTAAGTGAAAAAAGGTTCAATAACTGAAAAAACGGTTCAAGACTGAGAAAATGGTTCGATATCTGAGAAAATGGTTCAATAGCTGAGAAAAAGGTTCAGTAACTGAAGAAAAGGTTCAGTGACTGAAAAAATGGTTGAAGACTGAGGAGATGGTTCGATACCTGAGAAAATGGTTTAATAGTTGAGAAAAAGGTTCAGTAAGTGAAAAAAAGGTTCAATAACTGAAAAAATGGTTCAAGACTGAGAAAATGGTACGATACCTGAGAAAATGGTTTAATAGCTGAGAAAAAGGTTCAGTAAGTGAAAAAAGGTTCAATAACTGAAAAAACGGTTCAAGACTGAGAAAATGGTTCGATATCTGAGAAAATGGTTCAATAGCTGAGAAAAAGGTTCAGTAAGTGAAAAAAAGGTTCAATAACTGAAAAAATGGTGTAAGACTAAGAAAATGGTTCGATACCTGAGAAAATGGTTTAATAGTTGAGAAAAAGGTTCAGTAAGTGAAGAAAAGGTTCAATTAATAGTTGAGAAAAAGGTTCAGTAAGTGAAGAAAAGGTTCAATAACTGAAAAAATGGTTCAAGACTGAGAAAATGGTTCAGTAAGTGAAAAAAAGGTTCAATAACTGAAAAAACGGTTCAAGACTGAGAAAATGGTTCGATATCTGAGAAAATGGTTCAATAGCTGAGAAAAAGGTTCAGTAACTGAAGAAAAGGTTCAATAACTGAAAAAATGGTTCAAGACCGAGAAAATGGTTCGATGTCTGAGAAAATGGTTTAATAGCTGAGAAAAGGGTTCAGTAAGTGAAAAAAAGGTTCAATAACTGAAAAAATGGTTCAAGAGTGAGAAAATGGTTCGATGTATGAAAAAACTAGTTTAAAACCGGGATAAATGGTTCAACGACTGAAAAAATGAGAAAGAGATGTCGAAATGTCGAGAAACGAGAAAAAAAAAATTGTTTCAGGAGAAGTTTGAATATAGCCATGTCGGTATGTAGGGCAAGATATGTATTTCAAACAAGATTGAAATCTCTATGGAGTAGATTTCATCTCGCTTTATCATCAACTGTTACCCAGTTATAACCATGAGAAAGATACGTTAGTTTACGATTTAAATCCTATCGCGTGTAAAGTAGTAAAGATTGTAATGAAGGTGCCCATAATACGTCTATGGTATCATTATTATAACACATATGGAACAGATACTTTAAGGCTTGCGAAACCTGCGACGGAAGAAAAAAAGATTTAAAAAAACCTATAACAGATAACTAGACCTCTATACAGCTACGTGTTTGCGACTATAAGGTACGTTCGAGTTCCCGCGCGTTTTCTTTTCAAAGAGTCTCTATAAGAGTCCGTGACTACGTAGACAGGTAGGTATTATATCTATACCTACAATCTATGTAACAATTAAACATGGGGCATGACCTCGATATGATGAATTTAAAGATTCTAGAACCACTTCATTATGACATTAGAAATAATTAGTATAGAAATAGGAACGAACACTCTAACAACGTGAATTCGCATTCGTACATGGGTGAGAATTCACTGATGAACTTTTTTCGATTTTTTTTTTTTTTTTAGTCATTTTTGGGGACGATAGTGAAAAACGTTGTTTCTGTTTCAATAATTTCGATATTTCTAAGTGGATGATAAATTTTTCGGAATTCAATAAAGTGTCCAAGCATTTCGGAAGAGAAGGAAAAAACTGAAGACTATTAATTAGTTAATTAGTACCGATTTCAGAAGCTGACAATGAATCGATGATCTAACAAAAATATTTTTATCTACTCTGAATTATTTCTTATCAAGAATTTTTCACTCATTATGAAATTATCATTTGAAAAGTACCGGAAACAAAGTAATTTATGCATGAGAATGAATAATCTCCGAAGATTTATTGTCATACATAAACTTTTTTAGTTCTATGAAAAGTTTACATGTATGAATGAAATGGTAGTATAAAATAAAGTATAAAAGCATTTCCTTCATCCTACGTATAGTGAAGTTTTATACAAAAAAAAAATTTGTTTTGTACTTTATACTTCATTTCATACAATATAAAATAAAATATGAATTCAATAAAATATACAAAATTTATGTATTTGAAGATAAATAATCTCTGAAAATGTATTGTCGTAGATAAACTTTTTTTCTTCTAATTGTAAGGCTTCAAAACTTATCAGATTTTGTTTCTGCGTGGCTCTGCACAGTTTTCCATGTGAAATTGAAATATTGGTTCTTCATATATTCAATAATGATTCTTTTTCTTTCATTATCAGATCCAGGACGATCCGGTCGTCAGAATTAGACGTGATGAGGTGAGGATTCCGGGGTTCTATTATTACTTCCGATTCAACCCACGACAGAAAAAAAAAAAACTGGATCAAACTGTACCCAGTTTCTGCCAGAGGTGAACAGGTGAGCGAAAATTGCAATTACTTTGTTTCAATTGAGAGATAAGAGACCCAAAGTTTCGAAAACACAGAAGTAGGTAATTAGGAAAAACTGAGGAACGACCGAAAAACAGGTTGACCCACTTTTAACGAATACCTGGACTTCCAGCAGTGTGTATAACGCGATTACACGTACACATGCATACATAGACTATTTAGGTAAGCGCCCGACCTGCCTACTTACTTACTTCCTAAAAAGTGGATGGTACAGTTATTGTGCCTCAATGTTAGCAGTTTCTGTATTTTTGATGACTCGTCAATGACAATTAAGGGGGTATCCGAGGTGGAAATGAAGAAAACAAAACTAACACTTTCCAGTTCCAAAATGTAAAAAAAAGGAGTACAAACTTCCAAAATTAATTTTTCATACTCAATAATAGTTTTCACACGATTTTAGAAACAAATTTTCCTTTTGTCTATGATTCAAGAAATAAAATCTTCCGATGGACCACGATTTTGATTTTTCTGATCACAAACTGTTCAATAAAGAAGCTTTTTCAAAATGAACTAACTTATTTTTACGCGAGTTGTCCACGAAACGAGTAACGTATGAAAATAGAAAAACGATATTTCATTTTGCGAAATGATGAGTATCCTGTTTTTTTTAAAAAAAAAAGCCTCCTTACTGAACAGTTTGAGATCAGAAAAAGAATTATTCTTTCGAACCCCGATTGCTGATTTTAATTACCTCTAATCACTTGCAAAATCATTCAGAAACAACCGGAAATCAGCTCTAATCATCCGAAATCACTGGAAAACCGTTGAAATTTAACGGTAATCGTTATGAAATCAGCTAAAATCTTCTACGAAATCGTATAGAATCAAAAAATTGGGAAATCACCTGTACACCAGAATTTTGATAATGAGCAACGTTTGATGAAAAAAAGTCGATAAATCATTAATTGAAAAAAAAAAAACAACTAATAATAGTAATCGGGGCAAAGAGTGGGAGAAAAAAGTGAACGGCATCGTGTAGCTTGCAGTCTAGTTATCGTAGTTTATCAAGCGATAATTTCCACTTGGGATCGAGTGGGCCTTGACCACTCTCACTTTCCTGTCAATTTTATGATCGAATCGAATCTACGCCTATACACAGAGATCGATACCCTAGAGCGATTCGCCCCGCAGATCATACAGCTAGATTTCAAATAATTGCAACCACAAAACCCTGCAGTGGTAGGTACTATCTATCCGCAATTCCGTTTCTTTTGAACTTTCACAACAATTAGATATTTACTGTTATTATTGTAGCTTCTAAGGTAAGCTAAAGCATTTCCGGTTCTCGGTAATCCTCCTCCAGCTCCTCTTCCCTTCTGCGGTCGTTTATTACTGTGTATAATTATACTTGCAAGCGCAAATTATCCGCACGTTAATCATTGAAAACTTCCCAGAGAAAAACACACACCGCAATCATCGAGGAAAAGTTCGATTTAAAAATTACCTAATCGATTCCAAATAAACTGCGATAGGTAAAAACCTAATTGAACAAAGAATAATTTTCCTAATTCACTCATTACCTGATAGAAATACTGAATAATAGATAAAAAGTTGATCAGAATAGACTTGGGTTACAGTTGTAACAGTGCCACAGGGCTTCGTCCCGATTTCTAACAGTGCCTGGAGTGATTAATAAAAAAAAAATGTATAAACAACGATTTGGAGTAGATAAAATTTACTTAAGTTATGATATACCGAAGGCGTTAATTATAAAAAATTGAGGGGAAACCTCAGTGGTTTCTCACTTTCAATTACGTTCATATACCCGCGGGTTAATAAATATAGTTCCAGAGCCACGGACACACAGGTACGACGGTACCATGTATAAGTATAACAGAGAGCGTAAGTGTGCATCGAGTGGACGATATAACCAACTCAAAGATATACTTGCACTTTTAAAGAGAACCTGTTTCACTCGCCACAACGATCGTGCAAATTTCCTGGCCTCGGGCATCTCGTGCCTATATTCCGTCACAATAATTTCATATACAGAGTGTCCCTGATTTGGACTCGAAAAAATCATCAAACGATCACTTTTCTCCAAACTTTGGTCGACAATTTTGAATTACGGACAAAGAAAAGCCAGTAGGAAGAAATGAACCATCTTGTTTTCTAAATTATCGTTTTTCATGTTGGTTCATTGTCAGTCACGTCACACACACACTGTACGAAATAGAGTGTAGACTGTGGCATAATACAATCCAATTCGTATCTCCATAGGTGAACCATACGCGAAAAAAAAAAAAAAAACGGAAATTATACATGAAACATGATTGTGCTGCAGGATCGATACGAATACGTCGATTATATTTGTTAATCCCCCAATCACATGCCGCAGGGCTGTCTGTCTACACCTTACGTGACTTACCCTGCCCACTTTACTGATCCTGTTGTTATTGCGTAAGTTGGGTAGGCGGGCGGATGTTAAGATATAAAAAAGAGTGAGAGAGAGAGAGAGCAAAAGCGATCAGTGAAAGAGAGAAAGAGAGAAATGGTAACGTTCTTTTCGTACGTATAAGGTATGTGTATTAAGTGCGGTAGGTATATGTAGACATGTTTCATGCAGAAACTTTCACTGTCTTAATATACCATGTAATGTAATACCACATACTTATACATACTTGCACACTCGCGAGTGCCTGTGTAGGTACAGGGTACAGTTACTACTGTCTCACTTCCATTCATTCGCACAAAGTTTCTCAAAAATTATATCATCCTCAGGCATAAATGTGAATAGGGAAGTTTCATGCTTTTTTTCATTCTCTTATCCGATAATCTGATTGATTAGGATTGATGGAAAACATATTGCGCCCCGTTGTTTATATTTGGTTTTCACGTAAATCGAATTTTCCAATAAAGCGTTTGAATTTCCCGGCAGCGTGTGACGCACAGTTCTACCGTCTGGCGGCGCCATGGTCAACGGAAGAACATGACCGCCGAGGTACTGTGTGACGTCACGCGGCGTTTGAAAATTGATTGTTTCTTCTTATTTATCGTGGATAATTGTTACTTTTCTATTGTCTATTCAATGTCTATTGGTCACTGTCCCAGAAAAAATAACATCGAACATTCCAAATAGGTGTCAGGCTAACGAAATAAGACTGAAATTATTGATTTCAGAATAATGGCCCTACGACTATCTGCGACGGTGATAATCCTGTCATCTTTAAGACTGCAGTTTTGTAGAGGAGGTTTGGTACTCCAAAGACCACCGTCGTCGCCTAATGATATCGACCAAAGTGGTAACAGCGGGAATAACAAGGTTCCGGATCAGAAACTATACAACGAAAAATTACCGCTGTTTTACCATCAGCCCCGTTCTCAAATGAACAGATTTACGAACGTTCAAGAAAAACCGAACACTGACAACTACAAGCTGTTGGAAATCGAGTTGAGGGAAGGTGGATCGAATGGCAGAGATGGAATAGAAAAGTCGGCAATAAGATTCGGCGAAATACTTCGCGAAGTACTTCGCGGTGAAGACGAATTATCGGTAAAGAAGATATCGAAATTTAAGAAACTGAAAACTTTCAAGAACAGCGGATCGGAGAATGAGAAATTATACTATTTGAATAAGGGTAAATTGATACCATCGCCTGATGTCGTTGTGGGTAAAAAATGGACCAGCTGGGAACCAAGATCGTATCTGAAATCGATAAACTCGTACGATCAAAACGGAGAGAAGAGATACGTTACGAAAAGTTTTTACCGACCGAAAAAGTACCGAGGTGATACCGACAATTACCGACCGAACGAATACATGGGTGAAGTTTTAACGGGAGAAGGTGAGAGAGATGAGAATCGAAATAATACCTACGATTTCGTTAGTAATTCATATAAAAATGGATACGAATCAACGGATGAAGTGAACACTACGGAAAATTACCTTCCACCAACGTCGAGTGAACTACCTAAACAGATACCGCCACCTCCACCTGGTCAAATACCGAGCCAAACAGTTTTTACACATACTACACCCGTTATAAGATCCATGTCACGAAGAACTGATATATTGCCTCATGGATTAACGATGTAGATAACAGTCGATTACAAGATTGTCAGAGTATGTAATTAACAAACATAAAATAGTGCAAGGGGTCAGAGAAAAAAGTGTACTTTCATGATAGAATTAAACTTTTTCGCTGGAAAAACTTTGATGAACACTTTTTTTTTTTGTGAAAAGGAATTTTTGAAGCACCTTTCTTGAGCAAATTCAATTCCTTTTGTAGTAATCTTCGGAAATATTATTTCCTGAGAAAGTGCTCTATTCCAAGTACTAATATTCGGAAAAAATATTTTTGGTTGGAAGTACTTTATATCGAAGATATTTCAGGTAAAGTACTTTTTGTGTCATTTTTTTTATTATTTGAAATTGTACTTTTCGTCGAGGGTACTTTGTATCGGGGATGTTTTGGGAAAAGTACTTTTTGTGTCATTTTTGATTATTTTGAATGGTACTTTTCGTCGAAAGTACTCAATATCGGATAAACATATTTTAGGAAAAGTACTTTTTGTGTAATTTTTGATTCTTTGAAATGGTACTTTTCGTCGAAAGTACTCAATATCGGATATACATATTTTAGGAAAAGTACTTTTTGTGTAATTTTTGATTACTTGAAATAGTACTTGTCGTCGAAAGTACTCAATATCGGATATACATATTTTAGGAAAAGTACTTTTTGTGCAATTTTTGATTACTTGAAATAGTACTTTTCGTCGAAAGTACTTGATATCGGATGTATTTTCGTAAAAGTACTTTTTGTGTAATTTTTTCATTGTTTTAAATGGTACTTTAGTCTATAGTACTTTTCGTCGAAAGTATGAAAAAGTACTTGTTGTGTAATTTTTGATTTTTTGAAATGGTACTTTTCGTCGAGAGTAGGTACTTTTTATCGGGGATATCTTAGGAATAGTACTTTTGATATCTGAATTTTTTTATTGTTTCAAGGAGTAGTCCTTGTTGGATGTACTTTGTATCGGAGATATTTTTTTGGAAGAGTACTTTTTTTAATAATCTTTGTTTGTATGGAAGAGTACTTTTTGACATGAGTACTCATTTCACTGTTTCGTGGACTGTTCCGTTGAACAACACATTAGTGCTTTCGCGGCAAAATATGAGAAGCACGTTTTTCCGGAAGATTTTTTTTATTCTAAAAAGTACTTTTCGATCAGAATCCTTAATTTTATCTGAACTGTTCGGTCAGACAATATACCAGCACTTCTCCAATAAAAAGTACTCGCTGAAAGTACACCGTGTATTTTACAGTACTTTCTAGTATATCTTTCGGAACAGAATGTAATTTAATTCTATTGTAAAGATATATAACAATTTCGCACCGTTGGAATAATACTTTTGGTACAATAAAAGGCGGAACTCGTTTGAAAAGTACTTTTTGTACTGAATGAAATATTTCCAGTACTTTAATCAATGTTATACACTTTTTGCTCTAGCCTCTTCAATAATATAACCATATTTATATGCGTAATACAAGAAAAAAAAAGACTTTGACTCACGATTAAGCATATTTTTCAACGGTCTGTTGATCTCACTACATTCTGATACCATCCAATTATGCTGATATATATGCATATCGATTGGTACTTTATTTTTGTTTATCGTTCTTCCCTTTCGGAGGTACTTTCAGATTTTTTCATCTACTAGCTAAGCATAACTACACGTAAGATATTTAAATATACTATAATTAGTCTACCTATGTAGCGCGGTGTACCTGGAGGACATTGAAAAGTATCATTAGCTGTGATTAGTAACTAATCCTAGGAAGATAATTGTTATTGGCGTTACTGTTATTGATATTATTATTACCATTAACGATATCTCATCATAGATAATCAGTATCTAAGTATAGGTACACCGCACACAGAGAATACAAGATTAGATTATAAGAAAAATTAATCAATCTCTTCTACGATGATAACGTCACAGGCATAAGGTAGGCATGTTTTACAAATAGTACTCCTTTTTTGTTTCTCTGTTGCTTTTTTTATCTTCTAATGACAAGTTATAGCATAGCTCGCGATTCATTCTGACTTCCTTATTACAATCAATCTCGCTATACTCTACGACATAAAGAATATTATAGCGTATTATGTACAGTATGTGGAAATGAAATAAACATATTTTCTTGATAACGTTTGCCAACTTTCGTAGAGAAATAAAAAAACGATTCTAATTGCTAGTTGTAAATATGAAAAATGTATCCGCTCACCTGTTCAGCTTTCAGCGTCAAATCGATGAATATCTGTTGCAGTTTCTCGTTGACGAAATTTATGCAGAATTGTTCAAAACCGTTTCTATCGAATATTTCAAAACCGTATATGTCCAGTATTCCGAGGTTGTGTCCTTCGGCAGACGTTTCCATCGCCAAGTTGACGCGCTGGAAAGGAAAACGAATAAATTTTCATCGCCGCTCAGTTTTAATCCTCAAGTTTGAAACACCGGCGCCTTACTTTGACCAAATAGTCGAACAATCTCGTGTAAATGTCCTTAGCCAAGGCGTCCCTGGTGTACAAAGCTTGTTCTACGTTCAACGTAACATCGACACGTTCGGAGGTGCTTCCCCACTTGGAATCGAAAATCCTAGACGTTAATTTCTGAGACATGAGTTCGGCGGAGACTTCCAACAGGTAGGAGGGATAGTCGAGACCTGGTATAAACAAATTTTCAACATTATATTCCCCGTTCGATTTCAGGTAATCGAGTAAAACCCGTGGCTCACTTCCTGTTTCCGCAATTTGTGAATAATTTCCAACTTCGGTGAACTGAATGTTTCCGATGTGAAGTATTCCGGCGACCAATTTGAATATGTTGGTTACATCTACGTCTCGTATTCCCATAACACTCAGAGCTGAAAATATATTGGAATTGAAGAGCTGCGTCGCTCGAATGTTAGATAATTGTTTTCACAGTTTGGATATAATTTTCTACTTGTTTATTATTTCTTGGTCCAATTGAATTCGGTGTTTTAGCAACTTTTTGCAAAGATGGCATCATTTACCTTTCAACGTCTCTTGAAAATCATGAGCATCGTTCGTTCCGTCAACTTTGTGATTTCCTCCATGACTCAGGTATACGTAGTAGTTGAGTTCCGTGAGGCCCAAGTTTGCTGGATAGAAAATAAGAAAAGCAGAGATTTTAGATCATGTAATATAAAGAATTCAGCTTTGAATTGTAAATATTGAGCAATATCGTTGAATGAATGAGAAAAAAAAACCTGCCTACATTTCATTTCCTCATCAGCACCGGTAGCCAGTTGATAAAATATGTGAAAATTTCTCTCTCCAGGATTGTGCGACGTCACTCGAGACTTTTCCAAAAGAAAATTTGATATCTTTCCGCCCTCCGGTTGACCTCCAGCACCGAAGACCATCTCCACATATTTTCCCTAGAATTTCAAACACGAGGTCGTAGCAAAATTACAATTAGTGGGGGAAAAAAAAACGAAAAAAAACTCGCGGCTATTGTAGCCGCGATTCTAATTACAGTACAGTTATTTATCGCAATTAACATCGTCAGAAAAAAAAATTAGTACTAGACGAAGATGGTGCAAAGTCCTTCGTTCGAATACTCGTTTATAAATAGGTCGTAATAATTATAATTATTGCATATGAAGGATTAATATGTCATTTGATATTCGTAACGAACTAACGAAGAAGAGGTGTATGAATGAGATTATTACTTAAACTCCACAAAAAGACGTAACTGACAGAATGGCATACTCTGGAAATCACTTTATTTTTTGTTCATTCAAATTATCACAATGCAGATACGTTTTTTGTTTTTGCTATACAAAAATACTTTTCTCTGCACCTAAAAAGTACCATTTAGTTACATGAAGATTATTTGATTGCAATTATTATTATTATTGTCGTCATTGTGACTTTTAATTTTTTTTGATCGAATTAGTACTTTTTGCGGAAAGTATTTTTGAAGTGATTCTGGGCTAGAAACGTATTGTTCAGTTGGCGCTAACGTACTTATTTTTGGGGCGGGTAGTTTTTGTGGAAAGTACTTCTTAGTACAAGTGAGTACTTTTTAAAAATAGAGTACTTTCTATGAATGAAGTATGTCAACTTTATAAATGAAGTAATTTTTTAAATCAAGTACTTTCTGTAAACAAAATACTTGAATTTGTGAATCAAGTACTTTTTGTAAATCAAGTACTTCCGGTCAATAAAATGGTTCATTTTGTAAATTAAATACTTTCTGTGAATAAAGTAAATATCTCAATTTGTGAATCGAGCACTTTTTGTGAATCGAGTACTTTCTATAAATAAAGTGCTTCAAATTTGAAAATCGAGTACTTTTAGTAATTCAGTTACTTCAATCCCTTTTTTGTCGCACATAAGTTGTTTCATGGAAAGATTTTTTTAATCAAGTACTTTCTGTGAATAAAATACTTGAATTTGTGAATAGAGTACTTTTTGGAAATCAAGTACTTCCGGTCAATAAAGTGGTTCATTTTGTAAATCATATACTTTCTGTGAATAAAGTAAATATCTCAATTTGTGAATCGAGCACTTTTTGTGAATCAAGTACTTTCTATAAATAAAGTGCTTCAATTTGTAAATCGAGTACTTCTTTTTCAATCGCGTTATTTCTGTGAGTAAAGTACTTCAAATTTGAAAATCGAGTACTTTTAGTAATTCAGTTACTTCAATCCCTTTTTTGTCGCACATAAGTTGTTTCATGGATAGATTTTTTTAATCAAGTACTTTCTGTGAATAAAATACTTGAATTTGTGAATCGAGTACTTTTTGGAAATCAAGTACTTCCGGTCAATAAAGTGGTTCATTTTGTAAATCATATACTTTCTGTGAATAAAGTAAATATCTCAATTTGTGAATCGAGCACTTTTTGTGAATCAAGTACTTTCTATAAATAAAGTGCTTCAATTTGTAAATCGAGTACTTCTTTTTCAATCGCGTTATTTCTGTGAGTAAAGTACTTCAAATTTGAAAATCGAGTACTTTTAGTAATTCAGTTACTTCAATCCCTTTTTTGTCGCACATAAGTTGTTTCGTGGAAAGATTTTTTTAATCAAGTACTTTCTGTGAATAAAATACTTGAATTTGTGAATCGAGTACTTTTTGGAAATCAAGTACTTCCGGTCAATAAAGTGGTTCATTTTGTAAATCATATACTTTCTGTGAATAAAGTAAATATCTCAATTTGTGAATCGAGCACTTTTTGTGAATCAAGTACTTTCTATAAATAAAGTGCTTCAACTTGTAAATCGAATACTACTTTTTCAATCACGTTATTTCTGTGAGTACTTCAAATTTGAAAATCGAGTACTTTTAGTAATTCAGTTACTTCAATCCCTTTTTTGTCGCACATAAGTTGTTTCATGGATAGATTTTTTTAATCAAGTACTTTCTGTGAATAAAATACTTGAATTTGTGAATCGAGTACTTTTTGGAAATCAAGTACTTCCGGTCAATAAAGTGGTTCATTTTGTAAATCATATACTTTCTGTGAATAAAGTAAATATCTCAATTTGTGAATCGAGCACTTTTTGTGAATCAAGTACTTTCTATAAATAAAGTGCTTCAATTTGTACATCGAGTACTTCTTTTTCAATCGCGTTATTTCTGTGAGTAAAGTACTTCAAATTTGAAAATCGAGTACTTTTAGTAATTCAGTTACTTCAATCCCTTTTTTGTCGCACATAAGTTGTTTCGTGGAAAGATTTTTTTAATCAAGTACTTTCTGTGAATAAAATACTTGAATTTGTGAATCGAGTACTTTTTGGAAATCAAGTACTTCCGGTCAATAAAGTGGTTCATTTTGTAAATCATATACTTTCTGTGAATAAAGTAAATATCTCAATTTGTGAATCGAGCACTTTTTGTGAATCAAGTACTTTCTATAAATAAAGTGCTTCAACTTGTAAATCGAATACTACTTTTTCAATCACGTTATTTCTGTGAGTACTTCAAATTTGAAAATCGAGTACTTTTAGTAATTCAGTTACTTCAATCCCTTTTTTGTCGCACATAAGTTGTTTCATGGATAGATTTTTTTAATCAAGTACTTTCTGTGAATAAAATACTTGAATTTGTGAATCGAGTACTTTTTGGAAATCAAGTACTTCCGGTCAATAAAGTGGTTCATTTTGTAAATCATATACTTTCTGTGAATAAAGTAAATATCTCAATTTGTGAATCGAGCACTTTTTGTGAATCAAGTACTTTCTATAAATAAAGTGCTTCAATTTGTACATCGAGTACTTCTTTTTCAATCGCGTTATTTCTGTGAGTAAAGTACTTCAAATTTGAAAATCGAGTACTTTTAGTAATTCAGTTACTTCAATCCCTTTTTTGTCGCACATAAGTTGTTTCGTGGAAAGATTTTTTTAATCAAGTACTTTCTGTGAATAAAATACTTGAATTTGTGAATCGAGTACTTTTTGGAAATCAAGTACTTCCGGTCAATAAAGTGGTTCATTTTGTAAATCATATACTTTCTGTGAATAAAGTAAATATCTCAATTTGTGAATCGAGCACTTTTTGTGAATCAAGTACTTTCTATAAATAAAGTGCTTCAACTTGTAAATCGAATACTACTTTTTCAATCACGTTATTTCTGTGAGTACTTCAAATTTGAAAATCGAGTACTTTTAGTAATTCAGTTACTTCAATTCCTTTTTTGTCGCACATAAGTTGTTTCATGGAAAGTATAATTTGTCTTTGTCAAGTCATTTTGTCTTCACTGTATTGTCTTCAAATTTCACTTTCTAACTTTCCATTTCCTGTTTCCTATTACTTATTTATTTATTTATTGTGGGAAATAAAACGTTTTTTTTTTAAATTTTTATCATACTCACGAATCTACTGCTGTTGTTATTCCTGACTGTTTTTGCGTTACCAAAAGCTTCGAGCAATGGATTAGATTCTAGTATCACGTCCTTCACCCTCTGGACCCTCTCACCTCCACCACTGACTCTGGATACGTAAGCCATTATGTATTTAGCTGCCACAGTCTTACCGGCACCGGATTCACCGCTGAAATTATTATTACATTTTTTTTCCTGATAATAACATAAATTAGGTACTATACAATAGAATGAGACGACGCTTTTTGTTAGAAAAAGAAGACAAAGAAATATGAAAAACAAAAAAAAAGAAGTAACACACGATATTCGAGAATTTCATACATGCGCATCTTATTTGACCCTAAAAAATTGCGATTTTAGCACCAATATAAAAAAAATACTTTTCGATATAAATTGAAGAAAATAAAAATTTCAAGTTCTTTGATTTTTGTATTGTGAAATAATGATGAATATTACCTTATTATAACACATTGACTCTCGTTGTCGATCAACATGTTTCTATACATTTCGTCAGCCAGTCCATAGATGTGGGGTGGATTCTCGTACGGAGCCTTATAATAAAAAAAATTAATGAATTCGATTCGTACTCATAACTGCGCACTTCGAACTGCGCATCAAAGTTGCGGTATAAAGACTTTGTACGGCAAGTTCGAAAACTGCCGTTAAAAAGTGACTTTTGAATGCCTATGTCGGGGGAAAAGGAAGACAAATGTTCATTCAGGGATTGGGTGAATTCGAATTATGATAGCGAACTTACGGCTCCTTGATATATTTCGATTTCTTTTTCGCCAAAGTAAGGCATCTGCTTGAATGGATTGATGGAGACTATTACCGGTCCGATGCATGTCTGAGACTAGTTAAGAAAAATATTAAACACACACCGTGGTAGATTTATCAGGATATTGGATTGGAAGCCGGGCTTGGTTATTGGCTGCTAACGATAACAGTAACTATGCACCTCGGCGATTATATAGCTTGGTTATTTATATACCCATGTATCGCTATATTGATCAATTTTACCATCTATTCTTAGATATGGGATCGGCCTGTTTATCACAAGGAAGTAAGGAAAGTAGAAAATTAAAGAAGAACTATTATACGTTTCGGTATTTTTTTTTCGTATCCAGGATCTCGAAATTATGCCAAAAGAAAATTGGCTCGAATCCAAAACGATGCGCCAATACAGCAAATATCTTACTATGATAAAAATGACGATCTAATTTCGTGTAAAATTTTCTGAAATCGTTGAAAAAAATTCAAAACTATAATTCAAGTATAATTGAGTGATTATAGAGTAAGATTCGACATTTTTAATTTTGCAAACTTGAATTCAGATTCGTGATCACGGAACTGCAAACACCTTTTGGATTTATAAGACCTCGAAAAGTGTAGAGCGGGTGAAAACTCAACTTTTAATTTTCAGGATAACTTATTTTTCCCTATGACATCAGAAAAACGGAAAATCAAAATTCCCACCACGTACACGATGTTATATATCTAGATCGCAAATCGCACACAGGAAAACTCGGTCAACCGCGCTTGAGTCGTCAGTTCTTAGTTCTTACGATTAGACAAACTCTTACAAAATTTCCTGAGAATATTTATACAGATTAAATACAAGACGTCTATTTTTGCAGTTTTGTTTTCTGTTCTTCTATATTTCCTAATTTCTGAAAAGTAGCTAAGTACACATTGATAATTTATAACAAAAAACTTCGTCAAAATGATATCAAATTATTGTTTAAAAAATAAAAATGCATGTGTATGTACATAATAGTTTAGATTATCATTATTGCAAGGATACGAATATGTAGTCGTCCATGTAACGCTTCCTAAGATTCTCAATGATAGAATCCTCGTTGACTTTTGGCAATAGAACCATATCGTCGACCCCCGACACCTTGACATTTTGACTCTGCCAGTGGTAAACCTGAAAGACAAGAAAAAGAAAAGAAAACATTAACACCGCGTTGATTCCAAAACTATTGGTATAAGCGTATGTTAAATATAATAACAAGTGTGGAAAGTGAAGCTTTCTGCACTGCTCGAAGTCAAGCACTTTACGCACGCTACGCAGTCTTGGAAAATTAAGCTTTCCTTGAAGGTGTGAGAAAAAAGATTTTGAGATCAACCCCAGTTAGCGATTATTTAATGGAAGATCGACGTTCGTTTCAAAATGCCGTTTTCCTTTCGACAATTTCGATGATTCTTTTTTCTCTAAAAACGTTATCAAATTCGTGCCAATATGTATATACTAAAAAATATACGTGTTTGATGTATGAGATGCCAAAAATGTGCTTCTTCTCGTGACACTATGTGTGATATAGGAAATATTGAGTGATTAAATATATTGGACATTATGTACTTTCATATTCGATCCCAGAGCAGAATTATATTAAGAAAAGAAATGAATTCAGTAAAATGAAAACATCGAGTGTATGAATATACAACCTCTATCGAATATTACAAAACGAGGCCAGAAGAGCTGGGGGTTTTAATGTTTTTGTCCAACAGCATCTGGTAATACGATGATTAAGAAATTATTATCTTTATTATCACACATATAGTATACATATTTCTGTGTGGCACATATATAATGACGAAATAAAAATATACTGTCGTCCCACACAGGCATGCAGCTGCTGCATCTGGTTCGTTTCAAATCTTAATTTCACTCCTTGAATATTCCCCAGGGTAATTAACAAAAAAGTTATCAGTAAAAAATTCATGTATTTACATATAAACATGTAAGAAAATCTCTCATATGTTAAAATACAATAAAATGACGAGAAAGGTTCCGATATATCATGTCTTAAGGGGACCAGTACAGTTTGATTCAACAAATTCTCCATACCCCAAAAATCATTGATATCTTATCCAAAGTTCATAACACATCGAAAAATGGAACTTTTTAATAAAATAACTTGTCGCAAGGTTTCAGACACACGGTTTATCCGATTATGTCTCTCGACGTCTCATTTTCTTCCGAGAGCAATCCTTCATCGTGTAAATGAGGTAAATTGAGAAAAAAATTTTTTGGACCAAGTTATCAGCAAAAGAGTCACTAGATGGTCAATGAACAATGATATTCCACTCCGTGCTACTCTAATCCACACGACATGTTGATACTCTCAACAGGTTGTCTAAAAATCATCCGTTAATCGTCATAATAATGCATAACGACAATCGATATAGAAAACCGTTAGGTATATCAGCATGATTTATGTATTCAGGTACATATATAGTATATACCACGAGTATAATGACACGACACGCGTTAGATGTGACGGGATTAAGGAGAGTACAGGGAAAAAGAAAGAGTGAAATGAATAGAGTCTCCGCGCGAGGACATCAGACTCGAAGGTTCTTATATGATTACATGTTTCCGGCGGCACTGACTGAGTCTGTGCATACAACCTAACCTGTAATGTTAAAAACCTCGCTCTGTTCATTCACCGCACTTCCGCGGCTGCGCGTACTGTGTTCATTACCGCTGATTCTGACCGAGAAATATAACGATTCGATTTCGACAGTTGTGTCTGAACTGATTGAATATTCAAAACAATATTCAATATATAGTTTCGAGAATAATTTGATGGTTTCTTTTTCGGGGAGTTGAGAAACACTGTATTACACGCATAACATAACCTAACGATTCTAGAACATCTGAGGAAACACATATAATTTGAAAGTTAGAGATGCGGGAACGAGAGGCAAAAAGGAAGGGATAAAAATCTACAATATTCAACGGTAACAAGACGACGAGGAACTGGGAAACAGTATATATACGCTCCATTGCGTAATCTCGAGAGCAAATAGTCCGTGAAACGTAACATCGCACCGTATTAAACGGTGCTTTTATTTACGTTGAATCGTTTGACGATGGTTGTTCAAGCGTTTAAGGGTCAATAGTTACGATCATATACACGTATGCAAAAGAGGAAATGGAAATTAAAGATATTATGAGCTATCGTTTGGTATTGTAAGGAAAGAAATGTTAACAAGAAAAGTATAACAGAGGAGGAAATTTCACAAGCCGAACAAAGCGTAGCTAATTTATATGTGTCACGTTATTTTTTGTCCACGTGCGCTGTGTTCCAAATAAGAATATTGTCGCTATGCACCGCGGTCACGGTGACGCAACTAACGATACACGAAAGACCCCCCTTTTCTCTATCACCACGTGGTACCAAAACAAATACACGAAACGAATCGTAGACCTCTCAAAATAAAAATCCATCAAAGATTCGTTGCCGTAACCGGCATACCGGACCGTTATATTCATTCGTTTCGTGTCTATAGCTATATACAATTACATTATTGAACAAAAGAATTCAACGGTCCATTTAATGAATTCCGGCATCTTTGTTACCGACTCAGATATTCCGTATCTCAACCCAGGCATGTTTCACGCAATAATGGAGAAAAGGCACGAATTGAATTCTTCGAAGACCAAACTAACGATAAGAATCCGTGTGATTTCTTTATTATTCCGCCAAACGAAGATGTTTGTGCAGTCAATTGTTTGACGTTGTGTACAGAAGTCAGCTACAGAGCCCTTGTCTCCATAAAACATGCCCTGGACGTAGATATAATGAGCGATGCGACACTAGCGCTACGGGGGTCCAAAGCCAAACACGAACAGAGCCTTAGAAAGAAACAGTATATATATTTTATTTTATTTATTTATTTATTACAAGGAGTACAAAACTGATATCTTTCATGATATGTAGGTAGGTAGAATAATATCACGTCGATGAATCAACAAAGAGTTCTGTCGTCCTTTAGAGAACTACGCGATGAGTCAGTCAACGCGAGCTGTTCACTCTGACTATTTGACTCTCCGAATATGTACTACACGGAATGCTACCACCTATTAGCTGCAGCGGCGTTACTCTCACGCTATCCTAACGGTCGAAAGTACGTTTTACAAGAAGGAAGACAAAAAATTATGTGTTTCTAGCGTCGTGAAAGGGAATCAGTGATTTATTCATGAAGAAGACGAAAGTGTACGTTCGACCGACTTTCCTAAGGAAGCTTAAGACGATATATCAGATCTAAATATAGAAAATCGTTCGGAGGACAAAAAAATGTGACCCATGTCTGAACTTTCAGTATTGGGTTATACGGTTCGCAGAGAAAAAAAAAGACGCGATGAGACACGCGTTCCAGGAATCGAATATTTTCCAACCCTGTGTGTTACTCATCTACAGTAATGAATATTTCCAAGATCTTTGACAAGAATTTCCCTCGCCACTGTGAGAACGATCAATTCCTATGACGTCACAAACTCATCCATGTATATAACGATGAAAACAGTCGAAAGTTGGTCTGAACCACAATCCAACAAATTTCTCTATTTAAGCCAACTTCAGACTGTTCAATCGTCAGGAATCCCCTCGCTGCATGTGCTAGATGTTCTTTTCTTTCGTGTGTCTCAGACGTGGGTCGTGCGTGCGTCAGCTGTCACAGTACAGCACAGACTCAACAACACAGCATGTTATTGGCTACATCCTGAGTACATATCGTTCAATGTTGACTAACAAGACGGTGGAGAAGAAAAAACGGGTGACTAATTCGCGTAATATCAAATTAGATATATCCGCAATCGGTGTGACGCTATCGGAGATACGGAAAGCTGTGCAAACTGTATTACAACGTGAGTCATTATAACCGTTGAAACCTCGCGAGGTTAGCAACTTTTTTAAGATACGCCTCTGTGTAATGAAGAATTTTTTGTTTTCACGGCGAGATAAGCAGACGATAGCTAATACAACCAATCGATTATTATACGTGTTCTAGACACTTCGATGAAATAGAATAACGTAAAAAATATATATAATCGATCACTAACCATTTTGAGCGTGTTTTGTTATCCTCTCTATTCCTTCCTATTCATAACAAATATTGTATCGTCGATAGTCACTTGTTCACAGTTCCACTGCACGACTACACAACGCACACGGTGTTCGAGCGACTTGAAGTTAGCTCAGTGTTGGCAGTGCGTAGTCCAGTTTTATTGTTAACCTAATTGCAGCTGGTCGTCCGCCTGTGGAAGCCGAGTTTATCCATGCTGTCGTTTGGTACGTGTGTATGTATGTGTGACACCGAACGGGGATCCTGCTAGCCAGTAGCCACTTTGTGTCCGTATTCCGCGCGAGAGAGACGCACAAACAACACTCCGAGAAAACTTACGAGCGAGAGAGAGAGGGCGAGAGAAATAAATGAGCAGCGAAAGAAAGGCGGATAATTTGATTTACTGTACCGCAGTCTGTGCATGTGTTGGTTTATTGATACTTCGCGTACAGTCGGTCTTGTATTACAGTAATCTTTGTAGGAAGAATTAGAACCTTGCACCACGGAGGCTTATTCACGACTGAGGGACGAGTGTACGATAGACTGATTCATGCTTCGGAGGGAACAGCGGTTCTCATTATAAACATATATTTACTCTCTGTACATCATTATTACTATCTTGTATTTTTAGAATTATTCACTTGCCTTATATCGTTATCGTAAGTTTAAGGGTTTTATACACAAAATATAGTGTTTGTAATAAAGTTTTTTTATGTGTCTAATAAAGATCCTGAGATATTTGTCATTGGAATTTGAATTTTATTGCTATCCTAAACCATCCTGATTATACATGAAAAAGAAAAACGGTTTTGTACCATCAGATGAAATTCTGTCACAACTACAGTCCAACCTCTCTATAGGGCCGCCCAGGCCCCCAAGGGGAAGAGTTTTTCCAGGAACTGAGGTACCCCCACTTTGCCATCTTCGCTAGTCGCACGACTCGTCTTTCGTCTCTTTCTCGAGCTCACGTTACATGGTAGAGTGGGGGAACGCTGCGAGCGAGAAATAGGGGAACCAGCTCTATTGGGAGGGGCCTTATAGAGAGGTCGGACTGTATATCTCGATTTTGTCGCTATCAAATTCGATAAAGTCATACTTCGAGATAGGCTTGTCAGTGGCTGCTTTATCGCCTCCTTTTCAGTTTCATCTACCAATATTTCAAGGCCGTGTTTCAATTCTCAGTTTTGAGGTATAGCCGCCTAAAACTTCTTCAAGAGATTCTATTCCGGTGGTTTTCCACAGACATGTGTTCCCCTCATGCAGGATGTTAGCTAGTAGCGAAATGAGACTGCAAACGTGCAGAAATAAGACAAAATCTTGCACCATGAGTCTGCTGTCAGAAGACAAACAGTCGAAGGTAGTGAAGACTCGATAAAATGTATCTTCAACGTTATTGTTGTTGCTTCGTGACTGTTTGTAACTTCAATTGTTTTTCTAATGTTTCTGCATCTGTGCAATGCGTCTCTTATCTGAATGAAGAATTATTATTATTATTATTCAGATTTGACTCCTCATTGAACAACAACTATTCTTAACTTGTTCCTGAAGAAAGCAGAGTAAAAGGAACAAATAACTGTACTAAAGAACGTGATTTTGAAATAGTTCTGCACATTCTGTGCCTAAAATCAGTCAGAATCAGGAAAAATGCTGCCACCTTGATCCGAGATGAGGATTATGATTGCCTATCAAAAGACAATTTGAATTTGTGACAAAGTATATATTCAGAAAATCCAGTTTAGTTTGAGATTCACTGCACCACAGGGATACTCCTCAGTGAGTCAGTCTAAGATAAAGATGGCCGTGGTGGCGCGCCGTTTGCAAAGATCGCGCTTGATACACTCGGAAATTTCTTTTTATTACAGATTTCGCGTTCATGCCCATGATCATATAATCGTTACGATATAATTGGAGAAATATTAATCAGACAATTAGGTGTTCAAATTTCTGTAATAAACGAAGAAAACAAGGATAATAAATAAACTATGAATACAGATAATAAAACAGATTTTATTACATATTTATATTATACATTTCGGACCAGAATCGTCGAAATAATAATTAAAAAACAGTTTCACACGAAACGCCGCAATTCTCTAAACTGAGGAATTTGAATTATTTTGAAATAATAAAGGCGTTGGCTATTATTTCGTCGTGTAGCGAGATGCTCGTGATTATATATGCCTTTTACATTTACCGCGTGCGGTACAGAGACCACAGCGTCCGGTCCCGTATTCCGCAAACTTATATTCTCATGAGCATGTGAATATATTTGACCGGGAAATAATTAAAAGCGAAACGTAAAAAAGACTCGATTTACAAAATTCCAAAGCAGATGATCATTAATTCGTTAATTCAAGATCTTCTTAAATTATGAAATTATTGTAACGAGTAACGAGTATGAAGTCGTTGCCCTTCCTGATTCCCTACCCATCCTTTATCATGTTACATTTCGAATCACAGATACGCCTGAGTATATGCAACTTCTATTCAAATTTCTCATTTGTTTGATCGAACGATTGATGTGTGACGCAGTGTCGTCGAGTGGCGCCACCGTTGTGAGAGTTGAGAACGTCATCTTTGAGGGGACTGGGGAACTCAAAATCGAACTGACGGACTTGAAAAACAGCGGGAGATATGAAAATGAGGGATCCAACAACGAGATGAAACCCACCTTTTTTTTGTTCTTTCGTCATACAATTATTCCTATATTCATTTGAGAACGAGTCATTTGAAAAAAGGATAGGAAAAAACTATTTCAGATAATGTAAATGAGAAAAAAAAGTGTGATATTTAGCGTCGTTGTAGACAAATCAATGACAAATGTATATTTTAGATTTTCAGTTTTATTAAATAAGTGAACACGATTATTTGTCAATTTCTATTTTTACTTAAATGATTCTTATGTTAATATGTAACTAATTTGGATTTAGTAATTATTGCACTGATAATTTTTTCGCAATTCAAATCGCATAATTCTTCATTTATTGTTTCCAAATTTGTATAGTTCAAAATTTGATAAGGATATAACGATGCGAATTATTATTATCCCTCTTCAATCGTGTTAAAATATCATTTATTTTAATTCCAGTTACATAGTTAATAATTTATATCTATAATTTTGATTGATTGTTGAAGAATAATTCCGACTCGCATCTGACTAGCGACTAAGAAGCATGTTATTATAAAATTAACAACATTTAAAAACAATTGAATACCTTTTATTACCTATCCATGTAAAAAGATTTTGATTAATCGTCGCAATTTTTATACTTTTTCAAAGTATTATTTTATATTAAATAAAAAAATAAATAAACAAATTCAAAGCAAACATAACATAATTTATAATTTAAATAAGAATATTATATTTTACACGAATTTCATAGATAATATACAAAAAATTATTACACCATATATATATATAATACCAACTTAATATTTTCAATGTTTTATTTGAAATATGAAATTTCAAGGTTTTTTTTTTTTTTGTTATCTCTTTTCATATCGTCTTAGTACATGCATACATAGTACTCGCTTGATTTGATTGTGAATAATAATGATTGTATTTAATGAACATTGTCATGGAACAAACTATTTACGAATGAATAGTACCGCGCGCCTTCCCTGAATAATATAAGTATAAAAGAATAAATAAAAATAATTAACTGTAATCCGACTAATGGTGTAAAGCAAGAGATTCAGATGTCTATTTTTCTTTGTTATAGTGATATGTTAACTACGTTTGATAAAAATTACACAAAAACAAAAACAAGAAGTAATTAAATGGTTGTGGATTACATTCTCCATCACCAAGCCTGATAATTCCTCAACGTCCACAAAAAGGGCTAAAAGATAATAAATGTTTTTTCGACTTTACCGTTTTCTTTTTTCTTTTCTTTTTGTACTAAGTTACTTCTATCACACCAAAATTAAACAGCCTAGGATTATTAGGTACATAATTGGTAACGACACAAGTCCTAATAGGAATAATTTTAAGATAATAATAACAACCGAATTCGTCTCAAGGGGGGGAGCCTAGCGAATCTTTTATTAATTAATACGAAATCAATCAACTAGATTCTGCAAGATCTATACTATATCCATCCCATCACATATAACACGTGATTATACGTATATCATACATAGGACTAAGAATATCATTAAATATTCTCAGAAAATGCACAGTCATCGTTAATTAAGCGTATGTCAATTACGTGCCACCGATGACTTTGCGTCGTCTCGCTTCTGCATAGTGTTCGCGGGGGTGGCCTCACGTCGTTCGGTTATTACTTTTTACGTAGTGGTTCTTTTTTTCAGTTTAAAAGTGTAGGATCTCGAGTTTCTCTACATATCTATATTCATTTCGTTAAGTATTATTGTTTTCTATTCATAGGTTTACGTAGCTACGGCAAGAGCCAACAGCCCGCAGGCAAGATTGCGTACAAACGAATCATGCTATTTTATTACATACATCATGGTACTTTACATACTTCGAAAGCATTGTTTAGAAAAACAAAACAGAAAATTGAAAAAGTAACAACAAACTTCTCGTATTTTTCATATCAATAATGTAGTATTTATGCAGTACTTTATTTTCGACTATGGAGTAATGAATTATGGGGAGTATACAATAGAATTACGCTGATTTTAATTGTTTCCTAATCATTCATGCCGCGATATATTATCATCGTGATTATTCATGATAATTTAATTAAACAAGCCTGTTAATTATAGTTGTCTATTTGTATTTTTGTTTTTTTCTCGATCATAATGATTATTATTCATATATCATTATTTTCATCTCAACAATAAATGTTATTGATAAGAAATAAAATGTATCGTTCTATTTCCTTTTTTTGGCTGTTCTTCGATGTTATTTAATTACCTGTATAATTTCGCTATAATCAAATTTCACATATACTTTTTCGAATAAACTACTTTATATATGCATATATATTGTATATAATATACGCAGATCGACTTTCGGTTATTAGCAATTCTAATAATTAAATAGAAATAGTATGAATATTACTATATTTCTGTTTGTTTTATTTTTTCAGATTATTACCACCCATACTATGAAGCTTATAGTCAATAATACATATACAATATAGTCAATTCGATTGAATTATTATTTTATTTATTTGTTTTTCTTCCGTTGCCTCAATTCATTTAATTTTTTGTTTTTTTCTCTTTGCTTCTCTTATTACAGCTAGATTATCATTATTATATTGCAATTGACATTTGTTTACATCTATGGTATTTATACACATTTGCATAAATTGTACGAAATATTTCGTTGACACGATCCAAAAATTGAGTTTTTCTTTTTTTCTTTCTGTTTGCAAATAAATAATTTGTTTATCTTTTCAATACTTTTCCCCTACTCAATCTAATGAACGACGAACATCAAGAATGAAATACTTCATGATGCTACATTTAAATATTTTTCAACGATGATTGCCAGACCGAGTCAAAGAAACATCGTACGAATACACACTAGTTTATTTTTTTCAACGTTTCTTTCTTTCTTTTTCGCACGGATGTTTCGCGTGTCGTTATAACATTTTGTTTATAATTCCGAGAAAACAGTTTATTCCTTTTTTTATATTCTATATATATATATGATTCTTTTTATTCCTTTTTTCTTACCTAAGTTACATAGGTAATTGTTTGAATATAATATAATAATATATATAGTTGAGAGAGTTTTGTTTGTTTGTTTGTTTGTTAGTTTCTAGATAGAATTGCGAATTAGTTTTTTTTTCTTTTACTTGTTACATTTTCAACTAAATTATTACATAGTCTGCTCAATAAAGTTTCTATTTCAAAGACGAAATATAGGTGACAATAATTTTACAAAAAAGATTTTTCTAGTACAGCGTAGGCACTTGTAGGAAATAAGTTATATTATGTGGTCAGATGCACTTAAAAAGTTGTTGTTCACATCGTTATTTAACAGGAAGGAGGAGAATCGCTGTCTTTTGAATAATTTCATCACCTTTTTTTCTCACCGGGGTCCCTCGCTAGTTTCTTTTTCACCTCAACAGTCTTGATATTCGTGTTTCCCAACAGAATAATCGAGAATGGAAGTTTAGCTGGTGTGTGATCGTAACTTTGGCATTTCCTTACGTCCTTATAGCTCTGACAATTTTTTTTTAATTAAGACGTAGCGAACGCTGTTTCTACGTCTAAAGATAAATGGCGGAATAGAGATCCGTTAGTTTGCGAGATTACTTCCACTTACAGTATTAGAAAAAAGAAAATCATATCTATAGATTAATTAGGTACAGAGGCGAATGGTTCATCATCCTTCACATTTGATCTCACTCGAATTGAACGGCGCTTCGACTGATAAAATTTAAGAAATTAACCAGAGAAGAATCTAAGAATCATCCGGAATGAAAATATGTACACTAAAGAAATTATTATCAATAAATAATAATAAATTACTGAACATATATTCATGTAAAGTAAAAAAATGATTCAACTAAAAATAAACAAAGCGTAAGTATCCGATAATAAACGACGGGGCACGTTTCTACTCAATATTAATCCTATTGCTTTTCGTTGACCATTAAAATTATCTAACATTGCTATATTTAATCTATTATTAAATAATTTGTATCGTATTATACTATTCTCTCCGTTATAATTCTAGGTACGTACAACGCGTCGACACACAAATGATCCGACGCAAATTTCGCCTAGTATTTTGCGATATCAGTTCAAATTCGCATCAATCGCAACTTTTTTTTCGTTCAAAATCGTCGTTAAATGAAATAATAAACTGTGTATGCCGAATGAAAATGATGGACTTTCTCCCTGATAAAATTGGCACTGTCGTTAAGATCGCATTCTGTCGTGGTAAAAAACTTTTCGAGTCATCGAACGGCATCAGAAGAGGCCGAATTTGCTCTTGAGGAATTCTCTGATCGGGGCGTAGCACTGATTCCTGAGAGCCACCATCTCCGGCGTTTTTCTCATGCTGTTAAAGAGCGCGGTATCAGTTTCGAATATGAGAACGGTAACGATGCAGAGTACGACGATGGTGAGCATCAGCGCCGGCACGAATATCTTTATCACGCGAAGACGCTTTTCCGATATCCTACCGGACCCTTGAACCTGAAGGCAGAGTTTCGAGTTCTGAAGCTTCTGCATCTTCGGCACCGGAGTCACGGACCGACTATGAGGCTTCCCGGTCGCGTCCAGCAACTGGCTCTCGGAGGAGGAGTGATCGAACGAGTCCCTGAAGTAGTAGTCGTTGGTGTCCGCCTCGTCCGCGCCAACTATAACAAGATCAGGTCTTTGAGAACCCCGTTGAATTTTCGGAGTAGCCCGCGGAGCTAGAGAGAGAGGCGAATCGGAAACATGCGATCGACAAAGCTGGGGAATAATTGGGAAAAGAAAAATAATTGATGATCGATGAGGAATTAAATATGTTATTCAAAGGTGGAACGCGACTCACCTGAGTTTTTGAGAACGTCTCCGTCCTTCGGTCTCCGTCCCAGTGCAGGATCTACTTTTGAGTTTACCTGGTGCTTCCTAGCGCCGTTGATTAAATCCTGGTTAGCACGAAGGAGCAAAGACCCGGAAGAGGAAGAGAGCTGGCCTCGGGTCAATTCCCTCGGGGCGTAGTCTTTGGATAGGCAGACGTTACCGTTTGACTTGAGATCGTTAGTTGAGTTGTTTTTTGATCTTTGTCGCGTTAATCCGTTCGTATTAGCGGTAGGTGTGTCTTTAGCAGGTGTTTTTGAAGTTTTGATAATCAGAGCCGTGGATCTGACTACCTTTGGACTTTTTTCAAACGAATCTATCTTTTGCCTCACCAGTTTATCGATATTTTTTCCGCTCAATTCCTCCGTACCTATAACTATTCTCTGACTGTACAACGGCGGAGCCTTGCTGAACGTAGTTTTTGCAAATTTCAATTTTTTCACCGGCTGTATATCCTCCACGACACCACTCGCATGCGAATCATTCTCGTCTACCGCTAAAGAACAGAAAGAAAATAAATAATAAGAAATCAAAATCTAAGAAGCTAAGACCCTGAGGCGAGCTGAGCGAAGGATCACAAAAACCCTAACGAACAAAATTATCCCCTTCTTTCTCATTATTCATTATGGATCCTGTATTCGATATCTCAGTCCATGGGATTCCCCTCGCTCATCCCCAAGCAGGAAACAAATCGTTGTCTCGACAAAGAAGAAGCTTGTGAGAGAAAATGTATCTTCATGCAGTAAATTTTTTTTCAATCAGTTTGTAGGAGAATACATATTTTTTTATATTCTATGAAGTAGAGACTAAAAGTTATCGTACAGTGATAAGTTTGGAGGGTAGAGAGAAGGCGTATACACTCTCCGCTGAATATATAGGACTGGCTGCGGCGAAAAACTCTAAAAATTACAGTTCTAATTCTTCAGCAAGTATGACATATATCTGTTGCAAATACATGATGGCAAGATTGGAACTTCTACCTGCTCTCGGTAGTCCATCCCGATGGCGTATGGAAGGATTGAACTGAGCGTATACTCGTTCTCTCTACCCTCCGCAGTGATAAGAATGAGGAATTTATTAAACGTGAGGTATACTATCTAGATGTAAGCAGTGTGAATGTATACTTTCCCATGATTCGAAGATCGGCCTGCGGTTCTGCGTGAACTTTACGGTAGATATTCGATCGATCAAAAATAAATGTGGTATATACAACATATTAGAAATGAAAGAGGAAAAAAAAATGAGGACAGAATGAGAATGATTGAAAATAAAATATGAAATATTATGAAAATTTGAAAGAAAGAGAAAAACAAACCGTTGTTTCTTCGGGCATGGATCTCTTGGTCTTCGGACACGGTTTCCAAAAGCGGCAAGGTGTTGTCGGGGCAGTAGGGCGAGCTGAACGGAACACCTCCTCCGTCGCACATTCCTGTACCGTCTAGACCCGCGCTGTGGCAGCTCCTCGGCAAGCTCGAGTACCCTGGAACGTGAAACGTTGTATTTTCGAATCGTTTAACGAAATAGAAAAGAAAACGACAAAAAGAGGATGAAAAAACGTACGAATTTCGACCAAGTCTTGACTGGGGGTGCTCGGAGTAGCCGGAACGCTACTCGCCTTCCTCCGAAGACTCGAGGTGCGGACATTGCCCCGTTGGATGGCGGGTTCCTCCTTTCTCAAGGGGCCCGTTTCCTCGAGGACTTCTCTCTCGGTGCGACCTGTGTACTTGAATTTAGTACCCCAGGAGAATATCGAGCCGCCGCTAACCACAGGGGCATCGGAAGCCCGGGGCAAACTACGGATTAGAGATTGGAGTTGAGTTGTTTTTTACGAGTGTTCAAAGTACATCGTGCAATAGGTGCAATATCAATATCGAATATCGTATGCAATCTCGATTAGACCTACAATCGTCTGCAGAAATGATATCAACAAGTATTCGCGTGCGTTCAACATTTGGCGAACTGGTATATAAAACTAGTAATGCCCACAGTTTCGACCTTGCGTCGGCATTCATATCTTGGATAACAGCCAAACCCGAATCTCTTGAAAGTTTAATTAAAAGAAGAAATGAAACAAACAGGAATTTAAGAGAAGTCGCAAAAACTGAACAGAAGAAAATTCTGATAAATTCGCCGGTTTCGCCGAATCGATTTCCCAGCAAATTCAAAGTCCACTGAAAAACGACGCATGTTGTGTGACTGATTTTTTTTTTCTCATATGTTTTCGCCGATCTCCTACAATATTGAACAGTATTTAGATAATTGAATATTGAAATACCTCAGTGTCCAAATATTCTGGATCTATTATTTTTTAAATCAACTAATAAATTAGCGTCTATATTCTAAAATCGTTCATACATCATTCCTAAATATAATACGTAACGTGGCTATACTATATGCGTTACACTAGCCTACAGTGAGAGAAAAAAAATCAAAAAAATCAAAAATAAAAAGGGTAAAGATCACGGTGACGTGTGATATGTTAATAAAAAATACTTACGTAAAGAATAGCATTTGTTCGATCGCACACCTCCAGACATGACGACAACTGGAACCAGTTGGACACTTAAAACCAACCGTGTGCTTTTTCTGTAAAATTTGTGAAAAGAAAAAAAAAATACTCTTCTACAGTCTACCGTGTGTCTCTAATATATATTTTCTTTTCATCTATACGTATGTAATCGTATACATAAATAATCAACGTATACGAAGGGTGTTCCAAGAAATTTAGACCACGATTTTGAATTTCACTTCGGGAATAGAAAAATTTTTATTTCAATGAAAATGGTAAATTAGACATTTGTTTTTTTCACTTTCTCAAAAAGATTGTAACATAAATTTATTCCTGAATTAATTCACACCCTGCATATCGTTTTAATATTGTGTGACAAATTTATGTCTAATTATTTCTAAGACATTTTACAGAGCTGCCTAAAGACGAAGTAATACCTAATTAATAAAGACGAGGAAAACTGAATGGTTTCTATTTCTCTGATCACTCTATCGATATTATATTTCATACCTATTCTATACTATCTAATCAATAATTAATATATATTCTACGAACAATATTATGCGCGCGAATATTTGAATTTATAATCGACTATAGGGCTGTGTACCGATATTATCGATTAACCGATCAATCGATATTGAAGGATACGTCGATGAATCGAAAATGTCGAATGAAAATCTACTAATCGACAGAAAAACTGATCGATAATATCGAGAAATTGATTGATCGAAAATATTAAAGAATCGATGAATCTAAAATATCGAAGAATCAAATTATTAGAAGAGGAAATGATGCAAAATTCTGAAAAAAAATGATCAATTAATCGCACGGCCCTATAATCAATCAATATTATTTTGTTCCTTTGAAAAAAAAAACCAATATAACGACTCATCTATTACTCAGGAATGCAGGTTCTTCGGTACATGACAGTACCCGCACGGAAAAAAACCCTCAAGTTTGGGGGTATACCCTCAACATTGGGGATAAACCCTCAATAGTTCGGGGTTCACCTTTAACATTTGAGGGTTTACCTTCAATATTCCAGGGTTCACCCTCAACTTTCAGGGTAACCTCTAAATTTGAGGGTTACACCCAACTGTAGTCAAGGGTTTACCCCGAACTTTGACGGTAACCTCAAAATTTGAGGGTTACACCCAACTTTAGTTGAGGGTATACCCTCAACTTTGGCGGTAACCCCAAAATTTGAGGGTTACACCCAACTGTAGTTGAGGGTATACCCTCAACTTTGGCGGTAACCCCAAAATTTGAGGGTTACACCCAACTGTAGTTGAGGGTATACCCTCAACTTTGGCGGTAACCCCAAAATTTGAGGGTTACACCCAACTGTAGTCTGTAAGAGTTTCCCATAAACTTTTAGGGTAACCCCTAAATTTTGATGGTCACACCCAACTGTAGTTGAAGACATTTTACCCTCAACTTAAAGGATATACCCCAAAATTTGATGTTATAAATACTTATACACAATGGGACAAAAATTATTATATATGAAACCCTTGACTTGGGGGTTTACCCCCAGTTTTGGGGTACCCTCGACTTGAGGGTTCACCCCCAATTTTGGGGTAAACCCTTGACTTGGGGGTTCACCCTCAATTAAGGGGTACGAATTTACCCCTTAACGATTGAGGGTTTTTTTGGGGGTAAATTTGGGGGTTATTTGAGGGTTTTTTTCCGTGAGGGTAAATTGGATCTAGATACAATTGAAGGGGTTAGTGCAAAAAAAGGGTATTTAAGTACCGCAAAAACGATTCACGAGACGCCGTTTTTTTTCTTTCGAAAATTACGACTGTTGATAGTAGCAGAAATTTTTTTTTTTTTTTTTTCAAGTTTATTTTGCACTTTTACCATTTTTTTTTTCTAATCCCCCTCGATTATGTGAATATACGTTACATGGACGATGTGTTAACGAGCTTAAAAGTTGCGCAACAATCAGGTTTAACAATTAAAAATTATGCATTGAATAAATATACTTACTTTATTCTCTGCAATTTTGTGGTATTCAAATCACGAGTTGATTTTCTTCGCCAAAAAATGACGGATCTTTTATTACTATTTTTATTTTCTAAGGGAACCTGCATTCCCTATAGTCACCCTACAATTTTTTTTTTCTTTTCTTGTCTCGTTTTCTTTCTAAATCATACACAATATCAAATAAATCCAATTGACCAAGAATCTATAATTACTGTAACAAAATCGCCTAATTTCTATTCACTTTTCATTCGAAGATAAATAATCGATTATCTTTGTACAATATTTTTGTAGATCGATATATGAAATTCGCCTACGTCACAGATAACTTTACCAAAATTTGATAAAAAAAAAAAAAAAAGTAAACGTAGCGTAACCGTTTCGTTTCACGTTTCAAAGACTACTGACTTACCTTTGTCCTCAAGTCCTGAGCCAGAGAAAAGCACAATGCAAACATAGAATAATTAGATTAGTTTAGTTCCACCACAAACAACCCTATACTATAGGCTATCCGTTCGTGTAAAATGGTATAAGGTTTAAAAGAAACGAGATTAAATAACGTTATTCAATTATACATAAATACAGGCGAGTTTTATCATGACCGCGATAGCGAAGGAAAAAGAACCCGATAATTATACACACCCATTTAATATAATCTGTGTAAACGTCTGCGTGAATATGAGATTTTTTAAAATTCTCTCTTTTTTTTGCACATTATATAAAGATTAGATCGGTAATGAAAAAAAAACCATTATCAAATTAGAATAACACGTACGCTGCTGAAAATACGAATTAATTTTACAAAGAGGATTTAGTCAGGGTTGGAAACTGCGAGGTATAACAGATACTGTATATATATAAAAGCTTAAACATCAGTATTCTAGTCGAATGTATAGCGGTACAGTGGGTGGATATATATACCCTTGGGCATGACGTAACTAATAGTTAATACTGATCCATCCTTTTTGCACGCATAGGGTGGCCTCGGGAAAAATTGACAAATTTTAAAACGTGAGAAAAACTGATTTCAAAACATTTACAGGAAGAACATTTTTAAGCAACGTGGTCTGATTGTGTGTGAACTTTGGAAATTTTGCGAAGAGATGAAAGAAAATAGGCATTTTTTGTGTTTAGAAAAAAGCCCTAGGGTGGAAAGCAGGCCTTTTCACTCTGTTCTGAAATGAAGGGACTTTTTACAGAATAATGTAAAATGGAATGGATATGGAGTTTGGTAAAAGTAGTTCGCTTACCTCGTTAAACGTGAGGTGGACGATAAACATCTTCCCTTCGTAATTGATCTTCTGTACTTCCGGCCACCGGAAATGATGGGTTTTCCTTGATCCTTGAAACGTCAGTATACCGCAATGGTTTATACCCAAATATAACTGCGACCCTCTGTGATCCTGCGGCAAAATTACATTCAATGAAGGCTCCGTAATCAAAAATTGGGTTCTCGTTTCAAAATCTAATACAATCCACGGGACGAAAAAACTTCAAACTTTATTGAAATATCTCTTCTTTTTCTCCCCACTGGTGGAAGATACACTTCGGTCAGATACATTTATCGGTACAGCCACGAAGCGAAGGAGATAAGTTAATCGGTCAAAGTTATGTCACGATCATTTTATTCGCAAGTAATAAAGTAAAGTGTAAAGTAAGGCAAAAGGGGGGTCTGGTCTGGCCGAGGGGGCCAGTGCCTACACTATAAGGTCGAGCTAAAAAATTCAAAGAAATCGATCGTCGGGGCCGAGTCGGAGAGACCCATGAGAGACTCTTTGGGTGAATATGTTTTCTCATTGTCAAAAAGGACCAAAAAAGTTTGGGATAAAAGCTGGGGCACCGGAAGTGGAAACGGCCTCGGGGTATGATACACCGCAGTGATTGATATCCTCCAAATTCTCAACATCGTAGTCATAGCGATACTTGCGTTGAAGAAAAATTATACATAGAGAGAGAATAGATGAACGTAGGAATAAAAAGAGTCAAAAAAAAAAAAAAAAACTACGGAAAAATGGGTTAGGGAAATCTGGACGTCAAATTTAGACCTGGAAAAACTCCGGGTCAATTCAACCGTACAATTTGAGCTTTTAGTCGAGTAGCGAATCAATACTATGATGTACTACATAGAAAATGTTGTATAATCGAAAAATAAATGAAAAAGCCTTCTAACGAATCGAATCTTTCTAAATATGTGTGCCATGTTTACACAAACCTACGGTTCCTGACTGGATCCAAGCTGGACCAGTGAGAAAAATTAGAGCCGTATAAATAAATAAAGTACCAGCAGACGTTTTCGATTTTGTTTATTTTTTTGTCGTTTTATCCCCGTTGTGTACATAGAACTCTTTCTTCGTATACTACCTATGCCAGTGGCCCAGATTGAAGAGATCTTTTTCTGTCCTCTTTTCATTCGATCATACTTGAGATGACAAAAAATACCGATCGGACTTTGATTAGTAATCAAGTATTCAGTTTTTATACAATAATTGTTGACTAGTGTGATCGACTGTCATTCAAACTAAGAGACCGATCGTGACTAAAGTGTCACAGAACTTAATGAAACGTACTATATAACTTGTGAAACGTGTATGCAAATGCTTTTAAAAAAAAGTAGCCTTTGTCGTAAACATTTTAATGTTAGTGAAGCTTGGTAGGAATCTGCGCTACAACCTCGTTGAGTAAATTCAAAACTTTATACACCGTTTCTAATGCACATATACGGATTTCGAACATGGTGGGTATACTGGATTTATACGCAGTACAGAATGCAAATTAGTCTGCAAAATCGATTGCTGTTGCTGTTGCAGTCGGTCGAGTTTCAGAGTTTCTAAATTCCGTCTATATGTATATAGTTCAGTACAGTAGATTCATACTCGGATAGCTCGAATTTCTATCCCCCGATGGGTACAGGGTGTGCGAAAAAAAGACGTAATAGTAGTTGACCATATCGACGCAGCGGTGGTGTACGATTATTCCTTGGAATAAACTAGATAAAAATTGTCAAAGCACGAAAGTTGAGGATCTTATAGTTTTTGAATTAGAGCGATTTAAAGCCTCAACCAATCACGCGCGACGATCGAGAGTAACGGTCGGCGCCAGGCGGCTGCGCGTAAGCCAACCGCCACACGCGATTGGCCAAAACTTTGAATCGCGCTCATTCAAAAACTAAGCGACCGTCAATTTTTTCGCTTAAGGAACTTCGTTCCCGATTTCAATGAGGAATCATGACATCACGTTTTCGACTAAAAATATTCTAATCTAGCGATCACGTGGGTCGATAAAACGCGTGGTGGGATCATTGAAATATTCATTCCTCTATCGGCCGATCCGAACCGAAATAGTAATAATAAAGAAAAGGTTAGGCAGTCAACACCCTCCGGGGACGGGCCCTTCATCCCCTACGGAATTTATTAAGCAAAGAGTGCGGGGTTTGCGTGGGCGTTTGGTTGTATGTATGTTTGGCTCGGCTACCAGGCCACCAGGGGACAAACACTTGATACAACGTTAAATATAGTACGAAGGTCTATCACCGGCTAGAGTGCAGAAGGGGTGGATAGAAAAAGTAGCTAAGAGAGAGAACTGAAGAACTAAGGGCTAGACGAGGAAGAAGCGTTGACCATGAATCACTTTCGGTTTCACTCCAATGAAACGGCGGCAGGGGGAGGATGGGGGTGGCTAAAGGTTATCGAGCACGAATATAAGCCTGTGGGGCCTCCTCCGTTTGTCTTAAACCTCGCGATATTTTTACATTTTTTTTTCAATTCAATAAGAAGAGATTAAATTTTTTTTTAGCAACTAGAAACTGAGGATCTCTGCGAAGGAGGAAGTCTCGAGTGATGAGCTGCACTCGAATTAAATTCGCATGCATATGAGGGAGGAAAAAACCGGATGATAATTATAAAGCGAGTGCATAATATCAGCACGCGGTAATTATAAAATCCAACGTGACCAAGAGCCGTGATCTTTATCGATCGATGCAACGCAGTGCGCGTTGCCTGTGTCATATACATACGCGGCATGCAGGGGTGACTGGGACAAAGAGGAATAGACTGACCCTGGGGAAATAAACTCATGTCAGTTACATGATTTTTTTTCCTTTTCACTACGTCTTTACGGTTGATTATTCATGCGATCAATTGATGTCTTTGACGTCAATGGAATGAACTGTTGAAAATAACTCGCCATTTCACTCAAAGAAATTCCTCGATTTTCACTCATTTTGGTTTATGCGAACTAAAATTGGAAAAACTCCCTCGACTTTTCCAAGTTCAGTCTCGGTCCAGTTCAAGTCCGAAAATAACAAAATGTGGTTCAGTGGTTTCACCTGGTGGCAACATTCGAGCTACTCAGAAGAGTTTTTTTGGTGACAATACGAATCACGGTTGAGTAGGATCGGCTAGTTACTGCAAAATTGCATAATTCCCGTTTTGCCTGAATTAATTTTTTCTTCATCGGAGCCAAAGTATGACTTTTGACACACATTTTGAAATTCGCAATTCGATATCAAATTACAAATCAGAAATCAATAAGGCAGTGGAATATGAATTTTTATACAAATCGGACGATTATTTGGCTCTGGCCACGTTTTTGGGTATTGATCCGATTGTGAAATGGAGAAAGAGGGACTTTTAGGAAATTCATATTTCAGGAGAGAATTTTCTAATGACAAAAAACTTCTCCAATTACATTGAAACAAAAAACAAGCAAGAGAGAAGCGGTCAGTACATTTTAATTTTGAATCTGATTTTCTTCAGTTTTACAGAGCGTGACCCATGTTGTGTAGTCAGTGCCATCGTGGTCGAGAAATGAGCTAGGAGTATAGAACAAGGGTAAAGATGGCTTTGTCTTACCTTGACCGGATGTGGGTCGACAGCGTACGTGTCCAGCTGAGAGGCTAGCCTCAAAAAATGTGTTTCCGCCTGCTCAGGAGTGAACCCTTTCAGTTGGGTTTGGTGCAGATCCATAGCCTTCTCCTCTATTGGTTCGGTCTGCTTCAGTAACAGTTTGTGCTCAGAGATGTAATTCCCCTCGTGAATATCCGGATCGTAGTCACCGAGCTCACCTGACAATTGCGAGGACATTTTACTCTATGCTTTTCCCTTGCTGACGTTCTAGCAATGAACCTGACGGGAAGCAGCGGCTATGCAGGTGAGAGTTTCTCTCACCGACGCTTGGCCAGCACGCCGGGAATTGACCCGACCGCGGTCGAGGAGCGTCGGAGGACGCCGAACGCGGTCGTTTTCCGCACTGCTATGAGTATACTCGTGCGATGAGAGAAACTGTCACAGCTGACGTAGCTACGCCTTGTGATAAATCATATTTTAACTAGTCATGCGATTTGAAAGACTGTGAAAAATAACTCACTTTGAACGACGCAAGCTGCGAGGAGAGAAGCTTCGCCTGGGCTGCAGTATAACCTTCCGTGAAGCAGGTCCCTTTTCAACTGTTGATATACTTGGTACCTAGTGATTTCTTCTTTCAACCGAAAAGGATCTGGAGGATAAAACTTGACGCGAAAACTGAACAGGATTGGTTCCATGTCTGAAAAATAAAGTTGCAAAGTGACATTTGCTGTCACTGCTCGATTTCAATAGCTCAACGACTCGATGGGCCATTTTATTCGGTGAAAAAATAAATTTTCGCCAAGAGGAAAAATGCGGAGAGGCAAATGAAGAAAGGCGGACCTCTGATCGATATAAAATGTCAGCATCTAGGTAAAGTGTATAGTCCCACTACGTTGAAGTTTATTCGCTATGTGCAACAAAGGGTAAAAATAAATGCCACCGTATGAAACGCGACAGTGGTATGATATAGGTATAGGTGTAGTCATAATGTAAGGTACCTATGGAGGTAGAAAAGTACGTCTAGCTAGGCCCTTGGCGATATGGACGTAGTACCACATACATAAAGTATATACGTATGTACCTGCATTGCAATTAGTACCCAGTATATTATATGCTCAGGAGCGTAACGCCTATGTGGTTCAGGCATGTGTGTGATATACCTGTACCTAGGTGTAATTGTGGGAAGTCTACGCCTGACCAGAGTCTACTTTTAGATCCATAATTTGTTTGTCATCAAATTTTTACAACCTAGCTAAATAATAAATGACCAGTGAGAGAAGATTGATCCAACTTCTTCATAGGACTGTCTTTTTATTCGGAGTCGTTAAAAAGATACTCATGCTCAAGTGTTGAAGATATATCTTTGAAATATAATCGTACAAACCTTTGACCTGCTTTATAGCAGTTTTCGCGAGATCCAGCCAATGCTGAAACATGAGAAAATACACACGATGTTGAATATTCTTTCGTACAATTATTTTTCTTTAGATTACATTAATTATTAATAGCGATCTAGTCATAAAGTCTCTCTCTGTCCATCTGTTTTCTCTTTCGCTAAAAGTAGCATGCAACAAAAACTATACTTGATATTTATTCCGTGAGCATGACGTAAGAGAGAAGTGCTGCTGCGGGTCCAGAGTTCAGAGCGAGACAAACCAGATTCAGTATATTATTGCATACAGTTATATCGCTCTGCTATTGCTATTAGGTCATCTGCGAGTATACTTATTCGGTTATTCTATATTTATAGCAGTGTATAAAAGTCTTGAATCTACAACTTTGCCTCAAACACACATTACGTCTATGCAGCTTACACAACAAACAACGTTTGTAGCTAGATTCGAGGCGAGGAACCCCCCCAATATTTTCCCTGATGCGATTCTTCTTTCGTTTCTCCATAGTAAACAGATAAAAACAACTCACCCTCTGTCTAGAGTGATCAACGTATCTCAGCCCGAAATAATCCGTCTCCAAAATGTTCAACTGTTTACACACGTACTCAAGGATGAATCTTCCCTTGTGTTGAGGCTGTGGACAGAGAAATGAGAGACAAGAAAATTGATCACTTCTTCTTTTATAACAATTTCGTGGATCGATGAAGATACGATATTTATAGGATTTGTTTATAATGGAGCGGATCCACCAAATTTATGCATTTGCCCGATGGAGACCGTGCGTGAGATTGTCGAAAGTGCCAAATCAGCGACTTAAAGCCATATTTCTCTCAACTGACAGGAAACGAAGCGAGGAAGTGAGGGAATTCAGCTTATCGTATGCTTTCAGGCTTGGCAGAAACCAACCGTGTTGAATCGTTCCTCCTGTCAGTGTAGGGACTTTCAGTGGCGCCACTTGTGCTACCTACCCTTGCACGGACTTTGAACACCAAAATAATGTGATGAAGGGTCTGATTTTTATACCTCCGCCATATTATTCGTTTTCCCGTGTTCAGGATGCTAAAAAATAATGCGACATCCGCCATGGTAATCTTTTATAAATTCAGGTATACGATGACAAAGAATTCTATTCACTGGCTACCGTGGGCCAGGAGTAAGCCAGGAGCCATAATATAAAAAGAAAAGGAAAGTAACGAAGAAAAAAGTTTCCAGTCTTCTTTCCTTGAACCGTAACCCACGTCCCCCGTTCGGTTGAGCTCGTAAACCGTGGTCAAATCCTATCCCGATGCGAGACTGTAACTCCTAACTCCAGAGCCTATATCCGAGAGAAGAAATATAGAGGTATAGGATGGGCAGGCGTTGGAAACTAGGTGTAATACGTCGTTGGGCTCTTTGCCCAAATTGTAGAATAATCGTAAAACGAGAGAATGAAAAATAATTCATTTCAGGCGCGAAATCGAGGGAAAGGACCTTTATTCGACCAAGCAATTACCAACAGAATGCAAGTAGGTAGGTATCATCATTTTCTGGCACTGTAAACTCTCCCGTGAATTAGGACACGTTATTACACATGTTGAGTCAGATCGCTGAGTCTGTCAGCGCCGTCTAGCGGAGTTTCCTGACGAAAGCTGGAGGGATGTACTCTCGCGCATGTATTATGCAACGCAAAAGCTCAGCTCACTGTGCATTTGTGTTACGTTGGCATATACGTTCCAAATGGAACCTAAATCCATTAAAGAAAAGAAGAAGAATATGTGTTACGCGAGCAGATGGAAGTGAATAATACCAGGTCAACCCCCAAATGGACAATTCGACCTCGATCTTTTCGATTCCGACCAAAATTTCAGGAGACATTGTGTTTCACTAGAAAAAAAACTCATGTCGAACGATTTGCAGAAAAAAAAACACTAATCCTGACTGACTGAACGGAGTTAGGCGCTGGTTCATCTAGAGCTCATTTTGAAGGTTATGGTCCAGGTTACTTTGATATACTATAATTTTGACTAACAATAACACTACCAACAATCATTTCCTAAGTATTGTAAACAACAAATTATTGCTTCTGAACCCCCCCCCTAATCGATTTGCTTGGTAATTTCATATGACTTAGTGCAGATCATTGTGAAGTTGCGAAATAAGTTTGGAGAGGGCATTATTTCGTCGAGCGCTAAAAAAATGGTTGAGTGTAGAAACCGAGTTAGCAGAGACTAAAAAGTTGACTGAAAGTCGACGTATGGACGACAAATCTCCCCTGAAAGACCCCCAAAGACGTCTTCAAGAGTTTGAAAAGAACATTCAGACACCAAAGAGTGAAACATGTATCGTCCATACAACGACTTTTGGACAACCTTTAGTCTCTGCTGTCTCTGTTTTTAACACTTAACAATTTTTTTTAAGGCAAAACGAAATGATACCCTCTCCAGAACAATTTCACACCTTCACAATAGTGTGCACTGCATCATATAAAATAACCAGGCAAATTGATCGAGGGGTATTTTTCCGAAACAACTATTTAGTGTTCAAAATGGAAAACAATTGTTCGTCATGTTATTGTAGGTCGAAATTATAGTATTGTATAGTAGTCTGGATCAATAGCTTCCAAATTAGCCATAGACGAATTTCCTAGCTCGATCCAGTCACGAGATATTAGCAAAAAAACACGGTTCGTGAAATAGTCAATAATTATTGAACGGATTGCTCTTTTTCCAAATCGTTTCACACGAATCATTTTCTAGTGGAACACAACGTTTCCTGACATTTTGGTCGAAATCAAAAGGCATCAGGTCTGAAGGGTGCACGATTGACATGGAATGACCCAATTTAAGAAAATTAACGTTCTAGCAGTATGATCCTCGTGTCATCTCAAAAATTGACCTTTGAAGTCGAACCACATTGATGTGGACTTATTAAGACACAATTGAGAGCCTGATGTTCATAAGCAGTCGCTGATTATGTTCGTAAGATTGGACGTTCGAAGGTTTAAAAAAAGCTCTCTGTATCCTTTTCTTGATCGTCAGACTGGATATCCTTCGAGGCTCGATTATTTCTTAACAAAGTCCCGTACTTATCTATGACTGTTGCTCATGAGATTCGGTGAACCGTGCGTGATGGTATGATCGTGCCTATCACCGGACAGACGGGATAAACGGGACAAATAATGTAACATACGTTTTGTACGGTACTATTATGCACACGTATTGTTTATGTTTGATGACAGAAGTCATATTCACGGGGATGAGTTATAGCGACAAAATATCGGTAATAGTCGGCGTGCAGTTGGATCCGACGTCTATACGATGCAATCAGCAATCAGTCGCATATACAAGTGGCTGAGGCGTTCTAGTAGGTCTACAGTGGAGAATCGAGAGGAGACTGGCCTGTGATATACCAACCAGCCAAGCAAGCTTCAGTATAATAAATTCAAGAGCTTGAATCCAGAATCCACCAAAAGTAGACCGTAAAAATACATAAAGACAGTACCTGCACAATTACATTCTTTTCCAGACCCCATCATGACCGACATTCTGGTAGATCTAATCAAATTTCATTATAATTATCCATTCCCATTCTGGCAGAATTCCGAGGCATGATACTTGTGTAAAGGATGATTGAACAACTCAACCGAACATCAAGATTATCTGGTAGCAATTCTTGGCTTAGAGTGAAGTTCAGGTTCCCCTGCGTCCGCGCAGATGTGAGATTGGGTTCTATTCACAGGATTCTTTCGTGAATTTCTCACTACAAAAGTCCTGCTATATTTTCTTCCCAAAAAGTTTTGGCTCTTTGCGAAAATCGGGTCAATCGGACAACCACCGTCGCGAAGGAGTTGGGGTGACGGTAGTATAGTCTCGGGCTCAACGATCGACCGGAATTTCATACACGGCTCAATATCTACCAACACCACCTCTCTCTCTCTCTCTCTTTATCTCCTCTCTCTCTCTTCATCTCTCTTTTCCGATCTCTATACTCGACAAATTCAATCATAACGCTATCGTGTCTGTTCCGATTCCCACCATAATTTACATCGGACAATGTCACCGAGCTGTAGGCGTACGTATGGCGATAAATAATATGGTCCACAATGTTCACCCACTACAGTTTTTGAAGTGATTTTTCTTTCATTAGTTCATGCCTTTTCTTGATCGTAATTCTTTCCAGTAGATAAATGTTGGGACTGGTGAATCTGTCTTCTGTGACATTTTTGTTTTCTATGATGTGACTTTTTTTGTGTTGTCTTCATATTTTCGGGTTCCACTAACACTTGTAATGAAAGTTTTAAGCCTATCTTCTATATTTCGTTTCTCAAGTAGTAGCTATCATCATTTCACATTATTTCAATCTGTTGTTTTGGTTCCTTTCCTTTTTTTTCTTCTGTTTTTCCCTCATTCGTTGATGCAGATTTGATTCTGAGTTTAAAAAATTCAATTCAGTTCAATTCGAGGGAAGGAGCGTCAATCGCACGCGTACGTGATGTGATGTAAGAAATTATGTAGGCTAATAGCTGCATGAAATATAAAGGGTAGCCAAAAAGAAAATACCCAAATACAATCTAAGTGATCAAATTGATCCCGAATTTCTTTTACTGTTGGATATTAGAACAATTAATCTTCCATTTTGCTTTTAAGAATCCAATAAATCACTATTAGTCGAAGGAGTAAACAGTCTTCGAGTATCGATTTCCGAAAAGTCAGTGCCAAAGCTGGCCGATTCCATATCTCGACGGTGGATAAATGACCCTTGAAATCCGAAAGGAAATTAAGATAACCTTGATCTATAAAATGTTTTAGCGTGTGTCGCTACATCGAATACGGATTCTTTGATATGAAACCCGTGTCTAGTATCCATAAAAAGATCCAGAATCGATTGACACGATCTGGTCTTGTTCGTGGCTCAAAATTGGCCGGTGTTTTGGGGCCACCCTGTACATACACATCCATAAGACATACGTTTGAGAAACGGGTCGTATACCGAATGTGGATACATTATATTGTTCGCAGGCGAAAAAGCCAGTCATTCGTCCCCGGGTGCGAGTACGATAGGCTGGAAGGTCCCCCATTACCTCATTCTGTACCATGTCAGATCACAGTTCTCCACACATCGTCCACATACACTATATCGACTAACGATATGATTAACGATTCTTTCTTCTCTTTCTCTCCCGTCGATTCGTTTCTATACTCCGTTGCTTACCTACACGCGTGTGGTTGTACATAAATAAATATATTTACCACCCTCCTCCCCATACCGGGAATCTATAACATCTATACACGTGCTAGGCGTACATATATGCTTATATATTCACGTTGTGTGCGTATATATGTGTTGTGTGTAAATATAACTAATATGGTAGCAATTTTGTGTGCAGTAGACTGCCTACCCCCGTTCCATACTTCGAGGTATTCACCTTTTTTTTCCTTGCTACAACGACCGATTATGTATATCGGAAGCGTATACGTGCAGGAAAGCGGAAATCGAATAATATATCTTGTCCAATTTACATGTACGCAACGCAAGGCACGTGCTAGCATCGTCAGCGATCGGATTAAAATATCGTTATACGAATTACGATCATCCGACATTCGTGCATACACGTTGGAAGTATCATTTTGTCAATACTACGTCTGGTACGTACTAGGCCACTTCTGACATTAATTGTTACAGTTGCATTGGTACGGAAAGCCTCAGTTCACATTCCAACTAAGATTTCCAACGGGATACAACAGCGTGCTATCCACTTTTCTTCTCGCGCATCGTTGGACGTAACGTGAAAATACACTGGACGTGCAGGAATCGATGACATCACTAAATCAGCTACTATTGGCCATACTTGTCCTAATCGGCTTGTACCCTTGCAGAGTCTCTATAATTTACATTTGTGACATCCAGTGCATATACTCAGCAACTGGGTTCACGGCAAATCAGGGAAACTAAAGATGTATGGATTATGGTAATAAAAAAACAAAACAAGATCGTTAAGATGTATAATTTTATTGTCATGGTATAAATCCTTCGAAGCATCGCAATGACATAACATCAGTAATCGGTCAAAATCATATTCTATGTCATTATCGGCCATCCCATTTGAATCATATTCAGAATTTCGGAATTTTCAGGCTGTAGAGCCACTATAATAGTCGATATAAATGTGAAAAATTAATCTCATATTCATTAATCTTGATTTCCAAAGGTTCTCCGATTCCGTGGTTATAAAACGAAATTTGTTTTCATATCCAGTTAAATCATACGGTATTTTGATTCCACAATAATAATCAGTGACCATCATATTTGAAGTTTTAAGACAGAATTGACTGAAAACAAATGTTTCAAAGAGTGATATACAAACAAAAACACTGGTGAGAATGAAACGCAGAATAGGAAAAAATAAGAATGTGAATAAAAATATATAACGATAAGAAAGAAAAAATCATGGGATTGCAAAAAGTACAAAAAATGTTGTTTTTTTTTTGTCAATTTTTTTTTATTCTTCCTGTACAACTGACCTCAATATCATCGCTTTGATATAACACGTGATACTATATACAGGCTACTAATTTATTGCTATAGGTACGTAATACACGTTCATCAGGTAATTTTTTCCCGTGGGTTTCTTACCCATGGGAATTTCGATATCATAGTGTCCTAACTATTAACAAATTAATCACATAATTCATGAGTATATACGTACCTTGTGACACTTAGATTGTGAATATTGTACATAACACGTGATTGAAAGAAAAGGTCATCACAAAAATAATAAACAGGGTGAAAATGGATGAACGAAAAGACTTGCGACACCATAATTATGGTGTAGGTTTGAATGTTTATTGTATAAGTGAACAGTATATATGATTCTTACGGTAGTAAAGTATGATTCGATGTTCTTGGTCGTTAGAATCGAGTTTCGATCATAAAAATATACTTTTCTCGTCAAAATATTCCTCCGGTATGTTTCTTCTTTAGTGGACGCACAAATCTTCGAGGAAAAGTAGAACGAAAGGACGAAGGCATACTTAATCGAATTTTGATGTACTAAAACGGGGGAGCTAGATTCTAGGGAGCAGAATGAAGATATGAGAAGCCTGAAGGAAACGAAGCGCAGAGTTAAAATGTACAAGGAAAAATGATGATATAAATTGATGAAAAAAAATAGATTGATGGATTTTACTATACACACACAAATTTATAAAACTGTTGTCACAACTCACCTGAAAATCGCACTGAATAATCTCCGTGTCATCCAATAGCCTTATAGTGGCGCGGTGCACCACTGTAACGTCGTTTTTACTTCCAAATTTCAACATTTCTAGCCTCAAATCTCTGTCGAAAATATCCCCCTGTTCCTCATCCCTTACCCCACAGCACCACACACTGGGGAAGAATAATATTCACCGGTTTTAAACAACTCGTTCAATTTCATTCATTTGTTTGTTGTGTTATATTCATTTAGTTTGTTTGTTCGTTTGTTTCGAGCACTCGCTGCTACTGTTACAATGATTATTATCTCGTGTCTCTACCGGGCCGCCGTTTTTGTCTGTCGTTCCGACAAGTAAAACAACGAGACATCACACGGCACGTACAACCCCTACCGTCTGTCAACCACCGAGCTACTCGCACGGATGTGATACTCACGATCAACTGACGATCGGAACGCCGAACTGAACTACGGTATGGCGAATAGTGGATCGCGTGGAACACGGAACTCGATAATCGCGCCTCTCTCTCTCTCTCTCTCTCTCTCTCTCTCTCTACCTCTCTCTCTATCTCTGCCAACTTCACTCTGTTCCTCTTATTTTACTATTTCGTTGATTCTATAGGTGGCGCTTTTAGCGGCAAATAAAAAGAAAATATGAATATTTAGAAAAACTTTGACGATTTTCAGTTTATTCTTTGAATCCTTTCATTGTAACTTTATTGTTTTCTTAATCTTTTTTGCAGTCTACTCATTTAGTGATTTGGTAATAAAAAAAAAGTCCAAATGTATGTATTCAGGCATCAATCTTCAGTAGAATAAATTGTGATCTTTGAGCGAAAATATTTACATTCTTTTTTTTTTTGTGAATTTGAGGATTTCTAAGTTCTTCTTGCCGGTACAGTAGATCATCGACCGCAGGTACATAAGTTCATACTCGACTGCAAGCTTGGCTCAACCGGCAATGCAGGTAATACAGGGGACTTCGCGAAATAATTCCGAATCATCAATGATCAGCATCCCCATTGAGACTGATTTGTATCATTCATACGATATTCCACCTATAAAAATGATTAAAAGTATCTAGAAGAACACTGTAGAGAATATTAAAAACCTTTTGCAGCCTTTCAATTAGCTGAATTTGCGCAAGTATCAAATATTCAAGAAAATAGTCGTTCGATGTGTAAGAAAATGAGGACTGTGTGTCCCCTTACCGACGCAGCTTAGAAAAACTAAATCTACTGTACCGACGCGACATAAAACGCGGATTTTTCCGCAAGTCTCATCCTGTCTCGATGAATAGTGTTTGATGGTGATGAAGGGGAAGCCCCGTGGTAGGGGAAATAAATCAGCTGCGATTGAGGGGAGGGGGAGGTTTACGAAAATGAACGAAAAGCAACGAAAAGCTGGTCCCGCGGGGCATCGACAAACGGTTTGAAGCACGTTTGGAGCGTCGGTGAGCCTTGGCGTGTAAAGAAGAAGTGGCGAGGCTAAAAGAGGCAGGGGCTGGGGGGGGGGGGGGAGGAGGACAACGGTCCACGGAGTGGTGGAGAGTTTCGGTAGTGTTTGCGCATGTACACCGAGTAGTTGTGCCGTACTGTGGTTCTCTGCAGTCCGTGCCGTGCGTCGAGCCGTCAACAGCGCATTCACGATCCAAACATGGCAGCGGCTACCAGCGTCGTGGTTCTTGACCGAGGGAACAATACCACCTGCACGATTAATCTCCACGGTGTGTGTTATCATTTAGCGCGATTACATAATCATACGCAATATACTCTCATATATAATTACATTTCACAAATATTCATTCAAATTAGGATAAATTAGACCGGACTTGGTGTACATATAGGCAATTCGTTTGTCACTCACGTTTCTATCAATTATGTCATCTTGATTATTATTTTAATCTCCCGAATTAATCACCTTATCACAATATATTTATAATCGCTACATTACGTCGTTCACGTAATACGTTTACTTACCGCTCAGACGATGTTATGATGATGATGATGATTGAAAAAAAACAGTGAAAGTTTAACTTTTTTTGTTTAATTTACTATCAAATAAATTAAAACCTGTACACGTTCTCTCATGAACGTATCATGTCGTTTTTTTAATATCTTTTTTGTTGCTCTTTTTTCACATTGCATCATAAAATCGTAAATTCAATTGATCATCCATCGCTGATAATAAAAGCACATCATATTTACCGTATCTCATGATCTAAGTGATGAAATCTATACCAATTGAAAATTGTAATCAAGCAATATTTTCGATTTTATAGGAGCCACCGTAGTTTCTTGGCGGGTGAATAATCAGGAGCAACTTTTCGTTAGGTAAGTTGCGATCTACTAAACTTTATATATTTTTTAAAACGATTAAAGACAAAGGGGTGAACGATGAGAATCGTTATCTGACTCGTAAATGTGTGAAAATACTTGATATAAACGAGAGCAGGAAGATCGCATCCTGATCCCAGACAAGTGTTAATAAACGCGTATGAAGACTGTGGCGTGATACTTCTATCCTAGCGTGCGTGTAGCCCACATTTCAACCTGAACGTTACATCGCGGGTCTGCAGGATTTTTAAAGAGAGCGCGCGTAGACGCGCTAGACGGTAGAACAAGAGAAAAAAAACTCGAGAAGTATATAAGTACAAGGAAATAAGATATAGGATAGAGAAGGATCGCCGTGGTCCGCATCAGTCCGTATGGTACGGACTACAGGCCAGGGGATAGAGACAGACTCGGTCGTCGTGGGATCACCGATTCCGCGCGCAACATTGGGAAGTGGTAAGTCACTCTCGCTGCCGCGCCGCGCCGCGTCTCGGGGCCCTAGACTATTGGACTCTGGGCCTTCCTGAACCCCTCGAACGCTTCGGACCGCACAGCATTCGCCACCGCCGCCAATCATCGCACATGTGCGTCTCACACAGTGATACGTTCTAGTATAATACTTGTGAGTTTAAGGACGTTGCCTACTCCCGCGGCAGTTAGCGCGTGCAGGCTCTCACTCTTTCTAAGTTATAAGTGGACGTGCTACAACTGAGACTACATATTTATTCGAAATTTCAAGACATAGATACATCCCTCACCTTCAATTTAAGACCAAAACCAATGAAACCGTAGATAAGACTAACGAGTAAACTTGCATTAGCGCCATATCCCCACTCCATCGTAGCCCCGGGAGTCTGTCCCAGCCGTTATCCCCTCCACTTTCACGCGGGAAACGTCCTTAAGGCCGGACTCTAGCCTCGAAACCACGAAATTGAATAATCTTGTACATAAAAAACATCGCGTTTTCTCAACTTAGGTTATGCTTTCGACTAATGTGAAGAGTGTTTGATAGAGTGTACTCGAATCTCAGATCCCCCTTCCGTCTTCTAGGTTAATTTATCGCTTAGTATAGGCGCGTACATATATGCATGTGCATGAACCTATACCTCGACGCCACATAATGGATATCCCTTCAACCCCTTCCTTCGCGGAGCGTAACTGCTGCAGTTCTTATACCAGAAAAAATATATTAGATCCGAGATATTTCTATATACTCACTAAAGCGATCAAAGGCTTGTTTTATCGTTGATGAAGATTTTTACGGATGTAGAATGAATTGTAGATGAGCTACGTGTGAGTAAATCAAAGTGGGCTATCCCAACTGCGTTGACATTAGAAACTAGTTCGGTATACGAGAGAGAGAGAGAGAGAGACTAACTACTTTTCGAGGGATTATTCTAAAGACACACAAACGCGGGTCACCCAGTCAGGGTTCCGTCGCCCTATTCCCATAGATCATAGTTCGGGGCGGAGCAGGGTGTACTGTAAAGTACATACGAAGAGCCAGAGCCATCTGGCTCAACCGTCTTCCCGCGTCCTGTTGGGGAAACTAAAACTAAAATACATAATTACAGATGGTGCCACTGCACATCCCAAGAATTTTGTCGCTATCAGATTTTTCTGTGCAGTTTTGTCTCGTTAATTCTTCTGACGTTATATTTCGCACGAAATTTGTCTCGTTGCGACCGTGACGATTGTGATAGGGTTGAAATTGAGCTCAGGGCGTTAGGGCCATCCGGGATACCCAGGGGTGGAAGTAACCGTTCGACCAAAATCCACCGTGTGGATGAAGGAAGCGAAGAAGGGGCAGCACATCGTTCGAGTACCTACAGTATTCGATGTTCGAACTTGGGGGAACTCTGCAACGTGTTCGCTGCTGCGGCTGTGCCTGTGGCTTGGCTGTCGAAAAGGGAAGGGAGGGTATATAAGCTATAAGGGCAAGGGCAACGGCGAGGGAGGAGAAGGAGGAGAAAGGGAAGGGAAATGCACTAATGATGCAGTGCAGCCGTCGCCTACAGTTTTTGCCGTCAAAAAGAGAGGAGAAGAGAAGAGAAGAGAAGAGCATCGTCGAGATTCGAGAATCTTCTGCATGAATCGTGCAGCGGTTCATCAAATTATGTAACTTACCGCATCGATGATACGAAATGTTGGACACAAGAAAAAAAAATTACGAGATTGAACCGTTAAAAGGTGAGAAACGTTGTTAAACTGGAAAAATTATGACCACATGAATCTTACGTGAGAGATAGGGAATCACTGACAATGATCAAGATCCCTCGGTCCGGTTGAGTTCGGATCACGTTCAAAGTCTTCCGAAAGAGTCACGAGCAGCAACAGAAAGAGCAACCGCAGCATCCAGTTGAATGAGAATGCTGTAGAATGTTGGCAAAAACTACACAACCACTGAAATCATTAGTCGACTGGTCGAGCCGAACATAACTGTAGCGTAATGTACCGGGTGAGACGATAGTTTTTAGTGCTATCCTCAAAACGAACGCTTTTCGAGAAGACCATGACACTGTATCTTACACATGCACTACAGGGTGTATTGGAGCGCCGCGCGAAATATGAAAAATATGTGAGATTCATGAAAGATTGGAGAATAAGTTTTCAATTCTTTTGATGACCGAACAACAAAAAAAAAAAAAAAAAAAAATGAAAGAGACCAAGAAGAGAACATGAGTCAATCTGATTTTTGTTTTCTCTATTTTATTTCTCTCTTCGTCGTACGAGCGTGACTGATGATGGTCGGGGGTTCAATCAGGTGACCATGATCGTGTCTGAGTTACTCTCTCAGTTTGTATAATAGGTACGATCGATTCGCTCTAGAAACAGATTGAGAATTTTTCTCGGTAAAAAGATAGAGTTGAATAGTTGAGAAGCGAAAGAAAAAGAAGAAGGAGAAATGAACAGAGAACTATAGAGTCGGGTTTTCTTCCCGTGGTAGAAGACATGCCTGCGTTAGTGTTTTTTGTTGGATCTCTTTTTTTTTTTTCTTGTTGCTCATCATTTTTCAGGTATATCATAGCATTTTGGTTTTTCTAATACAAGAGGCATACGTATCCAATTTTTTATACCTGCAGCTACGTCTCGTTTCACGTAGTGAACACGTTCGACTTTCATTATCTGTGTATAGACGAAAAGAGTAGACTTTACTCGTATAAAAGTCACATAAAAATAGTCTAGTAATTGAGTCTGAAGCGTGAAAGACGTTGACACAGCATCAATGTCTTCGTTATTCTCCCGAGAACTGTTGCACCGTCATTATTGAGACCATAAATTTTGAGAAATGAAACCTTGACAATTCAACGAAAATTGATGTCTTCGAAGTAAAAAAAAAAATATATATATATATATGAAATAACCGCGCGGTTACGAATAACAACCAAGGCAACTATAATCTGAGTTGGTGTCGTTGAAATGAGCTGATTTAGCGGCCCTTTGTCAGTTTACGGAACATTATAACTTATGATATATAAAATAAGTTGATAATTGGACGCGTGGGTTTTCACTGGTGTTGAACGAATTCTTGAGGAATGATTCAATCAGCGTTCTTGAGCTTAAATGCAGGAGCATATAGGTAATTACCTGCGTCAGGAATGAGAGATAATGGATACTGTCTTCGAGCATTGACATCTCGACGTGTATTGATATTATACACTCGGAGTTCTTTTCGTAATTTCGAAATACCCTGAAATTAAATACCCACCGTACAACCCCGGACGTTGCGTACATGGAAACATGTGTGTAATGGGGTATCTTCGAACCGCTGCAAAGCACCCGGAGAGTCCGGACCCGGCGACCAAGAGAGTTTTTGTGTTATCCCCAGGCAACGCGAGGTGCCCGGGTTTGGCTAGGTCCGACGAAACCTGCACCCCGGTTACCAGGACCACCTCCAGCGTAGAACTTTGTTTAACTAACGTTACCAGAGCAAGAACCAGACCTATTTATACCGAGTCGAGCTCTTCTTTGATATTTGGCTGCACTAAATCGACTCTCCGCAATTACGGATTCGACGAGTCGTTGCAGAATTTTTGCTCAACGCGGTTTGGACCAGATGATATTCCTCGAGACGACTGAACCGCGATGCTTTCCATCGGGGCGGATGTCGAGTGCACTGATCCGAAGATAATGGAGACCGATTTGAGTCAGTTTTAGTCTGTAATGTGTTTATAATTCGGCGGCTTCGTGATCTCTGAGGAGGACTCAGTGCCGTTTGCACAAACGAGCAAGCCATTGCGTGTGGTAATCTGTGATGATAATATGCGTCACACGTTGTAATGACGGAACGAATCTTCCGCAAATCGACAAACTCAGGACGTTCCACAGAAGTTGAGATAATCCGAGGACATACCATCCACTTTATGCTATGTGTGGCACGTTACATATCGATTTCGCATTAGCAAACGATGTGAAAATACATTTTGTGGAATGAGTCGAAACTTATCGATGGAGGTCATGAGGAGGAAGGAGTGCGATTGCATAATGGTGATGCGGTCAAGACTGCAAATGTAACTATGATGGAATGAGTTCGTTGAACGACAAAATTTTGTTACTCCTCTTTCGAGAGTGATATTCTCTGGCTGAAGCAGCTTCTGGCTGAAACTCCGGTTGGTCGATGGTGGTTGGAAACTGCGGCGCCCACAAAAAGCTCGGCAGACAGCGTAGACCGTTTTTGCTGGGCATCAGCATCAGCATCAGCCACTGGCACTGGCTCCCTTTCCTCTTCCCCGTACCCTCGGCCTTCCATTTCTCGCCCGCTCTTCCTCTTCGCTTCTCTTCTCTTCTCCTTGCCCTCCCTGCAGCTTCCTATATAGTCGTTGTCGTGTGTATGTACCCATCTACTTCCACTTCCACTCTATACGGCTCTACCCTACTCTTACAGTCTCGAAATGAGCCTGTGCCATCATTTGCGATACGGATACTTCGTGGCCCAAGGTTCAAGATCTGATGGAACGAATCGGTGAATAATTTATAACATCAGGCCTCGAGATAAATCGGTATTTCGGCTATCGAGATTTCCTCTTTTTAATCATTCGTCGTACACAACCACCCCATGTGTGGTGGGAAAGTTACCCAAATGCACATGTGAACGATGGGATCTAAGTGTTCTTTTCCTCCACGAGAATTTCACTATGCTACACAGAATTTTGGTGATAAGCTCTCAAGTACACCGAACCACATGAATGGGTCGGTGGTGGACCGATCATTAGTCAGAGCTGTCGCATGCCTATGGGGACCTCGTAGAGTAGCTGAGAGTTCTGCGGAGATGGAAGATTTACGTATCCAAAGTCAGAAGAACACTCCACAGGCGATTTTTCCGTTCTTATTGACCAGAGGTATCTGAAAATGAGTGAACGCCGCTATCTCACCACGTGGATCCACAAAGAAGTGAAAAATCTGAGCGTGGGAGCCGCGACTCTTAGATCATTAGATCCATAAAAACTGTTGGGTTCAATCGTGCACCATCTGTTTCGCGTATAGTGGTGTAACTCCCAAGCTTTCAAGCTCCACGATGCATAGATCATTACAGTGAGTGAATTAGGATGTACAGTAATCCGCGATTCTCCACTTGACGAGTTGATGTATAGTTATGCAAACGATTCCGCACAGTTGCTAAACCCATTTTAAGCAGAGATCCCTTTGTCTCGGACGTCTCATGGACCCCCTTGTCACGCTCAACGAGGGAAAATCTCCAGTGATTAATTGCGATTCCACTATGGTAGCAATTAGCTAATCAATATCTCGTCCGCGTTGCGGGTATACTGTATAAAACTGGTGTTTTTATTCGTTTGTTTCAGTAAGCAGGCAGTATTCGATGGCAAGAAGGCAATCAGAGGGGGAATCCCATTCGTCTTTCGTAAGAACGAACCTCATTGCGACGTCACGTGACGATTACACATCAATTTTGACGTCGCCAATATTTTACACTTACAGCCCAATTTGGAGCCTGGACTTTTGGTCCTGGTCACGGATTCGCAAGAATCGTACGCTGGAATTTGGAAAAATCTCCAGAACGTTTACCGAGCGGAGATGTGGAGGCTATTTTCTCAGTAATGGACAGCGAGTTCACACGTTCCATGTGGAACTACCCGTTCAGGCTGACTTACAGACTGATACTCAGGGAAAAGGAGTTGCACTTCAACATCGGGGTTTATAATCCGAGCAAGGATCACACCTTCAGCTTCAATCTTTTACTCCACACCTACTTCAAGGTTCCCGATGTGAGGAGGTGCCAGGTGACGGGGCTCCACGGATGCACCTTCATCGACAAGGTAAGACACAATTCCCTGTTTGATGTTAGATGGAATGTTCTGTAAATCTCAAAGTTTTTTCTCCTCATTTTTCAGACAAGAGACAATCAAATCTTTCAAGAAGGACGAGATGTCGTTACTATTTGCGAATGGACGGATAGAATCTACCAAAATACTCAGCCCGAACACATAATAACGAACGTTGTTTCGGGTAGAAAAATGAGAGTACAGAAGTACAACTTCCCAGACACGGTTGTATGGAACCCGTGGCAAGACAAGGCTCGGGATATCCCAGACTTTGGTGACGATGAATTTCCTAATATGATCTGTGTAGAGAGCGGACACGTCAGTAGTCCCGTTATCCTATTGCCAGGGACTGCGTTCGAGGCTAGCCAAATCCTGCAGGTATACAACCATTAAAGTACGCACTTGACTCTATATCACTTAACGAATCTCCTTGATCGTATTTGAAAGATGATATTGCGCCCGGACGAGGAAGGCAGCTGCTTCATTTATACCGGAGACCCAAACGATCCGCACCTCAAGATCCCTGATCCGTTCCCAGAAACTGAATCCCCCCGGCGTTCTCAGAGAATGAAATAAAAACTGTTGTCCGAGTAATATCCAATCGTTGAAAAGCTAGATTTAATGGTCTAAAAAAATTTTGAAAATCGTAGGTGATGTGAGCAGAGAATGGACCGTCAAACGGGCCCAAATCCTTGCCACCGGTTACGTCGACCAGAGCCGCTACCTCGTGCGTATGGCTCTCGCAAACGGAAAACAGCCTATGGCCCGACCAATCTCAGTATGAAAGATCAGCGGTGCAAATTGACCCTCGTGAAAAACACTGCAATGCTAAATGTTGCACGATATGTACTCTGAACCTCTGAGTTAGGTGAACTTATTCGATGCAATTTTTTTATCTACCTTCACATTCCAATAATATCTTCGTTTCTTTCTTTGTCGTTTTTTTTTTTTTATTTTACTTCAACGATCGTGAATAGAAACTTTTACTTTATAGAAATTTTAATTTTCGAGGCCGTGTGTAGAAATGTTTTCCATTCGCGTTTTTTTGTCGACTCTAAAAAAAACATCTACGTAGAATAAAGTAATAATTGTACCTTGATTAAGGTAATCTCCTAAATGTATTTTACACGCACATATATAATAACGTTTATAGTTTGAAAGGATTTAGTAGAAAAAAAAAAAATTACAAATTCATTCCAATTCCCTGTTATTATTATTATTTTTTTTTTTTAATCTCTTTATCTTATGTTCTCAGTAACATATATTCCTCATGCCTATCTAATTCTCGTACTCTATTGCCACGTTCATAGATACGTGAATTATTATGGATTAATTGCAGTATTTCTAAACGTACAAAAAAAAAGCAAAAAAAAAACTATTTCCCATTCCATTTTATAGGATACACGTTCATAGATACGTGAATTATTATGGATTAATTGCAGTATTTCTAAACGTACAAAAAAAAAGCAAAAAAAAAACTATTTCCCATTCCATTTTATAGGATACACACCAAACTATCTTTTAAAATTAACATCGCAATATAAATATATATATATACATACACATTATACATAATAACGAATATTTGAAAATTTTTCAACTATTGGAAAACTAAAGAAGAACAAACCCATTAAGAAAAAAAGAGATTAATTATCGCCGATAGAGAAAACAAACCGTCGTCAACGAAACAAAACAATACTATTATACATTTATGGTGCTATATTATATTATATAGATAAATTTTTTATAGTCACATACAGTACGGTTTAGTACGTCTAATTGCTCAGATTGTCTCGAGGTCTAGAATTTATTAGAGTACTGTCCGTCGTATAAAATCAGATAAAATGATAGCTCAAAAATGATTCTAATAAATACAACGATTTTACATTTTTTTACATTTACAATGTACATGATACCCTATCTATAAACTTATGTAAAGTATGTTGACGCAGTGATTTTTTTATAACAGGATATATAATTATTCCGTACAGCGTACATAACATAGTAATCAGACGATATGGTTTTTAGGGGCATTTTTAAAACCGCGACCTAGGACGTAAGTCTGTGTTGGTGCTCAATTAAGAATTATACGGAGCTGTAATGCACGGATTATTTTTCAGAGTGCCATTTCTGTGTATCCATGTTCAGCATAGTTCAAATGAGAAACTCGTTCCTTTTCTATTTACGATAGATTGATTTCTTCAATCAGTAAAAACGTTGGATAATCGTTCGTTTGACCTAAGCATCGTCAATTAATCAATCAATTAATTAATCATTAGTAGCTCAGATGCCTTAATTCCATATACGAAACAGGATACATTGATAGTGTATACGACAAAAAAAAAAAAACGAATTCTGTTCTTTTCGGAAGTATTTTCAATCAATCAACAGTCTTTAATTATTATTTTTGATTTTTGTATCTTTTATCGTGTCACCAAAGTTCCTCTTCGGTTTATTGTTTAGACTTTTATAAAGTGATTCGGATATTTATCTTACGCTAAAAATTCAAAGAGTAATCGAGAATGATAAAGAGTTAAAAAAAAAAGAAAAAAAAATGTCACATTACTAATTACTATTGTAGTTAAGATAGTTAAATATGTATACTAAAAAATGAGAAATGGTTCCGGTCCTAGATGATAGATATTTTGAAAGAAGCAAATTTTCCTACTATAATCATAAAACGATCGAAGGTCTTCTTCTTCATCGATTGATTCCCCATGTATCAGGATACTGCTACTACACTATAGAAAATTATATGATATTTACAGTCTTCCACAAAATGATGAAAATAGAAACAAATCTACGATTAATTAATTAATTAATTAATTTATCGCTGATGTATTTCATTCTAGAGATCTACAATCAATTGACATTAATATGCTCTTTTGTAACAGATTTAGAAATGAAGTATAAGATAAAGAAGAGAAAAGATAAATTCATCTCGCAAGATCCTCCTACGTAGAACAACGCATTTACTGTTATAATAATAATAATAATAATAGCAATAATATTAATAATAATAATAATGATATTCAATTCAACTTGTGCATCAGAAGAAACAAGAAAAATACACGTTATAAATATGTTGAGAAATGTACTTTTGGGAAAGTGCAATAAAAATATGGGAAATAAACTTTATTTTGCTTTCTCTATTTTAACACTCTGTCCAATCCTCTCTTTCCAACTGCACCCGTATCTCACATTAAAAATAAGAGATAGAATCTAATCTTGTATAAACGTTAGCATATGACTTTTGGTAGGAGAGGTGGAAAGAAATATTTCAAATTGATTCAACAATTTATTCTACAAGAAACAGAATTAATAAAGAATAAAGAAAATTGAGCTAAATTATAAATCGTAGACCATCAATTTTTCAATTTTGTACACGTGCAAAATAATAATCAAAACTACAATTACTTGAAATGTATAAGGTCTCAGAAATTTAAAGAAGAATAATCTACATGGATTTTTACAAGCTATCGAAACCGTTCTGCGATCGAAGTTTCATATCAATATTATTCGTTAATCTCTATCGTCAATGGAGGTATATAATGGTTTTTTTCTCGTTACCCTTTACAGGTTTTTCTGATATCAAATGAAGTTTGTCATCCAATCTTATTAGATCTAAAATTATCTCACGTGTTTAATTTTTACTTTTTTTTGCATTCGTTTTAGGGATTTCCCCGTTGTGTTTCTGGCTAACAATCATAACACGTGTCGTTTATAAACGTACAATACAATCAAATCGGATAGGCAAAATGGTGTTTTTTTTTTATTACGACAGTCGCTGCTTGTTACTTTTAATATTCTAGTAGATATTTTCTTCGATATATTTATAATTTATAATTTATGATTTACTGTAATAATTATAATCTTACTTAAACTCGTAATATTTGAATCTTGTGGTATTTTAATCATAATAGGATATTATATATCAATAATCATTATCTAAAACACGATTATTAATTCGCATCCTGTTTAACTTTCCCATCTCCACCTTCTTGCTGCTTTTTTAAAAGTTGTTTTTCTCTCATCCGCTCCGCATCGCTGTAACATTATCCATTATTTTCAACACCTTCGTATATATACAACAATATGATAAAACTCATATACGTATCGCTGTCTAATGGCATAAGGTCTAAATGGTCGTTCTTTCAATTAATCTTTGCGTTTTACGAGTTTTTACAGCTATTCGAAAAAATCATGAAAAATAAAAAAATAACGTAACGGCGCTCACGACCTTCTGCTTTTATCTTAGTATTTTTTTAATGCGTTTTCTAAACGGTCGTTTTTCCAATTTATCTTTGCTTTTTACGAGTTTTGACAGCTATTTGGAAAAATCATTAAAAATAATACGACGTTTTGCCTTTACGTTGTGTTTTCATTTTCCTTGAAAATTGATTTCCTTTTCCTTGAATTCCTTGAAATTTCAATTGATCTATACGTTTCGAACGTTTTCAGAGCGAATGGTGTGAAAAAAAAAATTATAATATACGACCTTTTGCCACCAAAATCGCGTTTTCGGCGCTTACGACCTTATGCCATTACACACGCGATATACGTATATTCAATTGTCTCAATTATTTTACCGCTGTTTACGCTGCTCCAAAGTTAGACCTTTGTTGCTTTCCTGTTCAGCTGCTGCTTTCTTTCCATTTTTCTTGGCATTTTTGGCACGGGCTAAATCTCGCTGATTACCACCTGCGGGTTTAAAACCAGAATTTTAGTAACAACTGATCGAAAATATTATAGTATTATGTTACTAGTGCGGAAAGAGGCCGATTTCCGTCAAGTTTGATATTATCAGCGCGAGCCAAAGGCGAATAAAATACCTAATTTCCGAACAGTGCGGAAAATGAAGCTCTAGTGCGGAAAGTGGAGCCCTAGTGTGGAAAATGAAGCTCTAGTGCGGAAAGTAAAGCCCTAGTGTGGAAAATGAAGCTCTAGTGCGGAAAGTAAAGCCCTAGTGTGGAAAATGAAGCTCTAGTGCGGAAAGTAAAGCCCTAGTGTGGAAAGTGAAGCCCTAGTGCGGAAAGTAAATCCCTAGTGTGGAAAATGAAGCTCTAGTGCGGAAAGTAAAGCCCTAGTGTGGAAAATGAAGCTCTAGTGCGGAAAGTAAAGCCCTAGTGTGGAAAATGAGGCCCTGGTGCGGAAAGTAAAGCCCTAGTGCGGAAATAAGGCACTTTACACACATTACACAGACTTTGACAAAACAAAGATTAACATCAAACCTTCGAGTTTTTGCTTCCATGTGCAGTATGAGTTTCACAAATCCATACAGAACTTCGAATTTCTAATATTAATTACAACAGCCGTTAGTTGACAAAAATTTGATTTCCCTTTATGTTTAGCTCGCGGTGCACTTTCTCAGTGAACCCGGAAGCGGTTTATAATCACCGTAAACCGTTAATGATCGAAAAATATTTTTCCCTCCAAACTACATATATATATGTATATGTATAGAGTGTACCAATAACAACGTAGATGGTTTCAGTGTTTCGCAACAAACGACCTACGGGCTATGACACATAACTAGGCACCGCCATCCGTGCATCTTGATCTACACGATTTTATATTTTTATGTAGAAAATAAAAACGGTCATTTTTTTCTAGAATTTCAACATACAGACGGTATACAGCTATCCATCCATCGACAGTGCGGAGGGGGAGGGGGGATAACGCAACGTGTTCGTCTACGATGGATGGGAAACATTTGAGAGCTGGAGGATGCGGACGGTTCATGGTGTGCGTTATTTTTTAATACGATAAAGTTTACAGATACACAATGAATATTTTAGTTACATAAAAGACGCTAAGTAGGTTGAGCACCGAGCAGCGAATTTTGATGGGAAGAGGAAGCATGTGTCAGCCTTAGTTTTTACCCACACGAGTCTATAGAAGGAAATGAAACCTGCGAATAACGTGATCGGGCGCTATTCGTTCGATGTTTAGCTCTGTACACGGATGAATATAATATGGCGATTGTTGATCTGCGTAGATATAGCGGTAATAGAAGGTTGATATCACCGTTGAAATTAGCGAGAGAACATAAACTTTCACTTACGAGTCATTTTTCAGCCTTGATCTCCGACCAGCAAGTACTTAAATTTTGACACAGTGAACAAAACGTTCGACTGAAAGCGACTTCCACCTGGGTTCTACGACTACAGAAATATTTCTGAACGGTTGGATCACGAATACACAAATGCTGCCAGTGCCAGCGGACAAAAATATTCCGATATTACTATAGCAGTTCGGTTTAGTTTCACGTTACGTCGCTGCTATCGACATATAGAGATACTGCGCATGCGCAGTCGCACGGATTTTCAGCGCGAAATTCAAACACGTTCAACGCTTTACATTATTTTCACGTTGTTTTACCGATTGGAAGTCTTGGTCTGTATCTTTGATGCAATTATTCGTCGTAGATAATGAATCTGATCGATCATGTCTTTTTTTCAGATCTCAATATCGAACGAAGATGATGAATCGAACTGCGCAGATCTTCGGCGCAGATGGTGTCGAACGACGATTGGTCGCGACTGTGGGGCGGGGAAAATCGTGTTTCCTTATTCGTTCGAATTTTTCTGCCCGATGCAATTTTGAAAGTAAATTCGGTGGGAACTGAGACTGATGTAAAAGTCGTTCATCATTTTCGAATATAAAAAAAGTGTACATAAAAATAACAGATGGTTTTTATTTTTCTTTACAAAAATTTTTGTTTATTCAATCGATGTTATTAATATTAATTTAATTACACAAATTACCTATGTATTAATCGAATTTATATGTATACTTATGTATTCGTGCAATGATGTAATGTGTATAATTTAATTGTAAGACAATATTTTAACCATTATGGAATGATATTAAATTATGTATAATTTTTCTTCACTGCGACGAAGAGACAATGAAATCGAATCGTTTTGATTTTCACTTCACCCTCTTTTTAAATTTAATCAGAGATTGCAATCGATGCTCCGTACGTATCCACCTATTCTAGTTCTCAAAATATACAGGAACCGTTTCTTTTTGTTCGTCTTTAGTTTTTATTGAAAAGGTAAAAATATTTGCAATGTTACTTTTCTAAGTGTCCAATATACACGTGGTGGAGTAATTAATTGAGTAAAATGTACAGTGAGAAATATAAGTTCTTGAATTAGGATACAACGAACAACATGATCGAGTTCGAAACCTTTCTTGTTCTCGCATGCATCTGGATATGTACCACGATTATGAATTAGTACAAAAATTAAACAACGTAATTTATTCTCACTCTACAAAAAAACATAATTGGAAGTTTTCAAGATCGACTGATTACAGATAAAACAGATAAATAATTTCTAAAGCGGTAGCAGTTCGTTTTATGCTGACAGATACTCTGGTACAGTTCATACTTCGACGGATAACTTTCATTACCGTAGTTCTAAAAAAAAAAAAACCACTTTGTGCCTCGATGTTGATAATCTTCTATCAATCACGACGTGCATCGTATTCGCTTCGTGGAGGCCTTTAAATCGAAGCACGTTCGAAAATAAGACGTTTAAAGCTCGTCGGTCGGAGCCTTCTTGGGGTTTCCTTTCCTGTCGTATCCCTTAAGCTCTTTAGTAGAGTGTTTAGCGATGTATTTAACGAAGTCGTCGAGTTCCCGACCGCCTTCGTACTTCTCTGGGAAGTCCTTGGAGTCCTTTGACGCCCAGAACAGAGTGGGGAAGCCCTTGACTTCGTAGGGTGCAGGCACGTCGTTGCTGGATGCGTCGAATTTAACGATCTCAACATCCTCGTCGGCGAGCTTATCTCCCAACTCCTCGTAGATCGGAGTTAGTTTCTTGCAGTGGCCGCACCACGGGGCGTAGAATTCGATCAAAGTATCCTTTCCGTTGTTCGCGACAACCTCTTCGAAGTTCTTTGCCACGGCGATCTTAACGTTTCCGCTGTTGTCCTCGGGGATCGGTTCGGACTTGAGGTACGGTTCCAGAACACCGCCTTCGAGGTCCTTCAAGAAGGCCTCAAGATTTTCGACAGAGAATTCCTTGCTCATGCTGTATTTCTGGTTCTTCGCATCTCGGGCCAACACTATGGGCTTGTCACCCTTGGTGAAGTCGATTCCGTATTCGTTCAACTCGTGCTGGAAGTCGTCCTTCGATGCTATGGCAAAGTTCAGGTTCGGGAAGCCCTTGGCGACCTTGAGGATTCTGTTACGCCAGTAGTTGGTGCCCTTGGCGTTCTTAACGTAGTCAACGTTGTAGTAGGCCACTACCAACGGGTTCTTGAACTCTGCCGCGTTGTCGCGAGTCCTCACGCCGACGATGCCGAAGCTGAAATACGGATTTTCGTATTCAGTAAGAAGTTCTTTCTCCGGGGAGAAAATGAACAATCATCCGACGATTTAAATACTCACTAGTTCTTGGTGATGAAGTCATTCACATCGGCGATTGAATCGGCACCCTTGTAAACGACGCTGTTTGGCTCGAATTTGTTCTGCAGAATCTTGGGGCGGTACAATACAATTCCGTTCCTGAAAATACGTTTAAAAAATCGTTCTAGATTCTGTATGAACGTTGGATTTTTATGGACACGAAAAAGTCCTTCTAGAATGAAAAAACCATTGTTTTAGGCGATAATCATCGTCTCTCAAGCCATCTGCACGATCGTTTGATACAAATTCCATCAATTTCAATAGGGAATTAGAATAAGATTTCAAGTATCGACTCACTTCTGTCCCTCCTTCTCGAGCAGAACCTTGGCAGTGGTGTGAGCGAACCTGACCTTCTCCCTGAGTTTCTTAGCGACGGTATGGAAGGCTGCGGACAGAGGCGAGTCGTCCTTCTCGAAGTAACCGATGACGCCGATTTCGTCGGATGATAGGAAAGCTTTCTGGCAGTCTTGGCCAGTGAGTTCCTTGGAAGCTGGTCCAACCTGGGCCTGAGGAGTCGAACGTGGAAGATAACGAATAAAAAGAAATTCTCATAACAGAAACGAAAAATCACCTTCATGTGCTTTGCGATACCAGCTGCTTCTCTGGGTCCGTTGTAATCGGCGACCATCTCATTCTTCGAGAATATCTTCAAGGTCGGATATCCGCTGACGGAGAATTTGTTACACGTCGCCTTTCCTTCCTCTGTGCAGTCAACTTTAGCCAGAGTTATCGGAGGGTCGTTGCCCTTCAATAATTCAGCAGCCTTGGCGTATTCGGGCTTCAATCGTTTGCAGTGTCCGCACCTTGACGAAAAATTTTACGAAATAATAACGTTATCGATTTTTTTCCTCAGAGCGTGACGGAGAATAATAATTAACAGGCCGGGTTCGATATGTGCGTGCGAGTACAGGCTGATACGTCATCGCGACGTTCCGGAGTATCAAAATATCGCGTATCTCTTACCATGGCGCGTAGAACATGACGAGAGTATTTTCATGGCGTTCTAATTCGTGTGAGAAATCATCGTCGCCTAGGTCCAGCACGTCGTCTTCGGCGGCGAATGCGCCGAGGGCGAGAACGGATACGAAGATCAAACTTCTCAGTAGCATGTTAGTAGTTCAGTTACCGTCTTTTCTTGGTTGGATCAAATCGATGATCAACGACTCGCTGAACGAACTTGACTCTTTACAATTCGCGAGAAGACTTACGACTGACTCGACACACCGCGATTCTCTATCGAAGAGGACGACGTGGCTAGGTCGTGTCCGTATCCGACGCTGTCGCCTCTCTCTCTCTCTCTCTCGCTCTTCGTCTCCACCTTCCGTGCGGGAAACAAGAGAGACTCGACTCTACGCGGTGTCGTACTCTGATTGGCCAATTTTGAAAAGCTGAGCTGTACCTCCCGGCTTTTACGTAGAATGCTTGCTAGATACTGTATATCGTATCTTTTTATTCTCATTACGCATTTTATCGTATTTCGTTGTTGTTTGTTTTCTTATTGTCTCCCTGTTATTGCAACTTGAAATAACAAAAATAAACGCCGTTTATCTGTCATGAAAATGTTTTGTTCCTTTTTTTTTTATTTTTATTCAGTTCCACCTGTCCACATATCTGTTATTTTCAGGAATTTGCATGAAAATTAAAGAATACAAATTGTTAGTCAGCTGTTTTTCCCCGGTTTTTTTCGATTTTTTTTAGCCGTGTTCTTAAGAGCATGCTGGAGTCAGTCTTTACCGACCGTACCCGGTTTTCACTTGTTTTCACTGATATCAAAGCCTACGCGTCACGAACGCGAAAAAGAATTAGTTGGCGGTATTCTACGTTGAATTCCGAAGATTTATATGGCAAAACTTGTTTATTTCATGCACTAATAGAGAAATTCTATTGTATTCTGCATAAAATGATAAACGCCCAATATGGCCGCGACCACGAATTGACATCGACAATTATCATTTTATGCAGAATACAATAGAATTTTTCTATTAGTGCGTGAAATAAACAAGTTTTGCAATATAAATCTTCGGAATTCAATGTGGAATACCGCTAACTAATTCTTTTTCGCGTTCGTGACGCGTAGGCTTTGATATCAGTGAAAACAAGTGAAAACCGGGTACGGTGGGTAAAGTCTGACTCCAGCATGCTCTTAAGGGGAAACAAAAGTCACGTGACCTCGATATGAGTGCGAGGAGATAGCGACATCTCACACTTGGCATTTTCGAACGCACTTCTAGCGGCCAAAACACATTCGATTGATGTGAAATTGATATCAGTGACGTACAAAAACTCAATGAAGGGCATGACGCTCGTGGATTTTCGAAAATCGAGACGTAATTACAGTTTTTTAACAATATTGTTCTGTAATCCAAGGAAGTGCTGCCTCTCTCCACGAGGGGCAGCACCTCCTTGGGTTACAGAACAATATTGTTACACAAAATTCTGATTATGTCTTTCGATATTCGAAAACCCACGATTGGCAGGCTCTTCATTAAGTTTTTCTACGTCACTGATATCAATTTCACATCAATCGAATGTGTTTTGGCTGAGAAAATAGCGTTTGAAAATTCCAAGTGTAAATCATATCGAGGTCACGTGACTTTCATTTCACCTTAACACGTTGATTGTTGATGCAACTTTCAAGAACACATTGCTCGCCTATTCCGTGTGTTAGGCAAATACAAAACAAAAAACAAAAAAAAAGCGATGTTACGTGTTCTAAAAATTCTCGCAACGGTTCTATAGACAGGCATTGACAAGAACACTACTCAAATATCGGGAAAATAAAAGAACGCGGTACAGCGCACGCATAAGTCTCGATCGCTCTCATAATCGTGAAGGAGGAGCATTATCTGATAAAGACTCGAAGATTATCAGCAGAGGCGGCAAAAGAAGCGGGTGAAATTTGATTCTGAGAGATAAAAAACAGGAGTTGAGGTAATGCGGGCGTTTTATCGCTCGTATAGAAGCCTAGCGCCTCTAGGTTATGTGCGAGTTACGAATGCTCGTTCTTTTACGATCTTTAACGCAGAGAGATTGAATCTCGTTCGGAAATCGCTATCGGTTTCTATAATTAGACAATCAGGCTACAGGGGTCGGTCGAAATGCTGGAAATGCAACAGTGACGATAACGAATCCGACCTGTTGTTTTGTTCTAAATGCAAAGCGCTCCAAGAACCGCGGGAAAATTTGAACCATTTTAACTTAATCGGCGTGGACGTGAGTTACGATGTTAAAAACGCGGAGGTTCACGATAAATATAGACGCTTACAGAACCTGTTGCATCCGGACAGGTTCAGCAATAGCTCAGAGGTAAATAATTCCCGACTATGCCAGTTATTTTTTCGAATTTCAAACTGTCTCTAGTCTCTTTCTTTGGTTAGAAAGAAAAAGAACTCTCCGAAACGTTGTCGGCTTTGGTGAACAAGGCTCACAGCACGTTGTCTCACCCGTTGAGCCGTGGTCTTTACATGTTGGAACTGAACGGCGTTGATATACCGGAGGGAACGACGAGTTTGGACCCGGAATTTCTCATGGAAATAATGGAGAAGAATGAGGAGGTCGAAGAGGCCTCTAAAGACTGTGAAAAAGTCCTCAGACTGATAAAAGAGAACAGAGACACTTTGGAAGATTGTTCAAGGTAGTAACAAAAGAACGTTATAAAGTTGGGATTGGATTCAACTGAATCGATTATCTTTGCTCCGTTTTCAGACGAGTTTCTGCCGCTTTTAAAGAAAACGACGTACAACAAGCAAAGAGAATTCTCGTCAGGATGAAGTACTACGCCAGTATTGAGGCCACTCTAAAAAATATGAAACAGAGCCTTGGGATTGTTGAATAGAAATACCTGGAGAAGCAACAGGACCTCTGAGCTCCTTGGAGACTAAGACAATCTCAATTAAAGTTTAGAATTGACGATTGTCGATATCTGAACGTTGTTTCTCTTACTCTGATAACGAGATAATAACTTCTCATGACGACTCAAACGACTTGAATCTTCATACAATGAACCAGGATTAAGAAAATATTTGATGCTTTGATCGACTCATTTGAGATTTGAAAAGTTGATTTGGTGATTGAAAAGAACTTGGGCTGAATAGGCAGTGCAGACCCAGTTGGCACCGTCAATAATCGATATTCTGGTCATTTCTGCACCCTGATCTAAATTTTGAAGCAATTGACGCAGAAATATGTTCATCAAAATTGCTGATTCCTCTTCAAACAAGTTGCAAGATTGAGAGTTTACCCTTCACCACTCTCACTTATTAGCTCCTCTAGTCGTTAAAATTTCACTATTTAGACATGGAAGTATGTAAATAATATTCACATATTGTACATAACTGATGATAAAATAGATGACAATTATTATTGTGATCAGCGATTCATGAGATTCTAAGAAAACGACCTTCCGAATTCAAACACCGCTTTGAACTGCATGAAGCAATGAAGAAAAATTGTCCTGCATGATGTTTCATTTTTTACGATACATTTTCGCGTATTCTGGAGCAAGTCTTCGTTACAGTGGCTACTAAAAGCAGTCAAAAAATTTCTGACCAGTAGCGACCATTTTCTGATGCTGCTTTCCCTTAAGTATTCAAAAGTTTCATCTCATTTTTGAAGCTTCACGGTTCTCGCAGTAGCTGAATGATCATTCGTTGAGCACGTGAATCCGAGGCATTCCTCGTTTTATGCTCTTTGAGACATTTCAAGGGGCTTAAAGAACGGGACCAGGCATGAACAAGAAAAGTCTTTTTTTTTTTTATTGATTATCTCTTTTCCACTGTTCAACCCACTGGCATATCCTGGTAACGTTGCTGTCCATCTCTTCTGGAGTGTTGCTTTGAAGTTCGTGTACGATTTCGTTCTTGTATGAGGCTTTTGCCTCGTCTAATATCGTCTGGAATATTTCGCAGTCTATGTTGTCCTCTAGTTTCTTCCCTGTGTAACCCCTCGAGGATAATCTATCGTACAATATCGTGTTATCCGCTCTCAGGACGAACACGATATCGAACCAACGTTCTGGAAAGAATTCGGCGCCGTGGTAATCTACGATCTTGCCACCGTCTTGCATCGGTCCTTCCATTCCGTCCAAAAGCTGAACGACAATAAAGAAAAATGTGAAGAAACAAATCGACGTTGAGTGTTCGAATTCACTAGAAACTTGACTTCACCTTGTCCTCGTCTAAAACGGGGCATCGATAAACCTCGTCGTATTCTTCTAGGCATTTATTTTCAATCGCCAATTTGCTGACCTCTAGCCACTCGAGACCCGCCCGCTCGGCGAGTAATCGGCACATTGTGCTCTTGCCGACACCCGGGGTTCCTTGAAATCGGAATATTTTTTACAAATTTTGGTGGATTTTTAGGTTAGTCGTTAACATGCGATTGATGTGGGCGAGTATACCTGTCACCAATATATTTGGCGCTCTGCGGCTCACGCCGTTCATGCTATCGATTGATGTTACGAATCGGACGAAGACCAGAGGGAAGATATGAGGGGTGAATTTACTACTTGACAAACGTTCCCGTTGTTATCAAACACGTGGGTTTGTTTGACGGAAAGACTTTAGGGTTATAAATTGTCGTCTGCTAAAAGACGAACGTAGCTTGTTCGATTGCTGTTGTGATGTTTGATTCTACAAACAATTTATCTGAATGATATTGGAGATACTTTTGATAGTTTACGATTGTTTTGCTATATTTCTTGTATCGTGTGAAACAATTTTTAAGCTATTTGCTTATATTCCCAAGATTCTAGAGCCTAGGGGAATTGAAGTCGATATCATTTAGTTGGCAGCCCTGGTTGGGAACTTTTTTTTGAATTTCTGTTATCGAAAATGTGATAAAAACATTTGAATTGCCGTTCTCGGCAATAAAAAAATACGTTATTCGCGCATAGTCAATTTTCATCTTCTCTTATCATGCATTTATACTCCTGTCATTGTTTTCTTCCAATCCAACAAATACATACAATCTTTTGTTCGTCGATCCATCACGTGATTATTCGGGAAATTCGATGATAATTTTCAGTCTCAAACAACTGGAAATTATCTAATTGCAATAAATTCAATCGATTATGTAAAGCAATCAACCATTTTTAATTATATTTCATTAACATCCACTTGTAAATTTTATTCGACAAAGTGCCATTGGCAGTGTGATGGTCTTATGGTGCTCGGCTCGAGTAAGATTGTCGTCTGCTAGTCAGAGGTGAATGTTAGATAAAGAAGATGAAGAACCTTCTTTCGAATCGTCGTTTTCAAGTTATGTTATGCACTATAGCCAGTCTACACGTTGGTATATTTTTCATCAAGCCGATTCTGGTTCCGTCGGGTAAGTCCAAAGAAGCCGTAGCCGCAGTGCCGGACTACTCGAACCCTAGCAGACGAGAAACGAGACTAGACGGTCGAGGTACTCCGGAGTGAATGACATGCGAATTAGGCGGCCTCGGGGTTTGAGAACTAGTGAAGTTATAATCGCTCTAACTTTCGGTGTGTTCGGCGGTGCTTATATCTGGAAACCCGCGTTTTACAAGCTTGTGGGAACAGAAAAACCCGCGGGGGCACCAGAAGACTCTAAGACAGGCTAACGTGAAGAGAATCGGGACAATCCTAACCTATAAAATCCAACTTTTGTGAACCGTTGAATTATTTCGTTCAAGTATGTTGGAAAGGTACAAAATATGGGCGAGAGGACCGATGGGTTTGATTTTCGGCGTTGTCGGCTTGACGGTCTCCGGGGTTTTGACTTGGAAGTGAGTAACGAAGAAGATTCTATAAATATTCTCTACAAGCAATAACCTTGATGTGTCTTTTTGTATTCCAGGTTCGGTATATCGCCTATGTTGAAAAAACGTAGACAAAAGACAAACGAAGAGTTTGCAAATTTCGTTTGGCAGGAGCGTCAGAAGAAGGCTGCGGGGATGTTAGAGAATTCACAGCAATGATGCTTTCGGAATGTGAAGTTTATTGAACCCGAATCTTCGATGCTGTGTTAGATTGTATATTGAATAAATAAAATCATTTAGATTTTTGTTAATCGTTCTTTCCTTACCCAATGCTGCCCAGATAACCAGATCTTGGAATGCAGCCTTTCACCGCCGAGGTGTGACATCAATGTCAAAGCAGTATGACGGCATGCTCGCATGTGCTTGCAATGCCGACAAAATAGCGGAAACAATTAAACAAAGTTGCTGCTATTTTGTCGCCATTGCAAGCACATGCGAGCATGCCGTCATACTGCTTTGACATTGATGTCACACCTTGGCGGTGAAAGGCTGCAATCCAAGATCTGGTTATCTAACTGTAAGTTGGCAGCTAATAGGACAAGACTGGAGCTGAATTGGCCTCTTTCGCCGTTGCACCCAGACAACCAGATCTTGAATTGCAGCATTTCACCGCGATGATGTAACGACAATATCGAAGCAGTACGACAGCACGTGCTTGCAATCACGACAAAATAGCCATGAGAAACTGTTTTTTCCCGTTGCCGCTATTTTGTCGTGATTGCAAGCACGTGCTGTCATACTGCTTCGATATTGTTGTTACATCATCGCGGTGAAATGCTGCAATTCAAGATCTGGTTGTCTGGATACAACGGTGGAAGAGGCCAATTTAACTCCAGTCTTGTCCTCTTACCGCCACCAACTGATACATCAGGAGACTCACCTTGCTTGTGTCTGGAAGTTGGCCAGCTATCCTTACTTAGACAGATGTAGCTGGCTAATTTGCAGATAGACCAACGTTATAAAGAAAAGTCAGGTTTAATATTCAGGCATGAAAATTTGGCAGTAAGAGAAGACAAAGCTGAAACAAGGCTCATATTTTCCCATTGTTTCAGTTTCAATTACATTCTTTTCACAATTTTATTTCATTTCAGTTACAGTAGACAATAAATTGCTAATTAACTATCATTTAACGTTTAATTTACAGTATCAACGGATTCCCAGAATTTTTTTATTCCTCGTACTTTGATCCATAGTACGGAACGTGCTTCAGCACCACTTTCCAGTCGGTAAAGTACAAAACACCCAGACTGGCGGTTCCACCAAAAGTCGCCAATGATGGAATCCTGAAATGTTTCAAATTCATCATTTCTTCTCTGGGAAAATAAAATACAAGACATATCGCCCATTTTGGCTTTATATAGTGGATGCTTACACAACTTATATGCATAAATTATTCTTGCTTCTCGTAACATTACATCTTTGCCCCCCCGCCCCTCTTCGTGTTTTTTTCTGTTTCTAAAATGAACAACTACACATTGTTGACACAACTATTTCAATGATATAGAAGATCGTGTTAGCATGGTTTTGGCTCTGCTCATTCAGGAGGAAGTATAGGTCGTCCTCGATCAAATTTGATGGAAGTAGCGGGTCTAGATAGTGGTTTCTATGAACCTTCCTTTCTTCAAGGAGGTCATCGTGAAAAGGGCATACATATGTGTGAGTGAAGAATAAAAAATTGATGACGGCACTTTTTTTCTACGTTAGAACCGTAAAAATGCACAAAAAATTTGTGCTTTGCACCAACTAAATGAATCTCTTTTCTTGTTATCCCTCTATTTTTAACCAGAGCTCGTTTGTGAGGAATGAAAAGTTAGGTTATGGTTTTTAGGGTTACATAATCCGCCTTTTGACGAAAATCAGCTCTCGATCTTTGACGAATTTATCGAATAGATTGGTTAGTGGATTAATTGATTTTCATCAGGTTATTTAATTGATGTATGAGACAAGGAAAATGTAAACGTCAAGAATTTGAGTCAGGAAAAATTACGATACTACGGGATTTTGACTCGATCTGGGAATTAGATTGTATGATATTTCTGTTCTCGCTCACCATCTGCCGAATTGTTCGACGTGTTTTTTACCGACGAGTCTCAGAGGTCCCGGGAGAGGCATTTTTTGTATTTAATTACTTCTCTTTCTTTGACTGACGGGATTGATGAGAACCCTACAAAACTTCAGGTTGTAGCAGACAGTTTGTGCGATTGTTTTACAATCGACTTCGACTCTGTTCGATTATTCTCGGAATCCACTGCGCAATTGGCGGGTTCCGAAAACTGAACAAAAACAGACATAGAATAGTTTTGAAATCTAGATTTTTCACAAATTTGTTCCCCGATCGAAAATTTAATCTAATAAATACATGTGTGTACTGCTCCCTTCCTTCATTTGTTTCTTTCACGACTCTGAAAGATTTGTTTCTTTGGATTATACAAAAAATCTACTCAAATTCTCGCATTGCTGTTCTGTTCATTTTTTAACTTGTAATTTGTAATTCAATTCAATTTAACGTAAGTTGTATGTTTGGCATTCCTTCTTTTCAACACAACTCAGAAATTTGTTATTCGAGTTTGAAAACCATGTGAAAATTGTCATGAATAATTTTAGTGTATTTTTTGGAACACATTTTTTGTTTACGATTTGATTTTCTTGTCGCCAGCGACATAGCGATTCGGAAAACATCGACTTCGCGCATGCGCAACTTAGTTTATCGCTGTATATCGCCGGCGACATAGGGTGCTTTCCAACAAGACAAGAAAACAGATTCCGTCAGACACAGCGACCAATCACAGCGACCAATCATGTTGCTGTGTGTCTGACAGTTTTTTTTTTTTCTTGCCTTATTGGAAAGCACTCAGGGATCAGAACAATTATGCCGCAGACAATATGAACGGTTCAAAATTGCCCCGATGTGTTATTGTTCTTTTATTTAAGTATCAAAGGAGCGTACAAGATTAATATAACCATCCATCGGTGCGAAAATAGGGGTGCTTTCCAACAAGGCAAAGAAAAGACACACAGCGACATGATTGTTCGGATCTACGGGAAAGGACCAATCATGTCGCTGTGTGTCTGAAGCACCCCATGTATTGTGTTCTCCGACAACGACACTTCGCATATCGATCGTTGGAAACTCGGCTGCAGCCATTCTCGATCCCATTGAAGCCCATTTGTCTCTCAATATCGACGGAACGTCCTTCGAATCAGTCTTTTATGAAGATCTTTGATATTTATTGTATCCAATGATTCAAAAAAGTAATAAATTATCGACAAAAAATCTCATTCCCTAGATTCCACCGGCTAGGGTACAGTGCAACGCGGTAGTTGGCAGCCCTGTCTGCAACGGTTTTTGAATTCAAGAGTTATAACACCGCCATGGCGTGCGAGTCGGTGTCGTAAAAACGTGCTCTCACCAAACATCGCGTTCCGTCGTTATTCGTGTCGAAATTAAACCGTCTATGCGGTTATCCTCACAGACAATATCCTCTCCGATACACGAGAACATAAAAAAGCGACATCGAATGAGCTGAATCAACACAAATAACCGCGACCCAAACAAACAAGGTAAGATTTAAAAATGTCCGTTACGCTTCCATCGGTCCACCGGCTAGCAAAGCCCCGCGATCGTCAATTATTATCGCTATGCGATTCCATATTCTGCACGTACCGATTTTATCCTCAGATGGAGGACACGCTGGAGTCCATCCGGCCGTCTGGAGGCCAGCCCGAGCTGTCTTACATCTACAGTCGAGATCCTAGCATCCTGGCTTACGGCCAGATCCCGCTTCCTCCGGACAATTCGAAGAAAAATTTAGAATCCGTGTTCGAGGATGAGTCGATAGACTCGAGCAGACCATGCTCCTCGATTCCGTCCCTCTCGGTGCTCGGGGACACCATGAAGGTCTATCTTCGGCTCAGGCCATTCACCGCAAAGACCAAACTCACGCAGCAACAGCAAGAGGCGTATCAAATCCTCGACGCTAATACGCTGCTCACAAAGCTACCGAGCCTCGACAACAATGCCAGTTCCCTGAAGAGACCCAAAGGCAGCGATACGGTGTCCAGGAAGTTCACATTCACGCATACTTTTGGACCCGAAACGACGCAGCTGCAGCTTTTCGAACAGGCGGTAAAGCAGCATATGGTCGATTTCTTGAACGGTCGGAGTGCCACGGTCATGAGCTACGGTAAAAAATGACCATTGGATCGTCTAACAATTCCGAATGTGTGCCAATGCCGAATTTATCTTTCCAGGAACAACGAATGCCGGCAAATCTTTCACGCTTCAGGGAACGACCGAGTCTCCTGGAATAATTCCTAGGGGATTGGAGTTCGTATTCAGCTACATCGATCCGAGACCCACGCCGTGCTACAAGCCTCTGTACAACACGGACATCGTGAGTCTGGACGCGAACAATCGAGCCTACGAGATGGAGTTAAAGACGAAGCTGCTGTCGTTCGGGTCTATAGACAAGAATCACTACGTCCAGGCTTACAGAAGGATGCAGCAGCTGCTTCGGGACGAGTCTCCGCTGAAGCCGACGAACACGAGCGATGCTAACTACTCAGTCTGGGTCTCTTTTGCAGAAATCTATAACGAGACAATATACGATTTGCTCTCTAATGATTGTCAGAAGAAGAGACCCGCTCTCAAACTCGCGACCGATACGACCAGCAAGAAAGCCTTCATCAGAGACCTGAAGATGGTTTGCGTGAACTCGGGGTCGGAGGCTTACCAGCTTCTTATGCTCGGGCAACACAACTTGAAAGTTGCCGCGACTGCGCTTAACGCGAGGAGCTCGAGATCTCATTGCATATTCACCATCAAATTGCTCAAGTATCACACAGAAAACACACCCAGCGAAGTCGAAGTCAGCACGTGAGTGTCGACGCCTGTCCGATTCGTTGCGATTTTGAAATTTCAACTGTTTTATCACTTTCAGGTTCTCCTTCTGCGATTTGGCCGGCTCCGAGCGCTTGAAGAAGACACTGAACGCCGGAGATCGTCTCAAAGAGGCGCAAAACATCAACACGAGTCTCCTGGTTCTTGGGAGATGCCTGAAGTCAATTTTCGAAGCGCAATCGTCGAAGATGAAGAACGAGATCATCGGACCCTTCAGAGAGTCTAAATTGACGAGACTGTTCCAGGCGGCGTTGTCTGGGAAAGAGCACATCGCGTTAATCGTGAATGTGAATCCGGTACCGAATTTGTACATCGAAACTCAGAACGTCCTAAACTTCTCCGCAATCGCAAAACAGATCGTCATCGAACCGGTTGTTGGAGTCAAACGGCGAGCCTCGCTGACCAGATTCTCGCAGATGGTGTCGCAGAGCGTTACAACCGTCACGGACTGGGACCTCGCGGATTTGGAAAGCATCGGTGAGCACGATTCCGCTTCTATCTCAGACGACAACACCGAGACTCCAACGTTATCCAATCATTAAAATTTTACAGGTGAAGAAGACTCCTGCAGCAACACCGAGAGGACCGAGTACATTCACGTGGATGATTACGAGGAGCTTCTCAGAGAGAATTCGACGCTGAAGAAAGAAGTATTAGAGCTGAAGAACTCTGTTCTAAGCACCGATTTCGAGATCCGAAAGGAGATGTCGAACATGTATACCGCGATAATTGAAAGATTGGAGACGAATTTCAAGTGCGTAATTACTTCGATCCTTCGGGGATAAATCAGGGAAATTCTGACTGAATCTGTTCTTTGAATTGCAGAAACCGTTTGGAAGACGCCGAAGCGCAGCAGGAGGACATGCTCGAATGGTCCGTGAAACAGGTGGAACAATATTACAAGGATAAATTGGACAAATTATCTAATAGAAAACGGAGTCGTCTTGATACCGGAGACGAAAGCGACGAGGAAATGAACTTCGCGGAGCTGGAAGCTGAGAACGTTCGGCTCAACTCTAAGGTTGAAACCCTGAAGCAGACCGTAAAGGAGCTTAGAGAGTTTAAAGAGAAATCTATGATCGAGAACAACAACTCAGCTTTCGAGCTTTCACTCGTTAAGAAAGACTTGGAAAACTTGAAGAGTCTCCTTGCAGTGGCTCAGAGCAACATGAGCTGTGATTCTAACGCCAAAGAAGTGATCAAAGAGCAAGAAAAACAGCTCGCCGCTCGCGATGAGCAGATAAAGGTGAATCCTGGTCGAAAACCATCCAGAAGTTCCTAAAATCTAATCAATCTGTTTATCCTCCCTTGTTTAGACGCTGAAAACTTATCTGAACGAGGCAAAGACCGAGTGGCTGGCCCTCAATCAGCTCTACGAAGCAACTCAAGCCAGCGACAAGAAAAAGGACGCAGAGATCGTCGCCTTGTTGGACAAGATCGAAGATCTTACGGAACAGGTTGAGCAGACCAACGTCTGCTTGGCGGATAGTACTCAGCTCGTCGAATCTCTGGAAGACAGTCTAGACGCTCAGATTAAGAAGCAGGCACAGACAGAAGAGATTCTTGAGAACGTCAAGGACCAGTGGAACAAGTCGAACGCCAAACTTCTGGTCGTTTCAAGAGAGAACGAGGATCTGAGAAAGCAGAACGAGGATCATTCGATCACCGCTAAAGAACAGGCCCTGGAGATCGAGAGATTGTCCAAGGCGCTCGCAGACGTGACCCTGAAGGCGAGTGAATCGAGGCTCGAGATCGATTCGAAGAATGAAATGCTGAGTGCCTTGAGTTCGAAGCTGATTATATCCGAGGAGGAGAACGGATCTTTGAAGAAGAGTCTAGCCCAGAGCAACGACGACACTAAATCGTTGAGGGAACAGTTGAACTCTACCAAATCTACCCTCGGCGATATCTCAGATCAAATACACAGCCTGAAAGTGGCGGAACTTTGCAAAGCAGCTACCACTAACGCAGAAATTCAGACCAGTTTCGTCAGCGACGAGGCCGCGGAGACCGAAACTCTGGTCGTTGTCAAAGTCGAAACTAACGAAGAAGAGAAGCGCGGGATTATTTCAAATATCGACTTTGAGACCAAGGAGAAACTCGAACAGCTCACGATCGAATACAACGATTTGAAGACGGGATATTCGTACGAAACTCGGGTAAGAATTTTTATACTTTGAATAAAAGTTCTCCCTCTCATCCGTTTTTTTTCCTTGTTTATCACAGCGAGTTGAAGAGCTCACGAAGGAGTTGGACGTGGCGAAGGAAGAATCGTCCCTGTGCAAAGCTTCTCTCGTCGACGTCGAAGAGAAGAACAAAGAGTACAAAGACTCGTTGAAATCGGTTCAGAAGGAGCTGCGTTTCGCCGAAGAAGATGTAGTCAGGCTCGCAGAGAATTTAACGGAGACCGAAAGAGTGAACAAAGTTCTGAAAAATCAAGTCTCAGAATCCGAAGGAAGCATCGAAAAACTGCGAATTGAACTCGAGGAGAGCCAGAACAGATTAGCTGAAAAATCTGAGGTGAGGAAACGATCATGAAAAATAAGATTTTGAATTCGTAGAAGAGATAATTAATGGATCACAGGTGATTCATTAATTATCTCTTCTACGAATTCAAAATCTTATTTTTCATGATCGTTTCCGCAGGCTTTGAAAGAATCTTCGAACCGGGTCGAGGCCCTGGAGGCTCAATTATCCGAAGCGGTTGAGGAGCTCGAAGAACATGCTAAGAAGGTATAATTCACTAAATCCGAACCAATCTTATTCTTGATTCTTTGAATTCGAAATCTTTCAGTGTTTGAAGGAGCACGTGAACCGCATCGGCGATTTGGAGAAAGAAATTTCCGCCGCTACTGAGAGGCATTCGATCAAGGAGCAGGTAATCATTCCTCCTTTTTATTTGTGACAGACTTCTATCTTCTTCTGTCTTCTTCTTCTGTCTTTTATCTTCTTCTATCTTCTTTTATCTTCTATCTTCTATCTCCTTCTGTCTTCATCTTCAGTCTTTTATCTTCTTCTATCTTCTTCTTCTGTCTTCTATCACCTTCTGTCTTCTTCTGTCTTCTATCTTCTTCTTTTGTCTTCTATCTCCTTCTGTCTTCATCTTCTGTATTTTATCTTCTTATGTCTTCTATCTTCTTCTTCTGTCTTCTTCTTATGTCTTTTATTTCCTTCTGTCTTCTTCTTCTATCTTCTATCTTCTTCTGTCTTTTATCTTCTTTTATCTTCTTCTGTCTTCTGTCTTCTATCTCCTTCTGTCTTCTATCTTCTTCTGTCTTCTAACTTCTTCTGTCTTCTATCTCCTTCTGTCTTTTATCTTCTTCTGTCTTCTTCTTCTGTCTTCTATCTCCTTCTGTCTTCTTCTTGTGTCTTTTATCTTCTTCTATCTTCTTCTGTCTTCTATCTCCTTCTGTCTTTTATCTTCTTCTGTCTTCTTCTGTCTTCTATCTTCTTCTTTTGTCTTCTATCTTCTATCTCCTTCTGTCTTCTTCGTCTGTCTTTTATCTTCTTCTATCTTCTTATGTCTTTTATTTCCTTCTGTCTTCTTCTTCTGTCTTCTATCTCCTTCTGTCTTCTTCTTATTTCTTTGATTTCCTTCTGTCTTCTTCTGTCCTTTATCTTCTTCTGTCTTCTAACCTCTTCTGTCTTCTATCTCCTTCTGTCTTCTATCTTCTTCTGTCTTCTATCTTCTTCTGTCTTTTATCTCCTTCTGTCTTCTATCTTCTTCTGTCTTCTATCTTCTATCTTCTTCTGTCTTCTATCTCCTTCTGTCTTCTATCTTCTTCTGTCTTCTATCTTCTATCTTCTTCTTCTATCTTCTATCTCCTTCTGTCTTCTTCTTCTGTCTTTTATCTTCTTCTATCTTCTTCTGTCTTCTATCTTCTTCTTTTGTCTTCTATCTTCTATCTCCTTCTGTCTTCTTCTTCTGTCTTTTATCTTCTTCTATCTTCTTCTGTCTTGTATCTTCTTCTGTCTTCTATCTTCTTCTGTCTTCGATCTCCTTCTGTCTTTTATCTTCTTCTGTCTTCGATCTTTTTCTGTCTTCTATCTTCTATCTCCTTCTGTCTTCTATCTTCTTCCTTCTTCTATCTTCTTCTTCTGTCTTCTATCTTCTTCTTTTGTCTTCTATCTTCTATCTCCTTCTGTCTTTTATCTTCTTCTATCTTCTTCTGTCTTCTATCTTCTTCTGTCTTCTATCTCCTTCTGTCTTTTATCTTCTTCTGTCTTCTTCTGTCTTCTTCTTTTGTCTTCTATCTTCTATCTCCTTCTGTCTTCTTCTTATGTCTTTTATTTCCTTCTGTCTTCTTCTATCTTTTTCTGTCTTCTTAACTTCTTTTATCTTCTTCTTCTGTCTTCTATCTCTTTCTTCTGTCTTCTAGATAGAAGAGTCGATAATGGCATCATTAAATTTCTTACAGCTACTAGACGCGCACTACCGGAAGATAAACGAGCTGGAAAAAGAACGCGAGGAGTTGGGAGAGAGCAGAGAAAAAGTAACAGCGATTGAAACCGAGTTGAAACTATGCAGAGATGAGAGATCGAAGCTGGAAACAAGATTGCAGGAGAATTTGGACCAGATATCATCGCTCGAAGGAAAACTGCAGGCGTCGATAAACAGAGAGCAAGAAAAAGACAACGAAATAACGACCTTGCAACAAGGTATCCGATCGATCGATTCTCTGTTTCAACGTTAGAAAATTCCGATAGTTAAAAACAAACATTAAATTTTCAGAAATGAAGAATATAATCCAGACAGCGACAAATGAGAGCAAAAAGGACGCGGATATGGAGAAGGAGGTGAAAAACCTGCTGCGCGAGCTGACAGAGGCTCAGAAATCCCTCGAGGCATCCGAATCGGCTTTAAAAAGGCTGGAAAAATCATCTCAGGAGAAAATAGCGCATCTTGAAATGCAGGTTCAAACGTTTGAAAGGAACGCGGCGTACCTCTCACTCCTGCAAGAAGGGGCAGAGAAGAGAGTGGCGGAAATCGAACGGCTGAAGCATCAGAACTCCGAACTGCAGCGAGAGATCGAACAGAAGAGTCAAGAATTGGAAGCGTTCAATAAAAATAGAAACGAAACGGTCCACAGGTACGAGACTTTGGTCAAGCAAGTCCAGGAGGAACTCGAGAGGAGCAAGCGAGAGGTGAGAGAGAAAAAGTTGATAGAAATATTGGCAAAAATTCAACTATTCCGATCTTTCGCCTTCGGATTTTTACGCGTAAGATTAATTAAATAGGTGATGAGGTACCAGGAACTGTTTTTAAGACAATCCACACCTACTCCGCGTAAGGAGGAGATTAGGAAACTCAAAGACGATCTTAGGAGTATGTCCAGCCTCCTCGAGCAAGCACAGACCAAAGTAAGTTCTTTGAGAACTATTTTGTTTCCTCTATTTTCATATAAAAATCGTTTATAGATCCTCGAAAGACTTACTGCGAAAATGTGCTCTTCGAGGAACGCTGAATATTTTTCTCAAACTAATTCAATCAGATTCTAAAACACAAAACAATTATATCAATGTATTCGTTTCTCAAACAGTTAAAGAAGTACGAATCCATCAGAGAGGAGAAAGAGAACATGATCAATACCTCAGAGGACGAAGCTGCGACTACAGACGTCCGTCGAACCGGTCGAAGACAGGCTAAAACACCCAGGGCGGTGCTCAATCCAAACGATATTTCAGTCATCGAACTATCTGGGTCGGAGTCAAAGTGAGGCAAAGACTGTCCGGAGTCAATCATTCTTTTTTCACGCTGAATTGAAGTGATGATAGTAATTTCGTAGAAATCATCCCATTTCTTCGATTTAGCGTTAAACTGAAATATCTTTGCACATATTTGTTCGGAATTGCATGTAGAATTTTTTGGGATTTAGTTTCGCGGGCTAAGGTATTTGGAGATATCTGAGTGTCGGTAAAAATCGAGTACAGCACCTCCTTGAAAAAAAAAAGGCGATATTTGAAATTCGACAATTTATATAGAAAATTCATAACAAAAATGGTCGAATTTAGAACATTTTATAATCTTTGCTCAATTGATTCTTTTTATCTCGTTTATCAGGCGAGTGACGAGGCGCACAGCTTTACCACCGCCGACTGCAGTTCCTCCAGAAAAATCTGAGCAGAAAAAATCCAGAAGGAAGAAACTGTTCCAAACAACCGAGGATTCGCGTGCCGAAGTCGATCCTACGGAGGTACATACGTTACGCAATGGGAAACCACGCTCTTGAAAAAGCTTAACTAATTTCTTCTTCTTTGTACTCATTGTCCCAAGAGTTTTTGTTGTTTTTTTTTGTCATGTAATTTCTTTCTTTCTCAGTCTTTCGTCTCATCGGTGGAGAAATTCAATGCTTGATTAACGATGTAGGAATATATTCTTCTCTAAATCCTATCTCGAGAATCTGTATATATTTTTCATTCTTCTTCTTAATGAATTTCTTTTTTCACTTCATTCTCTTCTTATTATTGTGAAATAATTGATTAGATATGGCTGAAATTGTTTCCATTACAGACGCCTCCGAATCGTATACTAAGATCTCCGCTAACGGCGACACGTAGTCTTAGAACCCGAAGAAAATGATTTTACCTATCTACGTCCCGAACGCGGGTGTCTAGTTTAAGATAGTTTTTTATTTTAAGTTTCTTTTTAAATCTTCGTTCATACAAAGTATTGATACGTACGTACATGAATAAGAGTAAAAATAAGGAGTCGCTTTAGGTTTTATTGTACTATATTCTTCGAATCTTATATATCTGACTGTGATTACGTCCTTTTTTATCCTTAACTGTTATAATATCGCATATAGAAAATCACGGTTATCATATCATCCATTCCACGTTATTAGCTAATAGGAAAAGAAAAGATTGTCGGTGATACTTTTCGGATTTTATATGTACGGCTCTGCGAAGCCGATTACTAATTTTTGTAACAAGTATTAAATCAAATAATGAGATAAAAATAAAAATTTCTTTTAAATTAATCAAAAAATCGAGTTTATTTCAATTTCTGATACAGGTCTGAGGTGATTATTGCGATCTTCTCGAAGATTAATTAGAGTATGATAGTAAAGATAACAATTTTATTACACTCATAATAATTTGATTATTATATACAAAAACTTGAACAATCGATCGGAAAGAAATTCCTCATCGCGATCCGAACACATTGTTCAGAAGATTAGAAAAATGAGGAGACAGAGTTTTTGTATCTTGTATAAATAGTAAGAAAATTCAATTCTGGCTCGGAGTATGATCCAATAACTTCGCCTCGTCGTTTCCTCGCATCTTCGGTTTATAATCAGCTCCGACGGTGGAAAAAACTACTCCAACACTTACGGGGAGTCGCCGATATGAGATAGTTGACTCCGTAGATTAATAGTTTATATATTTTCTAACTTCAGTCAATCTCACAGTTCTTATAGCTGATTTTGCTTCACGTCTGGCGTTTCAAACTGGCGGTTGTCCTCGAACAGCTCCTGGTCATCTTCTGGTGGTTCGGGAACCTCAGGATTGTCAGCGTCCGGGTCTTGATCTGTGAATTGGAGTATTAGACTTGTGGGATCAAAAAAAAATATACATTATCCAGTTTACCGTCTAAATTTGTGGGATTTTTTCCTGCGTCCAAATCGTTCTGTTCCTCTTGATTGCCGCCGTTCCTCGTTTCATTGGTCAATGCCGTCTCCCCTCCGGCTGAAATTGGTCAATAAACTTGAGCGATCGTGAGAACATTCGATAATCATTTCTTAAACGATGAGTGATAATTTTATCAGTTAAACCGTTGATCCGAGTCAAAGCGGGAAGCAAGCCTGTGTTATATCCAGCGTCGAGAAGATAAAGAATGTAGAAGAAGATGAAGGTGAAGAATTCAACCGATAGAGAGAAGAAAAGGGTAGCGTCGGATTTTTTAACATTCTGCAACGGCAGCCCAGCGTCTCTTCGGCTTCTCTTTCATATTGTACCTTTCAGCATCGTCACTGAGTGCCGAGGGAGCTGGCGTACGGCACCTGGAGGGTCCCGAGGAAGTATAGGAATGCCGTAGTACCTAACGATGCCTCGCTGACCGGAGGGTGATACCTCGACGGCTCCAATGCGAACTGGCCCCAATTGGGGGGAACTCGGCGTCTGGGCCTTCGGCATCACTATTGCCCGGGCAAAGTTGATGAATTCTTTCGAATCTGGGAGAGTTTTATTCGTTTGGTGATGAGAATAGAGTGAGGTCAAGCCTACATCACAAAGGATTTGAGAATGTCTATGCACTGCCTTTACTGCGCCCGATTTCATTCTCTTTTTTTTGGACGCAATTGCAAAAAATTTTTGAACGTAAAATAGGTGGTAAAGATATTGTAGGATAAGAGTTTAGCTTGATGTCGTTTTTGTGAGTTTCATGCGCGATGTAGAGACTCTGTAAAGCAGAATCGACGTGATCTAGGTATTTAAAATCGAGAAAAATTTAGCAAAATTCAAACAGTTTCGAATAGTTTAAACAGTTCTCAGAGATGTAGGATGTCTTTAACATTCCGAAAGACTCGATAACGCTGGAATAATAGTTTCAAATAACATTTTATGATGATTTGAAAAGAGTTTGTGTGATATTACTAAGATAACTTTACGAGTACTGATAATATAAAATGGAAACGTTCATTAACTTGACTTTGTGAGATTGTGAGATGAAAATATAATAATCTGGAAATATTCCATAAGATTTTGCTCTAGGTTCTGATCAATGCAGAATTGCAACTCAATTGCAGAATTTCAAAGATTCATCAAAAATTAGGCAGTCAGGTAGAGATATATAGCGGTGTGCACGCTAATCTCAAGAGTATATCGATCAACTCTTGGTAATTCAACGGTATCCAAAAATCCTATTTATATTATGAATCAATAACTGAAAAGGAGCGGCTCAGATGCTGTTTGAAATTTTCAGTACACACAGGTCATGCATACAGGGTGAATTCCTAACGACAGCAGTCTGAAGCTAGCTGAAATTGAGAAACTTAAGCTTTCAGACAGTTGGATTGGTTTAGAACACTGTCTGAAAGCTTGGTTCAGACTGTTCAGCTGCTAAAAATTCACTCTGTATAATAGTGCGATCAGCGAAATCAGTATGTAAGTCACGCTGTTCAGTTCGAGGAATACAATCTTTCAATCAATTGATCAGCAGAACGAAAGATGATGACTAGATACTCATTAGGAGTCAAACCTTCGATGATTACATGTCATAGAAAACACGTACTTAATTCCTTCTCTCATATATTGCACTCCAAAAACGGTCATTCCGAACAGAATTTTTCTCCTATACTGGCTGAAAAGCGCGTCTAACTACTGCTTTTGCCATTTATAATTTTAGGCATGCCTTCCACGTACGGTGAATTTGAATGAAATCGGTAACGTGAACGTCTGAACCTCTGAACGTCTTGATTAGGAAGGAGGTGTCGATCTAGTGAGTCAATACAGACAAATCTTAGTGTTTGGAAGCGTTCAAGTATTACGTAATGCTTTTGATGACGCATCTTCATCCTCTTCAGAAACGAAAAATCTTATCGTCAAAGGAAGCCCTGGTCCATCTTCCACATTAGATTATACAAAAAGGAAGTAAAACATTCCTCGCGAGGCAAAAGTAGTGTGCGAGGTCAAACATGAAGGTCATATGGTGGTCTGAACCATGACGTCAAACTCAAAGACAACAGTCCATTGGCCATTGTTTCGACACATGGACACATAGGTCAATCTTTGAATTCGATGTCGTCGTTCAGACCTATTTCGACCACCATGGCTTCCATTTTCGACCTCACACGCTACTTTTACCTCTCGAGGAATGTTTTATGTCGGGCCAGGGCTTCATATTATGGATCTGCTCCAATGATAAGATGCTTTTCATTATTCTTTCGTTTCTGAAGAAGACGATGAGTCATCAAAACGACAAACACTAAAGACGTGTTGTTTATCGACTCGATACCTTCCCCCTAATAAAATAGAACAACATTTATCGCAGCAATTATTACCGATACCATTCCACTGTTCCGGACTATAACTGACCTGGGGGTGCATCTTCGGCCGGTTTTTCAACATTTTTTAGCGCTTTCAGCTTCTCAAGGTCATCTTGTACCTAGAAGAACAATGCGTATTCTTCAATTACAATGTGAATAGAGCGGATTCAAGCTATTCAGGAGCTAAATTACGCGTCTAGATTCAAATCAGTGAAAAAAAATAGGGCGGTAAGCAGAGCCAAGAGTCATAGTCATACTCTGTCCAAATCCTCCTGTAGTTTTTTGTTCTCTTCCTTCCTGGTCTCCAGTTGTCCTTCCAAAGCCTCTTTCTCGACTCTCGCAGTCTCCATGGTCATGTTTCTGGAGACCTCCAGTTTGCGCAAAGAGTCAAGCTCGATGTTGCACATTTTTAAACCTTCGTCCAATCTGTGTTCGGAATTTTTTTCGTGACCAAGCTGCATCCTGACATCGGTCAAATCTTGTTCCATCTTCCGATACTTCTGCCCAATTTCATCCAACTGAATACCGTATTCGTCTCTTTGCTCAGCGCTGCAAATAAATATTACATCTCTTATTACTCGGACCCAACGCGAATTATTTATTTATTTCACAGATAAAACGCAGCTCGGATTCACCAAAATATTTAACACCGTCGGTCTCATAATTTACTAGCGAAATATGTTATTATTTTACCGAGAAAAGCCTTTAAAAATAATATTTTTGTACAGTTGAAACCGAAATTTTCATACAGTAATTTTTTTTCTAGGTCTCAAGTACATTTAGTTTGTCGTATTGATAAGATAATTCAGATCGCAAATTTTGTACGGATTGATCCTATAAAACATTTAATTATATTCAAATTTTCATGTAATCGACGTACGTCGATTCTTTTTGCCGCGATCATTATTAGTTCCAAACAACCGGAAGTGTGCGATATGCCTAGCTGTGTATGTTCAGATAAGAATGACACCGTTTCCTGTTATAAATTAAGCTCGAAATAGCGCCTACTGAACATTCTTCGAATAATTTCATCTTGAAGGAGTCACGTGATTCAAAGATCGAAGAAATTAAACAAAATCGCATCACGCATTCGCTCCCGCCAAATATCAGTGGCTCCCGCCAACGGATGTTCAGAGTTTCACTTGTTTGCGATCGAATCAGGTAATAAACAGTAGAGCAACGCTCGATGCAGTTGAGTAAGCAGTTCGCGGTTCTTCTGTCGGGACAAATAAATAAGGAATGGGAGACAGTGGGAATTCACCGAGTAAATATAATTTTTAATACGATATCATGGTCACTGTGGTGTAATAAGAAACGCCGAGAAGTTTTAGCAGGTAACATAATACGAAGCAGAGGACACGAGACTGCCAGGTATCTCATGTTGCAATTCCGCGAGAAAAACATTGCAGGAACAGGCGCGATTGTTATAACAGCTGCAATTATTATTATGTCATTCATAGTTAAAGGTGACTTTGGAACTCCCGTAGGATATGGAAATAATACGTTCGATTGTTTAGAGAACTATAAGCGCGGGAAACTACGAACGAGTTTGAAAAAAGATCGATATATTAGTGTCAGGTCGGACCTCAGTTTCAGCTGTTGGCTAAGGCCGTCGATCTGTCGCATGAGTTCGTTATTCTCAGTGGATAAGCTCCACCAATTACAAACGAGAAGGAAACAAGCGACGATGAGTCCGGCGACGATGAGCGGAGGGCACCGACCACCGCCGACCCTCATACCGTCGATTCCCATTACTGTGTTGTCGACTGTCTCTCTGCTCTGCTACCGGGTATCAACTACTCATCGGGGACTAGAGACACTAGATGATTGTTGACTGTAAAGTGATCAGTTACACTGGTCTTTGTCACACACTATCGACACTATGGAGTGTTTTTCGAAAAAATCGAGAAAATTTATGTCTTTGCGGACGCGCACAATGTTTTTATACGACCACGGCGACTCCACAGTCCACTCTATCCACCCGGGCACGAACCGCGGAGTTAAAGACACAAGTAGCGAGCCTGCTGTACTGACGGTGTGTGCGCGGCGGCCTCGCGTATCACCACTATCTTTACATCTCGTGTAGAAGGCGGATTCCTGACACTACGATGACACTTTTGGCCAATATATCGACCGAGGGCGTTCGATGGTAATGCAGATTCAGGTTATGTCGGCAAGAGGCGACGGAGCCGACTCCTCTCAGCGATCATACAGCGCGATATCCGGAACCACGAGGACGGTACAGCCGATATAGTAGAATTATAGATACACATGTACACGGAGAAAAATTTCTGGTAGGTAGTGACTACTGCTCTAATATGGTAATTTTCAAGTAAGCATATTACTCATCACCAGAATTACTTTAATGAATAATGAAAAAGATAGCGAAGATTACTATTTTTAACGGCATTCCGGGCCGTCGACGGTGTATTTGTCATTGAATCACCGAAAATTCGAATCAAATGATGATATTTTTTTCATCACAAATAAGCGGGAATCTCATTATAGGCTGCCACATTGGCTTGGTATTGTACAGATTATTGGAGAATCCAAAGTTACTGCAACTGTACAACATGACAGCTATTACTATGTTGGCGTAGTGATGATCAGCACCATGCGTAGGGTCATATTACTCATATACCACGTGAAATTGAACACCGATCGAACTTAAACTAGGTTAACAACTATACATGTGTCCATTACATCATAAATATGACCATGTTTGCTTAATTGGGGAACCCAGAAGGGCGAGGCTGTCACCCGGATACCATAAAATTCAAGTTGCGGTTCCTAGAGACTTATTATTATACTTATTATTGCTTTATCGGCTGCACGTTCATCATCGTACACTGTAAAAAAAGTGGTGTTGAAGCTAACACCATTTTAACACCGTGCGTAGTCCCAGGGAGTCCACTCCGTTTGTAGTGTTAACAGACAGTGTCAAAATCTTGGTGTCGAAATAGTTACCCTAAATAACACCGATTCCAGTACGTTTCTATGGTGTTACGGTGTTACAAATTTCTGTATGCAATTTTATGAAAACGTATTTCAGTGTTGATTCATATCATAAAATATTTCAAAATTGACCAAAAAGTGAAAAATTTACGATTTTAATGAATGAATTACTTATAATTGACTGTGTACCTCCATTAAAACGCATTTTTGGTCTGAATAATTTCGCATCGTACTATTCGGGATTCGATCCGGGACCCTGTCGCTCGCTCGCATTACTAGTCGCACGCCCTACCTACTACGCCAAACTACCTATTGAATATTCGGACAACTTTCACCTATTTATGATCAAAGCTTCATCTTCGTCAATCTTGATGAGTATTCTACGCGGCTGCAGCTATAAATAATGCTATAAATAGCTATAAATAATGTTCCGCGATTAAAAATGTCGTAGTCACATTTTCGGGAAGTCAGATACGTAAATCAGGCCCCACCCAAGGCATGCAAAACTCTTGGTCGGAAATTCAAGTGTTCCTCGAGCTTATCATATTAAATTTCAAAATACAGTTTCGTATATTTTCTATTCTCCTTGCATTCATTTTTTAAAGTGCTATAATTTTCAATAACGGCACTGAAAATTCAAAGACAGTCACTGAAAACCAAAAAACGATCATAATATATTTTGATTTTTCAAAACAGTTTCATGAATTGAACAGAACCATATTAATATTCAGATATAGTGATTCAGAATTCAGTGTTTTTTTTTTTCAATATAAAACACAAGTAGGAAATATTGAGAGATTTTATACGAATTTTCAAAATATTTTGACCCGTGACCGTTCGAGAGGTGTTAAATTAGCACCTTCCTCTGTTTATCAACACCAATAGGTGTTTTTTTATGACAAAAACTTCATACAGTGTGAATTTGGGGAAAATAACACTATTTTCTATTTGACAACATGACTGGTGTATTCGCAACACGATAGTAGTGTTGTTATTGACACCTAAATTCTCAACCACTAACTCCGAGCTAGTTTACACCGAACATTTTTTACAGTGTATTTCTGAATTCCGTAGTGGAATTTTATTTCTCATAGGCAGTCTTCCCTCTGCTGTTGATGAAATAAAATTGAGACAACAATTTCCGTACAAAGCTGTAATTAGGTACTTTTTTGCTACTTTGAATTGGATCAAAGCGGAAAAATAATGAGCGTGTTGGAAGAAGGCAAGAATTTCTTGACGGTTCTTTTTCATCTAGATGAATGCTTGAATCTTTTAAATATCGACTTATGTAATAATTCATCAGTTGATTCTAATTTATTGCATTCTATATCGATCACTCAGAATATTATAATTTTGTGTTCCGTCACGGCTTAGATGAAATTTTTTTTTTTGTTTTGTTTATGTTATATTCTCGATTAAAATGAAAACACGTAGCATGAGGTGCCCAAATGCAACGAGTAATTGGCTAATTATTATTGTACCTATCGGATAAAACGAAACGAATGGAAAGGAAAGGTGTTATTAAAGCCGGTGGAAGTAATTGATTATTCGAAACAAGTCGATCGTTCCGACGACCGGCGTGTTATAATTTTCGTCAGGTCTTCGGACCCCGACTACAGTTCAATGGGCTATGCCTTTAAACAGCTAAAAGTGCAGGGCTACGCTGTACGATATAATTATCCATTTACAACGTTCTCATCGACTGGTCGTTGTCTTAAGACGTGTGAAAAGGACCGGACTGACGGCTGTCGAAAGAGGGTCTCGAGGAGCTTATAATACGCTATTTTAGAAGGAGCAGAAGGAATGCTGAAAGTAGAAGAAGAATGGTAAAGTCGATTTACCGAAACTAGAATAAAAGACAAAAGATTATCATTTCTGGGTTCATCTCTCATTCTATACATGAGTCTGGTCATCGTATAAAAGTAGAGACACAGCGTCCGCCGCCGTTGGATCAAACTCGGAACAATTAGCCCAAGGTCCAATGGTAGGATAATGCGAGAATAAAAACGACTAAGCGAGTTGCGTCGCGGGCCTAACGAATGGGACTTCTTGAAAAGTTGAAAAGCGTTTAGAATTCAAGCTTGATTATCCTTTGAAGCATAGCCTCCGCGGCTTCAACTAAAACGTCTTTCAACTTTTGAACGTCCAACCAGCAAGCTGCACTTTCATCGTTCTTACAACTCTGTAGTAATAAAACAATTAATCGTGATGAATATAACGTTTCAACTTTTATTTTAATTACAGAGTGCGTGTGCACTATGAACAATGTACAATCATTAGCTGACCTCTGTTTTGTTCCATTGTTAATAAATAAAGTTGAAGAAAAATTGTTACGTTCGATGGCTTGTCGAATGAGGGACCCTGTAGAACCGAATAGCAAGGATAATAAATTGATACTATACATTCGAACCTGTGTCCCAATTTATTTTCCATCTCCTGTCCGAAAGTCTGACGACTCAACACAGCTTCTCCGCCCTCTCTTCGTTCATACATGGATCGACGCATACGGGGTTCGAGAATGCTTGACTCGGCTTTTTGATGGGTCAAACTATTTCCTACAACTACATACAGTCGATCAAGCATGACGCAGTGAGAACTCGAAGACTTACCCATTATGTTACCGGTATCGAGGGGGGTATTATATTATTATGTATTATAGATCATAGAATAGGTCAATCAAATTGTGTATATACTGTTGAGTCCCTAGCATGTATGCTCCGTGCACATTCGTATGCATTCACATTCACATATCTTCAATAAACGAGGAGCGACAGACCCTATAAAACCCACAATCCGTAACATGGGATCGCTTCAACCATTCAAGTTCATCTATATCGCAAAATTAATATTCACAATCAGATCACACTGATGGTATTTAAAATTGAAACATTTTATGAATTTTGTGTTACCGATATTCGAATTCTAATTCAGTTTTTCCGTCCATAAACTACTTCTCACCATTTTAGATTAAACTTGAGTGAGCAATTTGTCTCATGTGGGGTATATCGTTAAGTTATTATAGAAGATCGGCAATAAAAAATGAGTCGTAAAGGGGGAGGAAAAAAAATTATAGTAATAATTGTGGAACGAATTCATCGATCACGGTTGTATATAAAATGTATATATTTTAGCGATAAGATCTCGGGTTGTATTCTGATCCCTATTTTCAGTTGTTGTTTTGTTGTATCCATCGACCCGCAAAAATCTACCGCGTTGGAGCTGTTTCTCGCCCTTTTTTTAATCCACACCTTTCGGCTCTTACCATTCAGACCGAACGTGTTGTGATCGGCTTTTAACGCATCCTAGAATTATATACATTATGATATCTGACCTATAATCTTACCACTATTCTTTCTCGGTCAGGCATATTTCACGCAGACGTTCTCTGGATCAGAATCTCATCCACATGCACCCATGCATGTGCATATGGCAATATGGCAAACTGTGTCGATCATCTCATATAGTGAAGTGAAGATTCTTGCACGGAAGATTTCAAAGCGGTCTTTACTTCGGATTTGCAAGAATCGCGTTACCTCGAATATTACAACTTCAAATCTTCTTAACTTCTAACTCCAAAGCAACTATGTACAACGAGGGAACACCCTGCCAAAAAGTCAGTTGAAGGCAGTTGAAGTAAGTTTAAGTCAGTTTAGATCGATTGAGGACAATTTAACTCAGTTGAAGTCAGTTGATCTTGGCTGAAGTCAGTTGCATTCAGTTCAAGTCAGTTGAAGTCAGTTGAACTCTGTCGAAGTCAGTTGAACTTGGTTGGAGTCAGTTGAACTCAGTTGAACTTGGTTGAAGTCAGTTGAAGTCAGTTGACTTCATGAAGTTTGGAAGTCTGGAAGTCGGTTGAACGAATTCGGATGAATAAATCCTGAGGCGAATATAGGTATGCATCGCGCGGTTATTGAACCAAAGAAGAAGATCCATCGCCCGAGGTCCCAGGAAGGAGTCTTGAGCCTCCAGCCCTCCGGATACAGCAGCCTTCAGTCAGTCCTCTTATATGTTTTCACATGATTAGCCTAATTACTTGTTTGCCCTTTCAATCTCGTCTTCCCCACGGTCGGTGTGTGTCAACAAGGTAACATGTGGGCATTGTATACCTATATCTTCGTGTACATGTGCATCGGAGTCGTGTGCAACGATCAACGCAGCCGATATGCAACGCAGCTCTAGATGAGGTAGGTATAGGTGGTATGCGGAAGAAGGTATACCTGCCTACCTATACCCTAACAACGACGACAGGTTCGGTCCCCGTGAAAAAAATAATCTAGGATCTAAGGTCTGAGACGAGATGGAGATTTATTGACCTTTTGGGAGGCTCTATGTGCATTCTATGGGTATATGAAAACAGAATGGAAAACAGTAGCCCTGTTACATAAAGGACACAGGCGATCATTTTCATGGTTCATTATCCTAATTTTATTGATAAAGGTCGCGTTTAAAAGTCGTGAACCTGTAGAAGTGTTTCTTTTTATACCCGAAGGACAGGAAACAGAAATATCAAATCGTTTAAAAAAACACATTGAAAAATAGCTCATATCGTTTGATATTCTATATCTCTGTCGATCTAAATTAGAGCCGTGTAATATTGATAGAATTGATTAATCGGTAGCTTTGATTAATTCAGTTTCATTGTTTCTTCGATCATCGATCAATCGCCCATTCAGATTATAATTATAAAGTCACGATTGGTAGATTAATCGCACGCTCCTAACTTCTGTCCGTACAACTTGATGATCAATTATGCCATTCGTAATAAAATCTAATGCGAACTTTCGTACTAACTGCGGTTTTTATTTTCCCTAGATCTTGTCAGTCTGGACAAATGAATCAGATTACACACAGCTAAATTCCAGGGAATGTACAATAATCACAAGTAGTTAAAAGTTTTTGATTAACACGACTCCGTTATTTGGTGGACGTATGATGAATCAAACAGCAGGATAAGCAGCAAGCTTAATTACTGGAAGGTTATAAAACACTTGATTCAATTGATATATATGCATAATTATTAATCCCGGGATGTGAGCAACTGACTGAATGTAGGTGCAGTGTGTCTGAAATTCAATCCTTTGTTCAAAAGTTTTGTATCATAGACGTAGAATATCGTCGATTCGTTGCCTGTTTGATTATTTATCAGTTCAGATTCAATATCCGCGTACCACAGCCTCCACAATTCTGGCCTTGGCCTTTGTTTATCTACAAGTTCGTGCCGCTTTGGAAAATAAACATTTGGAACCATCTATGACAGATATAGATTCGCGTAACAGCTGCTTTTCTTACTACTCTCAACATCCAAGTCACGGAAGAATTTTTTACGATTTTATTCTCGACCTACGACTATTTCCTGTTCTCATTTTCGAACCCAAAATGAAAGGTGATCCCGTCAGTGAAATATTTCGCGCATCTGCTTTCATCTTCCAATAAAGGTGTGACGCAAACGCCTTGCATAAAGGGACATTGAATTTGAGACCGAAAGCCTCTCCGCTAACCTCAGCATTTATCTTTTTTGACAGCCCCGCAGGAAGTACATTGACACAAACGATGAACATATATCTCATTTATTGTTAGAAATAAAAAATAATAATAATAATAACAAATGTTGATAAGGAGAGACCTGTAATGTACTGTTGTTCAACGGTGAACTAATCTCATGTAGAACGTCGTGCGCTAATCTGACCAACGCAACTTACACGCGTACCTACATTAGCTGTGGTACTTAAAAAAATGAATAAAAAAATGTTTACTACCTTTTACCGTACCCGGGTAAAGAAAAACCCGCGTGTCAATCTCCAGTATGGTATAAAAACGTTGGAAAAATAATCAGTGCCGAATTAGGCCGTACAGATATGGACATAAGCGTGTATACATACATACACATCAGCGGACGATAAATGGCCACTGTAATAACACTATACCTATGTGTGTCTATGAAAACCGGATGTTCTTCAAACTCATCTCGCCTGCTCCAGAACTATTACTAAAACTGGAGCAGAATAAACGATTTGCTTGTACGTGTCGTCATTATTATTATATCATAATGTACAACGTTATATTATTCTGGACGGTGTACATAATATTTCATCTTCGACTCATATTAGACCATCAGAATTAGAGTACCGTATAAATCATTTCCAATTCTATGTAAAAGTTCACCAATTCTCAGACTTTCAAGTTCTCTTTATTCCTCCCGGCCTCCCGCTGGGGGTAACCTGCCCTGTCACGTGATCAGAAACCGCTCATAACCTCAAAGCTGCACTCAGATTGCTCAGAACGGCTTGATGCCACTGTGGGCCTGATATCTACGGAATTATTTCAAAATGGCGGCAAATTCTACGCAGACTTCGCTGACGGGACAGGGGAAGTTACTTCCAGCGCCACGTAGTGGTCACTGGTTGAAGCAAGCTGTACAGGAAAGTGTGACGGGGCCGAGACTCTTCATAGGTGCGAAGCTACAATGGAGTAAAGGGATGATTTTCATTCGATCACAATAGAGAATTGATCAGGATGATGGGTCCTTGTCGTGTCGTCTAGGACCGTCGAGTATAGAGGGACGTGTTCCTGTCGGAAACCTGTTTTTTTGGTTACACATGAGGGTATAGATCGTTTATTAAGATTATGACATGAGCGTGTCTGAATTGTGATACGTATTTATTATAAACCCTATGGCTTAGGGTATATTACGTGTGTATGTAGAGATTTGTCAAATTATATTCCATAACATATTAATAATATAGCCTATAGGTAGGTAGGTATGTGTGTGGGTCGTAGTACTGCATATGGAATTCGAACGACGAACGATCAAATGTAGGCAGACAACGTAAAAGAGAATCAGTGGAGATTCGAGAGGGGTCCATGAGCACGAAATGCAGGACCCTTTGGGTGGGACGAACCGAAAACCGGAGCCGATTAAGATGGATAGTTCATTCTTATGATGGATCAAATTCGTGGCGGTTGTCCTCTAAGGATCACGCCCGCTTCGATTTATCTACGATTACACACCTATAGCTTGATCCATGCGTGTCTTATGTACAGAGATGTAACACACTGCATTCACTGATAGATGAATGAGTGTGGAAAAGATTGTGATTGACTCCGTTTTCACATTTCCAAGTCGACCTAACGATTTTCTAAATCCGGTCTCACTTTCCACCGTCACAAGTTTTCATGCCTTCAGGCGATTACTTTGATAGTAATTATTATAACCTCTTCGTTCAATAACGTGATAACGTGTAGTTCGATATAACGATGCAAGTTTGAAAAGGATTGAGATTTTTCATCCCAATGTTGATTCTGAATCTTTTGTTATATAGTTTATTTTTTCTCACTTAAGGCTCCATTTCTTTTGTCCTCAAAGGATTTTTCGTTGGTAGATCCCATGTAGGTGGACACATTAATGTAGGTACTTGGCGAAGGGTTTCTGCACCGGAGGTGCTTTTTGGAGGGGATTCCTTCTTCTCACCTTAAAGTCGACATTTACGCAAATTGAGGGGGTTTCCTAGTCTCGACTATAAGAAAATCCTTGACAGTTGTCAAACGAGTATGAAGTTGAGGGACATCTATAGTCACTTATATCAAAGTACGCAAATTTGGCTCCAACTATTTGGAGCAAGAGAAAATCCACTGTAGCATTAAAATTGTGGCCAATGAATTCCTGTGGTCCGCGAAAAGCCGCGTTGAAAACTGTGGCCACGGTTACGGTTTATCCAATCGACTTGAAATTTTGACAGTAGATTTATGTTACCATGGACTAAGATTCTACACGAGCGATTTTTGATGACTTGAAATTTGCCGAAGTTATCAACTTTTTACTGAAAGAAGTACGTTTTTGTTGATTTTACAGTAACGTTTCACCTGTATTTCCTGTAATAAAAATTGGTTGCATGTGCAAACGATACTCCTGTGGCTTCTAGGACTATAATTTTGAAGATAGATTAGAATTTTCCTTTGAAAAATGAAGGTCTTTGGTTTTTCCGAAGAATTTAATATTGAGTTCAAGTATTTTGAAGGTGAAGCACACGTTTCACTTATCAACTTTTACCCCGAACGCCCCCCTCAAAGTTTGAAAAATGACATTTATCAATTTTGTCTTCAAGTGAAAATATCAAGGTGTATTTTTTCCTCAACTGGTATTGTACAAACTTAAAGTACAAACATATAATCGTTGCAACATCTGTCCATAATTATGTTCCGCTTTTAAATGAGTATAGATCCTCGAGAAAAACATACCCTGCCTCATACCAATCTACCCTTCACATTGACACAACTATGGATAGGGGAAAGAAGAATTATACGTTTGATTCGTTAACTATTAACGGCTCAAGAAGCGGCCATATAGCCCACTACTTCTTACATCACACACTTATTTCTTTTATTGTGTCAAGTGATCAAGGAAACTCGTAGCAGCAACTTCTCAGACCCCGAAGATATTTGAGCAAATGTTTCTTCGACTAAGATCCAAAATGTCCAGAGATCAATCTAGTCCGTGAATTTCTAGTAGATCAAAAACTCCGAGGTACAGAATGGCGGATGAATTATCAATCCCGAAAGACTACTTCTCGACCCTCGTAACGATCCTTCGACTTCTCGGTCTCTGGTCCTTCGAGGATTCGGAACCTCGCCGATCCGGATGGAAGGATTTCTTTTACCTGATCTACCAGACGTCGTTTCTCTTCACGTTCGCTTACCTGTTCACAGCACTTGAGATAATCGAGCTCTACTTCTCATGGAAGAATTTCGACGATTTTATAAACAACCTGTGCTACGCGATAGTCCACATCATGGCCTGTTCCAAGATATCCTTGATACTGATCAGGGCGAGGGAGATAAGAGCTGTGACGAAGGCTTTCGAGTCCGGAATATTCAAGATAAGGAAATATGGAGCCAAAGAAGAGGTCCGTTTGGTCAAAGAGTGCGTTTCACGGATCAGAAGATTGCTCAAGATATATTTTGTGATCGGTACCTCAGTCGTAACGAATGGACTCCTCTGCCCGCTCTATATTTCATCGAATTCTGATACGGTGAAGATTCGTAGCTCTTATTACCGTTCCTGATTCTGTTATTCCCGTGTTTCTTCATCAGGGCACCGAAGGATCCTGCGAAAACTGCAGTCTGGTGTCTGAAGAGAAGCGAAGGAAGCTACCCTACACGACCTACTTCCCTTTCGATATCGACATAACGCCCAATTACGAGTTGGCATACGCTTATCAGGGTATCTGCATGATGATTTTGAGCCCTATTATAATCACTACAGACGTTTTTTACGGCAGTATACTCCTCCACATCGCTACCCAGCTCAGGATATTGTCGTGGAATTTGATCTCCCTCAAATCTGTCGCAGTGAAGAATCTAGCGCAGAGATGCGGAGCTGAAAAGGCTGTGGATATTGTAGTCGTGGAAAAAATGATGCGCCAAGAAGTTTACCGGACTCTTAAACGATGCATCTTACATCATCATGGTATAATAAGGTCAGTGAAATCTTGTTTTTTTTTGTGTCTAAGAATTTTTAAAAGTGTACATAGCGAGGCGGAAACAACTCGTTGAAATAACGTGTCAATAGCTCTTGAAATGTTGTGAAATAAACGAGGGAAAAATAACCGAAATAATGAGAAATTATCGAAATAATAAGAAATAAAATAAACAGTCGGAAATAACCGAGAAAATGTAATATTTGAACAATTTTTTAACTATGTAATGTGAAAAGAACTTGAAACGGTTTCGAGAATCCTTGAATATTTACGTATAACGCCAGCTGCAGCTGGATGATGCGAATGCGTTCGATTCACCGATATTTTTTCATCAGTGCACGTCCATACATAGTAATTCGAGTTTCTGTAACAACCACTTGATTTATTTGCCCTTCCTGTTCAAACAGTTTGACGATGGAAATGGAGAGAATATTCAGCATACTGGTTTCCCTGCAGTTTCTGTGCAATTTAGTAATCATGTGTTTCCCCCTGTTTCAAATTACTTCGGTAAGTAATAAACAATAATGGTTTTGCACGGTAAACCGCGCGCGGTAGCTGCTTTCATTTTGCAGTAAATTCTCTTCTCATCCTTTTCATTTCTCACATACGGAAATTTCTATGCAATACACAAGCACGCACTCACCACAATTTATACCATCCTCACAATCAGCTGTTACATACTTAATTTTATCTTCAATTTATATTCACATATTTATCTACACAATGCCACCTATTTACCTACCGACCACAAAATTACACCGGGGTTAAGTTATCCGCAATAAATTCACGCAAAGATCTTCATATTCATCTTCTCTTCGTACATTCCCATTCCCATCTACGTTATGTCACACAAATATCACTTCAATAATAGTCTGAGCGTTGTCAATACCGGTGACATCTCCACAATTGCATATCAGCACTGATATAGTATATGATAAGCAGAATTTACGGGCGAGCTTGGTGGTCTCGTGGTTCAAGTCCTCGGATGACAAGCGGGAGACCCGGGTTCGAATCCCGGGAGTATCAAGAAATTTTTATCATGAAAATCTGTCTGAAATCGTCTTGGATTGTTAATGAATTTGCAAACAAACAACTCGAAACGAAGTTTGAGTGTTGGCAACATCGATAACATCTCAAGAATATACGACTGTGTCTTAACTGTGATTACAGGTGCCAATAATGAGTTTCCCATTCTTCTCCATGGTTTCTTTGATGACCGCAATGATGTTCCAGCTATTTATATTCTGCAATTGTGGTGACGAAGTTACCCACGAAGTGAGTATACAGTTATATACATAAAATATTCGTACAGCCATTACAATATTATTTCGCTCACAGGCTTCTGTTCGATCAGTAGTTATTATTTTTTTATTACTTTGATCATAGTATAGCGTTGATCGATAACAAATTGTTTTAGAGTTTGTCGGTAGCCGATGCAGCCTATTTCAGTGATTGGTACAATAATTCTTCATCGTCAGAAGTCAATCGAGCCGTTATTATGATCGTCAATAGGTCTCAAAGACCCTTAAGTCTGACTGTAGCTAAGTTCGCCGCCCTCTCGCGTGATACTTACTTGAAAGTGAGAGAAAAATGAAGCAAACTATATACTCAGTCGTAGATGATAATTACCTAATCGGAATATCGTTCCATTCATTCAGGTCATCAAAGGATCCGCCTCGTACTTCATGTTCCTTCGCAAAATGCGAGACGAGCAGTAAAACCGCGAGAGATAAGGCTGTGATATATGTATACTGACGTGTTGTCATTTTTTAGAAGGAAATTATCATCAAATGAATGCGAAGAAGCCGTCTCAGAGAAACTCGTACTATTCTACTGAATCTGAACTGAAACAGATGAAAAAAATTGACTCGATGTGTGATTGAGGACGTTTTTGCAAAATGAATAAGCAGTTGAAGGTATATGTAACAAGTGAAAATAAATCAAGTATTGATGATGATTGATGATGACAATAATGTTAATAATGACTGAGGTATACTAAATTGGGCTACGCGGTCTCATGATCGATTTGCATGGCGTCAAGTATGAACTCATATTACATTACTTACCATTATTCCCTTGGTCGTGCCTTGCGGGCCACCAGTAAATAGCACTGAAGCAAACGGGAATGAAATTATATACGATCAAGGAAGAAGAATCAGATTTATTCTCACATACTCAGATAACAATACTTCAAGCAATACAAACAAACAAAAGTCCTATATCCTAGAATCCAGGGACACTTGATTTACCATTAAGATTAAATCTACTAATGATGGTCATGATCGAATTGTATGAGAAAATAGTACATCTCACTATTATCTTCATTTAGGCTCCCCGCAACCGACTTCAGTCGACCATGAATCTTATTCTGCTGATCTTCCACAGCTGTCTTCTGTCATTTCCCGCAGTCGATTGGCGATTATTTTCTACTCATTTGACGAAACCACTCATTCGCCTTTCCCCCACCATCGGGCACGCTCGACTCCCCGCGTTCTCGGTTCGCGCAGGTCATGCGCAGATCTGGACCTGCGCGCGGGGACTGCGCAGACGAAGGGCCCACGATTTAGCTAATGATTGAAGAGACCCAATCTCAATTTCGAGATTGGAGCGTTACGAAATTTTCAGAGCCACAAAAGAAAGGTGAATAATGGTTCTAATCGAGTCAGTAGGTGTTAAAAACGAGTAGTAATGATATGCTGAATAACGTCGAGACCGTATCGTGTGTACTTAGAGCGACGACAATAACCCTTCACCCTGGGACAAGATCTTAGAAAACTCGCCGTTTCTCACCGGAGCCAATCACGCTCTTGAGTCTTAAGTTCTTCAGTCTTGAGATATTTCAGATAAGGATCATCGCAGCTAACTATACGCTCATAGCAGAAGCGGAGCTTCTCAGTCTTCGTCCAGTGGTCCATTATAGTAGGCCTTTATCCGGCTACTATCACTGCAGCTGGGCGAGAATACGTATAATGAATTGAGATTAAAGAAATTGAAAAACAAAAGTTTGATCTGCTTCTTTTGATCCAATTTTATTACTATTATTTTTTTTCAGATGTCAGATTTTGGGTCCCATAGGGTTGTTAGCTAAAGGAAGATTGTAATAGCTGGTACGGAGAGCTTGACCACCCTGTTTAAAGGATGATGATATTTATAAAACGTGACTTTGTGAGACAAGCCATGACCTCGGCCTCATAAATTAATTCATTCCATTGCGGCATTTAAGCAATCTGATTTACGTTATAGCATCTCGCATACCGAAGAAAGACTTCATAGATATGCTATATATATAGGTACATGTATATATAGAGAGTAGATAAATACCTATACATCGATAATGAATACAAGACGTGTCATTATCACAGTTTTCGTATCTAGGTATATATTCTACATAGATAAATAATTTGCGTGTATATATATATGCGGTTTGATATTGTATATTTAATTTTTTTTTTCGTGTCTTCAAATATTAATTAATTAATTAATTTCGTAATAAAATTTTCCGCGCAGAAATTAGTCAATAAATTTATCGAGTCTAGTCGGTTTCTTTGTGATTTATACTGATTTTCATCAAATATATATTTCAAACGAAAAATTGATTTTATTTACAAAGATATCAGAAATGGAAGAAAATTATCAAAAAGTCGAAAGAAGAGAGAGAATTGAAATTGAAATCGATTACAGGTCGAAGATCTTGCCATAAAAAAATCAGGCATCGATGTACAAAAATCAAAATAACGGAAATGGACATTCTACTTTTTTTTATTGAAATATGCATACTTTTGTTGTCATTCGAAGTATAAATAATGCAAATAGGTATATTTTTTATTCTACAGCCAATTTTTTCTCGAATAGTCCCTGTTATGATTCTTTGAAATATAACAAATTTTTATTATTTTCAGGCACCTCAGTTTTTTACTAGAAATTACTTTTCCTTTTTCTTTTTAAATTGAGAATAGAATTGGGATTTCGGATTGGAATTTTCGCGCTGCTTGCAAATCTGAAGAGCAAAATATTCTATCACGTCAAATTTTCAAGAAAATCGCACTTGCACCCCCCGCCGCTTAAAAAACGTTGTTTTACATTTTTCGGATTTGTTCGAAGCAATTTTTCTGCTGATTAAAAATCTGCAATAAAACATTCCATTTCATCAGACTTAATTGGTTTAGAAAATAGATCTCAAAAGTCCAAGAACCCGTATGTAATCTTATGATATTGGCAATACAACCCTCGACGATTCGCCATCTGGTGGCCGCGTTGACGCTATTGAAAAAAGAAAACAAACCGTTGAGGTTATGACACATTTTTCATTATTTCATTATGAATCATTGAAAAATCTGCGAAGGCGTGAAAAAAGAACTATAACTCATAGTCAACTAGACAATGACATAACCTCAACGGTTTGTTCTCTATTTTCAATGGCGTCAGCGTGGCCATCAAATGGCGAGTTTCTCGGAAACTTGACGCGATGGAATATTTCCGTCCGCAGATCCGAAATCAGTACGAAATTGCAATTTGGCCCGGAAACGAATTTTAGAATCCCAAAACAAAATTAAGCCCGAAATTCGTCGGACAGTTACAATTACAGGCAATTGAATTCCAACGTTTTCGCCATATACAGATATAACTCAGCATGCGGTTGACGTCACAACGTAGTAATTTTCGATCCGTTGTATTTCCTCCAATTTTGTTTCAATTCGGAAAAGAAAAAATATGACCTAATAATTTTTTCTCTGGGTCTGTTACCCGAATCTATTTCAGGTGGCAGCACGAGGCTAAGCCACCAAGATGGCGGCGTCACTGACACATATGATTCAGTAATGTATTATCTGTGATAATGCGTGTGAACAAACTATTCCAGGTGGCAGCAGGGAGCGCCATGCTGGTGGCGCCACCATCTTTTTTTTATTCTTTTGGTTATTAGAAAAAAATAAGGGCGCACCGCCATTTTGGTGGCTTAGCCCCCTGCTGCCACCTGAAATAATTTCGGGTAACAGACCCATGAAGTTGGTTAGAATCAAGAAACTAGTCGTGTTCTGAACCATATGAACTAATTCCTCGATTTTAACCATACAAAACTCTACGCTTGAAGTAGGTTCGAAAAGTCCATCAGAAAGATTGATTTTGTCGCAAAAAAAAGAGTCTTTTGTTCTCTAATTTCTTAGTAAATATCGTTGAGATCGTCGCAACTCGCATGGTGATGCTGCGCAGCGGTCCATCGCCGACCGCAGTCAGCGACGGACTAGCGAGCGCGTCTCTCTTCCGATCGGCGAGACTACCGCATGGACGTAACGCGTACCGCGATCGGGAGAGGAAGAGACAACATCCATCGGCAGTGGCTCTTGAGCCTCGGCTCACCACCTCACCGTCAACCGCGCGCGATTAGACTCGTGCTCTGCTCGCCTCGTTGTCAGGGATTCCGAACGCTGGTTCACAATCAGTACGGTTCCGTCTTGGGCCACGGCAACACCATATCCGATAGTCGGTTGCTCGTTGGACTCGCGTGCGCATCTTCACTCGTGTCTCGTGTGTGACACAGCGGGAAAAATAGTCCCTTCAAGTATTTGAATTTTCGCGGGCATTTTTTCAAATTTTTTTTTCAAAGTTTGCTTGTCGTTCATTATCTTATGTTAGACTGTGTATTATTAGGCAGAGATTCATGCATTTGATTTGAGATAGTTGTTTTTACAGTGTGGAACGTTGATCTTCTTTCGCCACGTGTGAAAAATAAGAAAATGAACATTTGTGTTTGTTGGTTCAACGAGTTTTAGGTAAACTGTTTTACACGCAGTGTTCGACGATATATTCAACACGAGCGGAGGGATTTTCGATACAATTATGACTTGAAGAATGAAAAAAAAAGGATTTCAAAATGGTAAGATATTAATTTTTCTTCAAGTTATCAGATTCGTTTCAATAATATATCATCAAATGCTGTAATAAATAATTTTATTGTAATAATACATTTTTTTCAGTATTCGTAAATCGTGAAGTTTCAATTTTATACAAATTATATAAAAATTGTTTCATATCGTTGCCAAATTTTTATCCCAATTCAACTGTAAATAATTCTGCAAACAATTTGATAAATTTTTATTAAATATTTGCAAATTTTTTTTTAATTACTTCACAATTTGATTTTTCAATGTAAATTTCTATGAGTTTTATTTTCATATTCGAAAAATATTCATAGATAAGAAAAAACAGAATTTTTTTTTTCTAGATTCAAAAAAATATTGTAACAAAAAAAAAATGCAAAATCGACAGTCTTAAGAAAACTGTTACCAAAAGTATTTTTTTTTTAATTCTCCAACTGTTGAAACAAACATTTTCAAAATTTAACTAAAAAAATTAAACTCAATCAAAATGCGAATATCGGAATATTAGCCAAATTTATTTTACATAATTGCAAAATTGCCCCCAAAAATACACGATTTTTTTCTCTTCTTTCGACAGTGTGAAACTGGCCACCAGATGGCGAATATTCATCTAATTTCTAATACAACGGGGTTACAATATCGCCGATAATTAATATCGCAAGGAGATCAGAGAGATAGATTTATTATACCCGCATGTATATAGCGAAGGTCGATAGTTAGATTTACCGGAATATATTAATATTTATGTTCAAACATCGTCGATGTAATTATAGATCGTAGATTTTGATCGGATTTTGTGGGTATAATGACGTCGAGTTCAATTCGGTGTCAAGTGACATAATGACGAGTTGTGAATTTCTCTCAAACGGTACAACGACCATAAATAACCCTGGTACAATTATAATTACCATTACATACCTCAAGCTTATGTGCCTATGTATATTTTGTCTCCGAATTTTTGTTCATACGATTTTATGGTGTGTGACCACAAAACTAGACAAAAGGTCCTCACATGAGTTACGCACATGTATCTGGTACAATATTCTGGGTATAACGTCACGATATTAAATAAACGAGAATTTACCGCTGTGTGTGCATACATACAAAGTACGTCATGTACACAGACCTCCCAGTCACTCGGACTGAAGAATAATAGTTAATTCGCAATCTCGCGCGAAATTTATACAACAAAGACATATGAGGCTATGATACGAGGAGATCAAACGTTGAAGAATATCAGACTTCATCTGCGTTGTGTCAAGGATGTTAGATGCGATTATACGTCGCGTTATATTCCAAGACATGACCGTACGACGTAAATGTAGTAAATACATAAAAAAAAGTCAAATAAGTATACGAGTAAAGATGATAAGAATAATATTGAGTCAATGAATGAAGTATTGAATTTTTTCTTGAAATTCTGACCTCTTTTCACCCGAATTCGGTTCACAAGTTCCATATTTCTTATAATCAGTGTATGAAAAGATGGCGCTGCGTGGCAGTTAGCGGGACATAACCTCGAACTGTCGTGTCAGTCGCGAAACCGGGACGAAAGTGAAAAAAGACGTGGACTGCGCATGTGCCAACGTAACCGCGCTCACAATCCTGGCACGCAATGGGCCGCCTTCATCCCGCAAAACTGCCATGCAAAGCCCCACTTTACATATATGCGAGTGTTTATAAAAACATTCTTAGTCGTTCCAAATTCAAAAACAATAAGCTTAATCTATCGTTTGTTACTGTATTAACAAATGGCCTCAAAATGGTTGCTTTTTTTTATAGAAAAAAAAGTCTATGTGGTTACGAATGTGGCCACCTAGTGGGAAGAGGTTGAAAAAAATGTTCCAATTTTGTTCTTAACGAATCGGATGATGTGTATACTTGGAGTTTTTAATATTACTACCGACATTTATGAATTTTCAATAAGTGAAAGCTTTTTTTAAGCCGGTCAAAAAACGTCACTTTAAGGCCGCTTAATGGGTCTGAAAAAGGCAGAAATCGTGCATATGTTACAAAAAACGCATTTCGAAGCTTGGATTGTCAGCTTTGAAATGCATTTTGGACATTGAGGCTACATCTGACCGTTTCAAAGTTATGCCACCTTAAGCCCCTCCCATTTTCGACACATGAAATCGGCCATCCTGTATACACAATGAAAATAGGATCTTTATCAATATATTGTAATAATGATGGAATTATGTTAATTTCCAGGAAGAAGAGAAGATTCCACAACACAGGATGCTCTTAGCACATCTTGGGTCAGTTTGGTTCAATTAATTTTATCTAATCCTTAACCCTTATTTCTAATTTTCACAATAATTGTCTAACTGCATATGATGAAATTGAAAAAAAATTGCGGTAAAGTGACACAAACGAAATATTTTATATTCCTTATCCGTTCTACATGAAAACATTTGTATACTATACCTATGTGGTTATTCAACTACCGCATAATTGAACTCGATTCGTATAAGTGTAGTAATAAATCGTCACTTATCTCTGCTTTGCTTACTGTTACCTGTTCATATCATAGTTAGCATACTTACTAATAGCACATTATTTACAGAACACAACATTCCTACTCGTAGCTATATCATTTAATTAATAGTATCACTAATCACTATACGCTTTACCGATGCGGGATATAATTGCACAGCCGCGCGTGCCTCTTACGATTAGCGAATAGAATCAACCAATTAATTTAACGCGGTTACTAATAGGAAAGATTCCTCAGATTGTCCATGATAAATGATGGCGTGATGAATAAGTACAATTTTTTCAAACCATAAGAATTCAACTTCAGGTGACTGTAAACAGTAATTGAAAATTATCATTTTTCAAACGCCACGTGACGTCACACAGTACCTCGGCCGCCATGTTATTCGGTTGACCATGGTTGTCCGCAGCGCCGCCAGACGGTAAAACTGTAGGTGTGACGTGCGGGAAATTCAAACGCTGTGTTAAAAAAACTCGATTTATGTAAAAACCAACTATAAACAATTGGGTACAATATGTTTTTCATCGATCCAAATCATCAAATTATCGGATAAGAGAATAAAAAGATTCATGAAACTTTCCTATCGTTTGAGGCTGAGGCTAAAACTTATCTTTTTTTTTTAAACTTATCACGTCGAAATGTTTCCTTGAAAAAAAGGTTTCTTCTCTTTTTCTTATGTTCTGCTGTTTCGTGGGGTCAAAGGCTGATGTCTAGAAACGAGTAATGTCATGTAGTACCTACGTACATAACCTCACATCTAGGTATTTTATATTTATTTATGGAGAAGAAACCCGATCGACCAGCCGAGGGGAACGACGATATTAGTCACGGGTAACACGGTGCAGAGCGACATACGTTTCAAATGTAATGGTCATACTTTAAAATACCTGACCGGTTAGGTTAGGTTGCCGCACATTGAAAGGTCTCGTACAGAATGCGGGGGAGTCCCCGAATCGAATGAATCCGTCGCCCTGGCCCTAACCCTAACCCCTGAGACTCACGGTCTATGTACGCGGGGAGTAGATTCTTTCTTCAGATTTACTATGCATTCGTTTTAGTGCAATTTATTATTCAACTTCATTATTGAATTCTGGGTTTCCATAAATTGATCATAAATTTGACATATGATCACGAAGATGGTGGATAAGTCATATTAACATAACCTAATAAGTATCTCATCATCTCAAAATCAGAGACAAATGAATGGCTTCTAGCTCTTCGAACTTTGAAGCTTCTTTAATTTTGTGTAAGTTTTGTTTCTTCCGAATTGTTCGGAATTATAGATTGTTCGACCAATTGTCTCTATAACTGATTCAGCTTTCAAAATGGGACACCCTGTACATAGATGGGAACTATGAAATTAAAGAGTGATGCGACCGATGTGTATCAGCACTTTTAGACCAGGAGTCAACGTCCGGCGGAAATCGATTAACCTAATATTTGTCCCATATGGAATGTTGTTCTATCGGAATTGACTTTTTATCATACATTTGACAGAAACTCGATTCTTGATGTCTGTAATACGTGCCTAAAATTGCGAATTTTAGCGCTGTTGGTTGCGAAGTCTGAATAGTATAAAGTGCTTCACGTCGCTACGCATGCGCAGTGCAAGTAAATGGATTGAGGTTAGGTCTGTGGTAACCAGCTGACACTGCCGCGCCATTTTCCACTGCGCTTGGGGTTGCTGTCATGAAGAATAACCCAAAGGGGTCCCGAAAATCGAGTTTTGGAAGGATTTACATTGTGAAACTTGTGACAAAACCAGGCGTGACTTGTCATAATTTCCTGGTTTTTGCATAAATTACTATTTACTATTTACTGCGACAGATTCTATTGCATGTTTTGTCTCATTGTTGTTATTCATTTTTTAATTTACTCGTCGAATCCATATCTCAACACGTGTCGATACTCAAATCAAGTAACTAACTTTCTTCTAATTGTACTATTTTCGGTCTTTGACCTTACAACAAGAAGGGAATTAGACATACTAAACAATACTGCATGTGAGTCTTATCATAAGAAGACTAGGACGTGAAGTAATTGATAACTTGAGATTGACTACAGTGGAACCCCGTTAAGAGCTTCGGGCCGGAGTAAATTCTTCTACTACGAGAGCCCCCCCCCACTCCTTCATACCTCACCGTAGCGCGCAGGCCCGAATCTCCCTGTTGTCAAGCTCGAGCACCGAAACTATGGGAGTGGGGGAAGGTCACTCACTCACGCGCAGGGGAATCTGTTCTCAACGGGGTTCCACTGTAATCGATATTTCGCGATGATTGACGTTCGCAATCACATTCGTTGATAACACCTTTTACGACACAATGGGGGTGTCTTTTTTTTCATATTCTTTGCCCACCCTGTATAAATTGATCAATTAATAAAACTGGTTTAAAATTCTGGATCTAGGACAAAAATCAGTACACCGCATTAAGTTTATCGAAACTCAAGTATAGGTTTATCAATATTTGGTATTTGTCTTCGATTAGGATTCCAGACTGTCAGTACACCTGATTACCAAGTGTCGAAGAGCATAGGCAGATGTAAAGTACGAGATACATTGTTATATGTTAATAATCATCACCTATTGATTAATAGGTAAATAGGTATACAATACCCGTACAGGCACATTAAATAAGTGTATTATGCAATTAGAGCCGCAGGTTTTCTGCTCCACCTCCCCAAATTATTATCACAAGCCCTATGTGCTTATGTTTATGACAAGGAAGTAATTATTACCAATCGATTTCTAACTGATTGACTCGAAATTATTATTTTTTTTTCCGGCGAGGGAATTGAAAGTCATTTTGACGCCATTTTGACGCAGCCAAATGTCATAAAAAACTCTTTTTAAGGCAGTCTCTAACTCAGCGGTACAAAGTGCCACTTTACCTTTGATTCATGATGGATTATAGACATAAATCTGCTCCTGGTTTCCTATATTTTGAAATATTCCTTATTTCTCAGTAGGTATCAATTTTTTTTTAAAACTTTTTCTTCAATATTTTCCTACCACCATTTCTTTTTTTTTTTAGAATGATTGATCGAACCTTTACCCAATTATAAAAGTGAGAGAACAATTATTGTTGAATCGATTTTTTCCTCAACTTTTATCAGCAGGGCGAATTTGATAGATAACTGTTTCAATTTGAGAAATATTGTTTACATATTTGATTACTAAATTAATAAAACGATGTGTGTACAATCTCAACCAAAATTGATTCTCGTCTCCAATATTAGGTACTACTTCGGGATAAGATAAAAATCGGAAAAAAATCAACCACAATCAAGACGATCAAAGCATTAAATTGGAATAATAATAATGCCCAAAAGTTATCAATAAATTGTTTAAACAAAACATTGTTCAACAAATTTTCTGGTAACGTTTTTCTCTTCATCTCAGAGAATTTGTTGAACAATGTTTTGTCTAAACGATTTATTGATAACTTTCGGGCATTATTATTATTCGAAATGAATACTCTTATCATCTTTATCATGGTTGATTTTTTTCCGATTTTTATCTTATCATAAAGTACTCAATTTGCCGACGAGAATCATTTTTGGTTGAGATTCTACAGCCAATACATCCTTAAGATTCTGAGATTTTTTTAGATTTCTTATATTTTCTCAAAAATTCAAGATATATCCAGACTTTATTTCCAACTGTGTGATGTCAACGGTTTTTAAAATCGATAATTGAGCTTCAGTAGCTGGTTACACAGAAGTTAGCCGTTTCTGTGTTGATTATCCCACTCTGTGTCACTATATATGTACATATACATCCCATGATTGGCAACTGCGATAATTTTGTTATGTCTATAACAATTGCCCCACCCCGACGCCTGGGGGACTGCTATAAACTATTATAGTTCAGTCTACCGCGATACCTTCTCGCGTTACAAATCAATGCACCGCATAAAATGAACAGGGGCAGCACTTGAAGCATTTGCTTGTATCGAATGAAAAAGAGAAAAAAAAAAAATTCTCGACTATTATTTCCGTTACGATGAATCCGATTCAATCAAACACTCCTGTTTCTCATTGTTTTATCCACGAAAATTTTGTTGCATGACGATCAGGCTCTTATTAGAGTCTAAAAATGTGATATCTCGTTTTTATTCCGCGGGTGGGGTACTCACATGCGTGCAGACATTATCTATTTTCCACGGCCACTATCTATCGTAGTAAGCTCACATACCAGTGTGTCACGTAATCTCCTTCTGCAACCAGTACCTACTTTATGTGTTTTCCTATGTTTGAACCATGTACACTACCTAGTAACAGTTGTGAGGAAATCTTTCATATCTTTTACTCCATCTCTGTACTAGATAAGAAAAAAAAATGTAGAAGAATGAACGTATGTAAAGCTGGACCGGAAATAATATCACATGTAATTTACACTCATTCCGTACGACTGAGAAAACGTTCTTGAAATTGATCAAGAAATCGTAAGAATTGTGCACCAACAATCACAGTCTTTACTTACCAGCGGGAAAAAAACTCTCGTAACCATAGTAACGGTGAAATAAACGAAGAAAGTGCTGCCCCTAGCGGAAGACGCTGCAGTTCTCATGGTTCTAACCTCACTTTCACTCGTTTTCAATGCATATTTAGTAGAAAAACTTCTTTTTTTTTAAAATACTTTTTGGATTCATATGTTTCATAAATTGTTTTTACTTTCCGGATTTCATATCTGATCAATATTCCGTGTAGATATTGACTTTCACATGGGGGAAAATATCTAGGGACCTTTTAGGGCCTCCCACACACAGTTTGAGATTCTAACAAATTTTAACATCTTTTTCGTGTTCCAGAAAGTTAACAGAAATATTTTTTATGAATTTGATGCGTTAAATTAACGTCGAACTTATACTGGATCAACCTGTTCATTGTCTTACTTTCAAAATAAGCAGGAAAAGTAATATCATTACACTAAAATTTCATGTTGCATTATATGTATAATTGTTGAGAAATACAATTTAAGAAATCTGAGTACGTCGTTTTAACATTTAAAAAATGATATCACAATAATTCAACACATTTTGCAATTCACAACAATGAAAAATTTACGAGCCTTGGGCAGTAACGTGTTCTGTTAAAACTACGTTTCGACCTTGTTATGAAAAGCATTTTTAATAGGGCAAGAAAACTCCCTAGGAACACAGAATATCTTCAACTGTGCAGAAACGTCACGTTTTTTTTCATCAGATTTGGGGCGAGATTGACGTTTCTGAATTCCACGGTGATTGTCATGATCACAGGGTTGGTGCACCAGTGAATGAACAATTGACAGTTTTTCAATTGTTTTTCCATCAAGGATCTCAATTGTTAATTTGAAGCTATTTTCCAATATAACATAATGTCAAAACGTCCGGGTGTTCATTCACTGGAACAATTTATACCCAGTGAATGAACACGGTTTAAATTTCCGGAATTTTCCTCAGAGAAACTGTTGGATGATCGGATCGGATTTTTTTCTAGCTAAACCGGTATCCCCCATGTAAAAATTGACTTTCAAAATCGGCTATGACAAATACAAGATAGTAGTATCAATTTTAATATCCTGTTTGATTGTCTGTTTCAACCAATTTTTTAGAAATCGCCACTGGGTACCGTTTTTGAAGATTTTTCTTTACCACCATTCCCCAGACGATTCCGGTAATCCGTGAATTCGAGACATTTTTTGGTAAAAATGAATCGAAAACATTCTCAAAAGTATAACATTCTCAAACGTAACCTAAACCTCGATCCAATTATGCCGATAGTTTCCGTGAAAAAAGAAAAAAAATTTGCGGAATTACCGTTTTTTTTTCGTATAGCGTTCATTCACTGGTACATCCGCAATTCCGTGCAATTATCGTACTTACACTTACAGAAATTGTGAATTCGTTATCACGTCACGCAGAAGGAAAGAATCCAGATTTCCTAAATTTATGCTACATATAGAAAGTGAGTGAAAAAAAATAATGACATACCCAACCATTAATACTTTGCGCTGTTCGCTGTCATGTCACCGTAGATAAATTCCAGGAAAGTTGGATCACAATATATTAGAAAGGTGGAATAAATAAATTAGACATAACGAGAATAATAACGAAAAATATAGGTTTTTTTTTTAACATCTGTATAAAAATTGGTCAATTTTCTAAATTTAAGATGCTTACCACCAGAAAGTTTCGGGTCTTTTAGTGCTTTTGTTTCGTCCCTTTAACATTTTTGATACTTTTTCATAATGTCAGTATTTGAACCCTTGAAAAATGAAAGAAAGTGAAAAAAGAAGAACAGTTTTACTTTCGCGTGAAACTAGTTATCTTCATCTATACACTTAAAGACCACAAGAGAGAGAGAGAGAGAGAGAGAGAGAGAGAGAGAAAAAATGCAGTTTCAACGTTACCTACTTACTTGAAGAGCATCGAATCCGAAACCAAAGACCGGAAGGCGTGTATTCCTCAGGCATTGAAAGAGAGTTTCGGTATATAGCGGGAAAAGATCTAGAGTAAGTATCGAATGGTGTGAATGCGATATATGAAAAGAATAGAGAATTACACCCGGTTATATTACACAGGGATTTATGTATGTATACCCACTACCTTAAGGTCTTTGTTTGACAAGGCGCCGGGTTTCTTCATCACCTGCGTGTCTAATTGCAGCCAGGTACGACTGAATAAAAAAATACATACATCTATATGAGAGAGGGAAAAAAAACCATGACAGGTGTCAGATGAGTAAGACGAGCTGAAAATTGAATGGAAAATGGAAATCTTGCCGTTAACTTTTCTATATATGGTCTTAAGAAAAGTAGGCAGTATATAGGCGCGTTAGTCATGTTATATACCGGCGACAACTACCGAAAGTCATTAGTTAGGCAAATATCCAATATGACGTACGAAACATCGTAGCTCACCTCTGCACCTAGGTGACGAATGACTTTTTAAACGAGATGACGAATTGTACTTCGAATGTACCTAGTCGGGTTATCTTGACCAGTGAAACAATTTGACACGGACTTACTGTATAACATTTGTAACCGAACTCGCTGCATATGGGGATCATGTCCGATTTTGTTCTAGAATAATTAGAATGACGTTTATGAGGTCGGTAAATGAGCACCAGATTTTTTTCCACCATCGCTGACTGGAAGTTGTCTCATTTTCGAAGGATCCGTTGGTTCTACAAAAAAATCGATTCGAAGAAATATCTTTGATATAACTTGAAATTGACCAAAAGATTTTTTGCCCATTTTTTCACCCACTCGAAGTGCATGATTTCACACGAATAGTATAGGATCGCAATTTTGACAGCGATACTCCATGTTGGTATGTTAAAATCATGTATGGCGATCATTTTATGATCAAGTTTCTCAAATGACAAATACCACTATACAGTTCCATGGAAAGTTTATGTAATATCGTGAAACTTGATATACACTTTGAATGAAGAGTATGAATTCAGGTCTCGAGTCAAATGACGTGAGATAAGATAATATGCGTCGTTTGGATTTAAACGCCACTGTGTACAGTATTAGTATCTTAATTCGTTGGGTCGTGGTTTCTAAATACCATCCAGCCATTTTAGGATCATTTGAGATTTGAAATGATCCAGATTTCTCACATTAAAAATTGGGAAAACTGAAGCATATCATAAAAAACATCGAGTTTTTGATATAAAATTAGACGCCATTTAGAAATATCTGGTGGCAGATGAAAAGAGAAACGATTTGTACGATTTTCGTAAAACATTTTGCAAAAATGGTCACAATTATACAGGGATTTTGGTGAAATGTTGAAAAAGCGTAAGCGCAAGATTTTTTTCACCGCTGTTGATTTTTTTTAGTCACGCTCTGTACAAGAATTGTTCAAAAACCGCAGGAGCGATTTTTTTAATACACATCTTTTTGATATTGTAGGAATTTAAAAACCAATTTTTGCAAAAAATTTCACCGAAGTCTCTTCTCAAAAGACCGCAATGGATTTCAGCTGTTAGGTCCAGGTCCTAAGACCATGGACAAATCAGTATTGATCATTTCAAATCAGTGCCGATCATTACTTTCATTGATGAATGCAGAATCTAAATTTTACGTCTTTTGTCAAACACTTTCAAATCTGTAGTTACCGTGTGAAAGCAATGGATAGGAGTGATACGAACTATTCGGTTACTCAATGAGTAATCAGCACTATAGTCAATTCTTAGTATTAAGGTATAGGTGACATGCAGACCACAGTCTGATTAAGACCTGTGTATAAGACATAAGTAGCAACAATATAATGCATCATGTTTCGAAAACTCAAAAAATATTATTGACCCTCGAAAGTGGGAGTAGGTAGTGTTTTTTTTCCTCTGACTCACGATCAGAATCTTCGAATTAGGTGGAAAAAAAAAATCAGAATCCGGAAAGTCTCGATAATTTTGAAAAAGTCTTTGAAAAGTCTGAAAGATTTATTATTCAACCAGAGTGTTCACAGATTTTGTTGTGCCCTTGGACTGGTTCACACTTTTGTTGTTGTTGTTGTTTTGGAATATTATGATTTTTCGTTCTTGTATGGAGTATTGAAATGTCTAGTTTTGGCCTCGTTACGGATTTTCCCCCCTCACGCACCTTTTCCACTTGGAAATTAGAGATCTGCGTACGTTTCGAGTGGATTTACAGTTTTCGAGGTGAGCTTCCGAACCACAAGAATTACGGATGTGGAGCACATGAGCATTTTTGTGTTTAAAAAATGTCAGATGTTCTGGCCGGGATTCGAACCCTCAACCTACGGATTAGCAGTCTGGGCTCCTATCCGCTTCGCCACCGCGACTCTTGACCCGGAAGAGTATAATTCGGACCATATTTCAACACTGTCTAAAGTTCTGTTCCGGAACTATTCCAACAATGCAACAATGGAGTGATAAATTTGCTTCACATTTATTCATAAATACACAGTGTGGTCAAAATTCGAATGCAATTTCACAGTTTTGCTATCAAAGTATGGTAAGAAATGTACAGATTTCAGTTTCTACTTTTCTTTTTAACCACTTTTCAGTGTCTTCAGAGGAATATAATAGTCGAATGAAACCGCGTCTCTCTTTATTACCGTATTATTCATAAAGCCTGAGGTTTACCGCGCGGTACCGCAGTTTGAAGAAGAAAAAAAAATGTAAAAACGCGAGCAAAAATTCTTTCCAAATTATAGCGGGTCAATCAGAGTCGAGCATCGCGATTCGTTAGCGGTGATTAAGCCGTCGAATATACGTTGTAAATCAAGTTCTGACGTAAAAAGGTAGAATGAAAGAATAATAAGTGAGGATCATATTTTTGGAACGATTCACTGTCTCGTGATATAAATCATGACTGTGCAAGCTTCGAGGAGTCATTCAAAATCATAAAAAATTTAAAAATAATTGGTATTAGATCAATGAATCGGTGGAGATCTTCATTTTGGCCGAATTTTAAACGGACTAAAAGTCCTGACCTGTAACTGGACGGCTGGATCCTCCATCTTGAATCAAAGGTGCTCGAATTTAGTTTTTTCATCATATCTCGACAACTATTGATCCTACCGTCACGCAGGTTATTATAAAAAATGAAGCTTATCAAATTCTCTACAACAATAGTTCAATACGTTTTTTCCATATCTTCAATAGTCTTTGTACAATACAGGGCTGAAAGTATCGATATTTGTACTTGTAAGAATTATGTAATTATGTATTCACCGATGTATTGGAGAAAAACTATCAAAGATTCGAGAAAAATGTACTGAGTCTTTGTTGTAGAGATTTTAATTAGCTTCATTTTTTATAATGACCTCCGTGACGATAGGATCAACAGTTGTCGAAATATGATGAAAAACCTGAGTCCAAGCACCTTTGATTCAAGATGTCGGATTCATTCGTACGATTTTACCCTGACATCATATTTTTTCTTGGTCAGTATTTAATTTTGTAAGATTACATTGACATCGATTCGGTTAACAAAGTAGCAACATTGAATTCTCACGGTGAAATTTTCGGGAATAATTTTGAGAACAAAATGAGTCAAGGTAGGAATGAAAATCGAGCAAATCGGACCAGATTATTCTTCATCTTGAAAGACTTCGATTTGAACATTTTCAATCTAAGCCGCTGTTTATAATCTTGTCTTCCGGTTATCGTGTGGTTATGTTATCAAAAACATTCCTGATACACACTGATCAGTGTACGTGAGTCTCCTTATTATGAACCGTGAGAGACCAAAAAATGTCCATTGTAACAAAATGCCTGCACGAGATACTTGGGGCAGGTCGGTTCTGAGAATGATGACCGCGTTATTGGCTTATAATCCTCCAGCTTCATGTGCTGGAATTCTGTACATGTAATTGTTATTATCATCATTCAACAAGTCACGACCGAATTGTGTGTACATCTAATGATTATTCATCCTGCCCTATCTTCCTCTCTTTCTAGCCCCGATATATATATTCTAATTTTATCTCACATACGTTATGACCTAGTAGTAGGATGTTTACCAGATCGTGCACTGACCGCAATTACACGAATTATAGGTGTACACATTTGAGTAGCTGATATTGGCGATATTGAACACCCAGTTTCTTAAATTGGATCATAAGTACCGCGTGATTCAACAAATTCTCCATACTCTAAAAATAATTTATATTCCATCAAAAGTTCATTGCACATCGAAGAATGAAGTTTTCTTAAAATCACTTTCAGGCACACGGTTGCATCTTCGACGTCTCATTTTCTTTGGAGTGCAATCCTTCATCGTGTGAATGAGGGAAATTGAAAAAGAAAATTTTTGGACCAAGTTATCAGCAAAAGAGTGACTAGATTGTCGGTAAATTTCTATAACTGACCGTAACTTATGACAGGATTTTTTTTTCTCAGTTTCCCTCATTCACACGATGAAGGGTCGCTCTCCGAAGAAAATGAGACGTCGAGAGACGTAATCGAATCAACCGTGTGTCTGAAACCTTACGACAAGTGATTTTTGGAGTATGTAAAAAAATAACAAAAATAGAATCGTCCAGCTTTTGTATTATTGTATAGATTTTGAGGGTTCGGCGTCGTCACGTGACTATCCGACAGCTGCAGCGATCTAGATTAAATAAAACCGATTCAGAAATACATACACATTCATATGATGGGAAGGTTTTTCATTCTATTAACAAAAGATATATTCTTTGCCATTTCCTGGCGCTAGTCGGTTCACTGACACGCCCTGAGTTCCATAAAAAAACGATACGGATGCAACGATCGCCTGTGAAAGCGATAATTGACGATGCAGTAAAAAACAATAATCTAATTTTGAAAAATCAATGATTCGATATGACATTACCGATGGGTGTTTTTGTGTAATTATTCTTTGTCTTTCTTAGTTTCTCTACTTCGTTCTCCCTTTTTTTGTCTTGTAAAATATGGTTCTGGTTGAATCGTTGAATGGCTTCCATTGTCCGTTGTTTCCTTCTGCGTTATTATCATATCAGCAAATATTTGATCATGATATGAAAACGTTGCTGCACCTTAAGGTGTTGCCATATGTTGTTGGTGGATTCTCTTTGTTACCTTGTGAAAATATTTCTCTCTCTCTCTATCTTTCACGTGCTTCGTTACATATGGGGTTCGGTAACTTGATTCTACGGTCTTTGTAGTCTCGAGGTAAACATCTAAGAACGAAAGGACTCGGGTTTTTAGACGGTTCAATTTTAATTTTTTTTCGTGAAAATTCGCTGCGATGCAGATCAGCTTCAATCGTTGTTAATTATCTCTACGTACGTGTCGATGTCGAACCGCATTCAATTTTATAAACCGTGCAACAATAATTGTCACGATTCATTAACCGCTAATTACTGACCTATAAAACCGAACAATACAGAAGCCCATCAGCTGGTTTGACAAGAATAACAATCACCACGTGGTCAATGGGTCGGCTCTTTCTTCTTCGAATCATTCATTGATGCTTTCAGGGTTCAGACGATCGATTGATTAGTGATAACGAACAACTAGTGTCGTAATTATTTCACCGAGTTAATTTCACTCCATTTATAACGTTCGGAGTCACTGGTGTTTATTGGTCATCAGATAGATCCATCGGCCATGTTACATATCGGAGTGACTTTTCTCGTACTGGGTTTATTTGCTTCGCAGAGCAACAATTTCCGGTGCAATTGCGCGAGCACAGGGCAGTACCGTGTAATTGTTTCCTGTTTAACAACAATTAGAGGTGAAAAAAAAAAAAAATCAAATACTCTGGGTCATACAATTAAATCGAAATATATGTCCTGGTACGGCGACTGCTTCTGGCTCCAGGTTCAGTCAAACTCTGATAAGGATCCGGTAGCGGAAGGCGAGGTACGAAGGTAGTGGCAGTGAGGCACCGCTTTTTTGATATCTTAAATATAATATTATAAAACGCAGCTCCTGCAGACTGGGAGATCAGTGTTTCGTTCTTTCGATACTCGATGTAAAGAATGAACGCAGACTCCAATCAGATCTGGACCAGGATTATATTTGTGGTATAATTATTATGTATTGACTCGCCAAACTTCGATCCGCCTCCTTTTTATCATTATTATTATTATTATTGAACAGAAAAAACGACGAGAGATGGAGAGGCGAGTGAGATCAGTAGGTAATAATCGTTACTGAAAAATTATCTTTTTGGGAATAAGTTTTCGTGAATTTGCTTCCGAATGAAAGTAGGTAAATGTTACTTCACGACTTTTAACCCTAAAGTCACTTACAACTCTTGAAACTTCCGCATTACTTACACGGGGTCACCCTGCCCTTACTGAAAATTTCCAGGTGGGAAATCCATGTGGAAATCCTATGTATATCTACATGGTTTCCCATCGGAATTTCGAACTGGGAATCTATGGGATTCCATGGGTTCCTACGTACATCTGCATGGTTTCCCATCGGAATTTCGAACTGGGAATCTATGTGATTCCATGGGTTCCTATGCACAACTACATGGTTTCCCATCGGAATTTCGAACTGGGAATCTATGAGATTCCATGGGTTTCCATGTATATTGAATGTGGATTCCTATGTGTACGGAAAATATCCAGGTGGAAAACCATTCAGAATATCACATGGATTTCCCTAGTGGTTCAGTCCGGATTCCTATGTAGATACCTATAGATTCCTATAGGGCGTTATTTGTGCATTTACAGAAAAAAAGTCACTCCCAGTCGGGGATTTGAACCCAAGACCCTCATTTCCGTAGACTATCACCTTACCACTGAGCTATCGAGCTACTTGAATATCCCTGGATATTCCACAAACATATTGAATCGTCAATGACGGACACTTGAAATAAAATAAAACATACCTATGTGGATAGTTCATGGATTGTTATGGCAATCCTGTAGAAATTCCATGTGTCATCCAGTGGATTTCCTATGATGGTTTCCATGAATTTCCATGGAAAATCAATGCAAGATATACTATGCTATTCCTATGTAAAACCATGTATTCCCATGGAACATCCACAAGAATCTACTCCAAATTTACCTGGACATCCATAGATTCTGCCACATGGATTCCAAGAAGGGAAATCTATGGGTGGACATGGGATTAGTATATTATTTCCACCAGGATTTCTATACTACGACCACAATTCATCCAGTGGATTTCCTATGAAGGTTTCGATGAATTTCCATGGAAAATCAATGAAAAGTATACTATGCTATTCCTATGTAAAACCATGTATTTCCACGGAACATCCACAAGAATCCACTCCAAATTTATCTGGATATCCATAGATTCTATCACATGGATTTCAAGAAGGGAAATCATGGATTTCAAGAAGGGAAATCCATGGGTGAACATGAGATTTAATATATAATTTCCACCAGGATTTCTATAGTACGACCAAAAATCATCCAGTGGATTTCCTATGACAGTTTCCATGGAAAATCAGTACAAGGTATACTATGCTATTCCTATGTAAAACCATATATTTCCATGGAACATCCACAAGAATCCACTCCAAATTTACCTGGATATCCATAGAATCTATCACATGGATTTCAAGAAGGGAAATCTATGGGTGGATATGAGATTAATATATAATATCCACCAGAATTTCTATAGCACGGCCATAAGTCATCCATATGGATTCCCCATGATTCTGTACGTTCTATGGTTTCTACATAGGTTTCCATCGTTTCCATGGAAATCCATTGACATTTCTATGGATTTCCACCTGGAAATTTTCAGTAGGGTGACCCCAGGTAACTTTGAAACGTTGTCACATTGATTCTGGAAAATTCCTGGAGGTACTTTAGAATCTCTAGAATGAAACCGAATTGGATATTTGATACAAAATTAAATTGTAAAGCCGGTTCAAGTGACACAACAACTTTCCTATCACAGCTAATCTGACTGGCCAGTCTACTTTAGCGACACGTTGTAGCTGGCCAGTTTCCACAGACAAGCACAATGTATTCGGAAAACCGTCAATGATGAAGAAGTCGAAACTTTCTACCGAACGTATCATTCCGACCCCAAACTCGATCACCGTTACTTCAAAAATAGGGGAAGAGACGAACGTTCGGTCACCATAATTGATACAAAAGAAGCAATATCCTATGGAAAATGGGCGATAGGGGGTTTGGAGTGAAAATCTAAATCATCGAGTCTCGAGCACTGTGCGATATCACCGCGGACTTTATTCATTTCGAAACTGAATCTGATACAGAAAATCGAAATCACTTGTCCCGCCGATTTCGGCAAGACACAGAATTCGCCGCGATGATCCGAGCTCTAGCCTAGGCCCAAAGCAGGCACTGCAACAATGTATTTTCGATTATTGGAAGATCAGTGTTCAACGGTTCAACGTTGTCGGGAAATTATCCATCCAACTTACGGGTTAGATTCAGGAGGGGTTGGCCCAGAAGTTTGAGTTCCAGTAACGGCGGCACTGCTATGACCAGTACGCAGAGGAACAAGTTCGTGTACTTGGTCGACATCTTGCCGTAGATATTTTACTTTTGTTTTCAACGAGGGAAGAGACACGTCTGTCAAACATGGGGCAGGAACGCCCGGTTTATACCCGGGCCGAGTTCTTATCATCTTGTCTTATTACGTCACCAAAATAATTGGCGTAGTTGACCTTAGGTAAAAAATGTCCCCGTGCACTTGGACAATTGTAATTTTCTACGGTATTTACTATTTATATAAAGGCCTTTGTGCTGATATCGAAAGAACGTGGTAGTATTTTAAATTCGCATTACGTCAACTTCCGTATATATCATATACGCAGAACCGTTATCAATAACGTTCAAGCTGTATTTAAATTTTCGTATCATATGAACTCAGCAATATATAATTATTCTTCACTATTCTATACAGTGCATATTATGCAAGAGACGATAAGATACGAACTGGCAAAAAATAGAATGTGAGTCAAATAATTGCGCATCTATAAAACGTGAATCAAATTATGCAGAATCAAAAGAATAGACACATTTTTATCATCACAATGAATTCGATACAGTATGGTAAACGAAATTTTGGAAAAAAAATTCAAAATCTAATTTTAATCAACCGAAATTAGAAACTTTTTCTCTTTTCTATCAATTAACGAACAAATATTTCATGTCATTCGAGTAATGATAAAAGGTTAATTGGTATAGCTGTCATCTTTCTCAACAGTTTGAGACCGTAAAATCTCAAGTTGCCGACCACCCACAGAGTTCATTCCTTGCATGCAACAGGCACACACACACACAAACAAAAAACAAAATCATTTTAGAGTTTAACAAATTTCTCTTCAACTTTGACTTAACATTCCTGTACCAGGCAAATAATTCCGGAAATTTGATCTGGTTCGATATAATATTGATAGAATCAACACTCCACTCCGACAGCAAGATCGAGAAACGGCCAAACCAGCAGAAAAATAGCTCTAACAGTGTTGTTGGGATGAAGGAGCAACAAGTTCGGTCGTTCCGTCAACACTTTTGCAGTACTTTTTTTAGCATTATCGGCTAAAGACTGATTGGGATAATTGGTACAACCTTGCGGAAAAATAAACGTTGCAACAACGACTCACAATCAGTTGGTACTTATATTCGATGGATTTTCTGTTGATATTGATATTGATATTGTAGAATCGTAAGATTAGCTGAATTTTATCGAACAAAAAGAGCGGAAATCAAGTGAACATACAGGGTGGCCTATTTTACGTGCCGATAATGGGAGGGGCTTAATGTGGCAAAACGTAGGCTTGGCATCAAATCTACATCTGACCGTTCCAAAGTTATCCCTACCATTATCGATACATGAAATGGGCCATCCTGTATATAGTCGTTGGAATCTAGGCGATGAATAGGAAAATGTTTGAGGTAATGGGGTTGTTGGATCTAAATCATCGATTTTTTTTTTGTTTATTTTAACTTACCGTTTCTCTGTTTTCAACAACGGATTTGAATCAAATTTCATACCACTATAGGCTTTTTGGTTTTCTAAAATTTGAATTTGGTGTATTCGATACCCTGCTAAAAAAAAGGAAAGGATTTTGATCAAAATTCGTATTCGAAGGTTCTTTGGGTCACTTATCAAGAATCCGAAGTCAGATTTGCAAAATTCGGGAACGTTCGAAGGCTATAAAATACCTAACATAACCTAACCTAACCTAACCTAACCATCGCCATGTTTTGGGCCGTTTTGGCCCGGTTTGGGCCGGTTTGGACTGGTTTGGTCAGGTCAGGTTAGGTTAGGTTAGGTTAGGTTACCGGGGATTTAGGTTAGGACTTAGGTTTAGGTTAGGATTTAGGTTAGGACTTAGGTTTAGGTTAGGATTTAGGTTAAGAAAAAAAACCACTTGCCTCAAGGTGACGGAAATAGGAGAATCGTTGTTCACTGTACGTGTGAGATAAAAATATGTTGGGTTTGAACCCTGATTCTAAAAATCTAGTAAAATAGCCGATCTTTTATTCGAATTTCTCGCTTCAAGACTCTTTAGACTCTTTCTATAGAACAGACAGATAGCGCCATTATAGAGGCGTCCCGTCTCCGTGGTTATCGTTCTTATTTACGACCCTTAGGACGTACCAAGTGTTCAGAAATGAGGCGCCAGGACCCATACGGACTTTGAAAGGTTTAGAAAAAAAAAAAAAAAAAACACCCGCCGCGGTACATAAGATAGGCTCTCCTTTCTTCTACGTTTCATTTAAATCCGTTTAATACTTATCGTTCGTATCTTATATATGTATTATCGATAAAATGAACGGAATTTTACAAACTAAAACCGCAGGTGCTTCGTAGACTTTGGGAATTCGGTCTATATACACTTTTTTAATCACTAATTAGCCGGAAAAATCTTGATCTACGGAAAAAACAATTGTCTGACTCTGGGTTACTTCCTGGAGGTGGATAGAAACGGATAGAAACGGATAGAAACGGATAGAAACATTGCAGAAAACCGTATAGAAACGGATAGGTCTATCTGTTTCTATACGGTTTTCTGCAATGTTTCTATCCGTGTCTATCCGTTTCTATCCACATTTTTACCAGGGTAAAGGTTTTTTTTTTTTATGAATATACAGCGTAGATAAGGGTTACAGATCGTTTCCTGCATTTATAACTCATAAAGCAAAATGACCCCATAACGTTGAATATGAGGCAAGGCCAAAGTTTCGTATTTTATAACGTGTATGGCTATCTCCGTGGCTGTCTATCTCGAAGAGCGTCCCTTATCGGTATCTCTCACTCGCATTGGGCAGGAAGTTCATTTGGCAAACGGATATAACAATTATCAAATGAACGCGATTACGAAATACTGAATAATAAAGTGAATGAAATAGAAATGAATGGAATATAAATGAAACAAGCGGGTTTGGGCTGACTATGAGCCAGCCTTCGAACTTTCCGTTATTTATTTTGTTCTCAGCTATTTTGAAATTTGTAAATCTGACCTCAGCTTCTTGATCAGCGGTTCAAAAGACCTTCGAGTACAAATTTCCGTAAGATTTCGAATTTCTTTAGTATTTTTCCCAGCAAATCGGACTCGCCATTTTGAATTTCGCTAATCTGACTTCAGATTCGTGATCAGTGACCCAAAAAACCTACGAGTACCAAGTTTCATCCAAATCAAAACGTTTTTAGTTTTTTTGCAGCATATCGAATACGCCAAATGAAAATTTTGCAAAACTGACTTCAGATTCGTGATCAGCGATCAAAAAACCATATGGTACCAAATTTCATTGAAATCCGTTGATTCGTTCTCAAGATATCGTCATTTTTGTTGTGTTTTTTAGAATTTTGTTATTTGAATAGTTCAAAAAGTACTAATCCGATTGAAGCCAAAATCTAATCAGTTCTAAGTTAAGAAAAGCTCCGTCAATTGAGCCCAAGTTGATCGAAATCCGACCACGCGTTCTCCAGATATCGCGCGGATAAAAATGTGGTCACGCACATACACACACACACACACACACACACACACATAGTCGGAAATGATTCTTTGGACCTCGAAACGTGAAGATTTAGTGAAAACTCAAATTTTCATTTTCGGGGTGATCACAATAACTTCCTTTTTTCTCTGAAAGCAGAGAAACGGGAAGTTAAAAATTATGTTACTATCATATCATTTATTAATGCCGTCAAAGTTGAATGGACCGAAAAGTATAGTTTTTTTCTCCATTTATTAACAATTGTTGACTA